>JAJEJH010000151.1:0-432500 GCA_026122585.1 Anacardium occidentale | reverse complement strand
TGCGAAAAATACGAATACCGCACATAGCGGTTAGCCAACGTGCATTATCGCAACATATCGCAACACATCGCAGCTCGTATACTCACAAGCAACAAGAATCATATTTGATAAATCATTCACAATGCCATTCTCAAGCATAATAAAACTCATTCAAAGCATAAATATGAAAATCGGGACAATCGTAAGAAAACGGGCTACTTATCTCATTAATATCTCATCTCGAAAACGTACATCGTTGAAGGTGGACAAGGGGGCATCCACCAAGCAACAAAGCCCAAGCCATCCCAGCAGCAAGCAACCCCATCCCCCTAGGCCCCATGCCCTCTGGCCATGGTGTGCCCAGGTGAGAGTAGTCACTCCCCCTTAAAGAGGCTTATTAGCTTTTGTCACTGTGGCAGACTCAGCTGCTCCTCACGTTTGAGCAATCACACCCCCCCTCCAGAAAATCAATACATGATAATTTTACAAATCTCTCATTACAATCATACATCTCATATTACATTTACACAGTATAGAAAAATACTCAAGACCCGGATCATCCCGGATTAGAATGCCGCTTTTCACACGCGGCCCTCCGCGACTCAGACTGGCACACAGACTGGCACACTGCTTGGGCAGATTGGCCCTCATGGCCTTGGCTGACTCATGGCTCTTCTTGAAACTTGGCTTGGCACTCATCACTCTTGATTTTGGCCACCACCAACTCTCGGATGATGTAGCACCAACACTCCTCTGGCGCCCCCTTACACTCTCCCCCACTTAATCTGTCGACGTCCTCGTCGACCTTGGACATGGGTTGGTTGTTGAAGACTCTTCTGCCTTGTTGAAATTTTGCTGTGATAGATGATTGCTTCTCTCGTTCTCGGTTGTTGATGAAGACATGGAAAACGTGGCAAACTCCTCAGCTTGAATGTTGATGAAGAAAATAACTCAGTCACCTCCTCTCATGCAGTTGACAAGATCACTAGATTGAATCTCACTCGCAAGATAATTGAACTCAGGATTAAAACACAGCTCAGGATGAAGAACTCAACATATCTCCAGATTTTGCTCATTGATTGACTCTCAAGTGTGCCAGCTGCCAATTTTCAGATACTCTGATGGGATTATGGTCTTCTCAGCTCACGATGTACTTCTCGCTCCTCTACTCGTGCCAATTTTTGATTTTGGCTTTAGATTCAATTGATGGAAAAATACTGCTCATGAAAGTTGAATAATGGCTCCCCTCTGGGAGGATAGGAGAGAATTGAAAGCTCCCCTCTCAAACTTTGTTTTTTGAAGGCTCCCCTCTGAAAGGATGTGAATGGATGACTCCACTCTTGGAGGCAAAGTCTGGCTCGATGGCTCCCCTCTGGGAGGATGAGAAGGACTCCACTCTTGGAGGCAAACTCTGGCTCGATGGCTCCCCTCTGGGAGGATGGAAAAGTCACCTTTTTGCCATAATCTCCCAACTCAACTCTTCAAGATTGGTCTCAAGCTCCTATTGGCACATCGTCGAAAAGGTGGGAGAACTTTCGAGTTCCATCTCATGACTCCTCTCTTTACCCCCTTGTTGGCTCAAGCTCTCTTGGCACAACACAAGAGGTGGGACGGCCCTCTGGCTCACTCCCAAGACTCGTCTCCTCTCAAAAATGGCCTCAAGCTCTGTTGGTACGACTCTCGAAAGGTGGGATAGCCCTCTGGCATCACTCCCAACTCTCTCCTTTCGAAGTGACCTCACGCTCTATTGGCACAATCCTCTTAAGGTGAGAAAGTTCTCTTGCTCCCTCCCAAACCCTTTCGAAAATGGCCTCAAAGCCCTATTGACACAGCCCTTGAAGGGGAGATAGGCTCATTGGTGCTTCCCAGAATCTCTTCTCTTGTCCTCTCGTGGGGGCCTCAATCTCTCTTGGCATAACCCACGGAGGTCTCTCTTCGCCTACCACTTTCTCTACAAGTGGGTAGCGTTACTCGGCTCAAATTGAATTAGCTCCACCTGCTCATCTTTAGTGCCTGCACACACAAAGACAACAAATGTTTGCTCGAATTTCTCAACAATTTGGTGCACGTGTTCATCTGACACACATGCCCTTCTGCTCGGCTGCAACTCGAGGCCCACTCATGGCCTATGTCTGGACATCGCCAGCATGTACATTGCACTCCCGCAATGCCACGAACAATTCCTGCACTCACACATATAAATTATGTTAAAATCTCATTTTATAGCATTTCTCAACTATGTTACTCAATTCTCAGCTCAATCGCAGAATCGCCGCTTTACTCAACGTCTCATCTGCGCTCTCAACGCGCACTATCGCACTCAGCGTTCAGGCCACCAATGCACACCATCTCGCGTGATTGTGTTTATAGCCTGCAAAACTCAACTCAAATCTCCATTAGTAATTTCATATAATGAATTCAAGCTCACATGAATAATCAACACACTCCCTGGTTCATGCCCGCAAATCTGCGTGCGTAATTTTCTCAGTCTCAGATGCTTGCGAAAGCAGCTCACGCACACTCATGTGCACTCGCGGAGGCCGCTCCAGCCCCTCTCAACTTGGGCGGAACCATCTCAGGCTAACTCATGGGCGCGCAGAAATCAGCTCAGGATACTCAGGGCGCGCGGAAATCTCACTGCCGTAGATGCGCGCGCGGAAGAATTTCTCGCCAACTCATGCGCGTGCGGAACTCGCTCAGGTCAACAGGCACGCACGCGGAAATAACTCTTGCCAACTCGGGCGCGCGCGGACGCAGCACAGACACTGCTCCGCGTGCGGAAAATCTCATCGCAACTCGGGTGTGCACGCAGGCTCAACCCAGCCCCATGCGCGCTCAGCAGCAGCATCTCAGCATCTCACGCAGCTCAGACCGCAGACACACGCGGCACCATTTCGCCCCTCGGGGTCGCACGCAGGCTTCGCCCAGCCCAACGCGCACTCAGCAACTCGGACAGCTCAGATCAGCTCGCATGCGCACGCACGCAGACGAAGTGCGCGCGCAAGTCCTCTCGCTACGGATCAGGTGCGCGCACACGCAGCACATCGCCTCAGACGTGCGTGCACCACCAGCTCGCACCACCCAACGTCCGCGCGCGATCAGCGCGGGCTCCCCCGCACGCACGCACGTAGGCAGCACCCTCAGCAGCAACTCTGCATCTGTGCGCCCTCAGCCACCATCTGTGCGTCTCAAGCAATTCAAGCCAGCATCAGAACGCCCACAAACAGCTCATTTCAGATCTCAGGCACCAGCAAGCATTACAGGCCAGCCCAGTGCTCTCACGAACAGCTCAACGTCTCTTGATCATGCTCTGATACCACCTGTCACGGGGTCAGATTTTGAGCATCGCAAAACCGACACCGTGCGGCACTTGACTTGGACTTCTCCAAGCAAGTAAGCCTTTGCTCAACAAATATATCTACGAAAATACGAATACCGCACATAACGGTTAGACAACGTGGATTATCGCAAGACATCGCAATGTATCGCAGCTCGTATACTCACAAGCAACATGTATCATATTTGATAAATCATTCACAATGCCATTCTCAAGCATAATAAAGCTCATTCAAAGCATAAATATAGAAATCGAAACAATCGTAAGAAAACGGGCTACTTATCTCATTAATATCTCATCTCGAAAACGTACATCGTTGAAGGTGGACAAGGGGGCATCCACCAAGCAACAAAGCCCAAGCCATCCCAGCAGCAAGCAACCCCATCCCCCTAGGCCCCATGCCCTCTGGCCATGGTGTGCCCAGGTGAGAGTAATCACTCCCCCTTAAAGAGGCTTATTAGCTTTTGTCACTGTGGCAGACTCAGCTGCTCCTCACGTTTGAGCAATCACACCCCCCCTCCAGAAAATCAATACATGAAACTTTTACAAATCTCTCATTACAATCATACATGTCATATTACATTTACACAGTGTAGAAAAATATTCAAGACCCGGATCATCCCGGATCAAGATGCCGCTTTTCACACGCGGCCTCCCGCGACACAGGCTGGCTCACAGACTGGCACACTGGCTGGACAGATTGGCCCTCATGGCTTTGGATGACTCATGGCTCTTCTCGAAACTTGGCTTGACACTCATCACTCTTGATTTTGGCCACTACCAAATACTCAGATGATGAAGCACCAACACTCCACTCAAGCGCCCCCTTACAAGTGGGTATCGACAAATAGTAAGTGGACGCCTAGAAAAAGCAAAATTAATTGTGTACACAGAGAGCATGGAACATGTAACATAGCTCTTGTTTAGCTTAGCGGCTAAAAGGATGGAGTCAGGTTTAATCAAACTTGCAATGAGACCGCCATTCAATCAAGATACAGAGCACCAAAACAAACAAGTACAAACCGCATATCTCAATGGCCCTCACATTTAAATGTGAAGGCTATCGAGATACGTGGATAAAATGATGTATAAAGACTGTCATGTCACAATTAATTTTTTGCTCAAAGTACGTTATGAGTTTCGCTTCAATGGTGTAGTGGTTTCCAGCCGGCTCTGATGCTGTGTCGGTGAAAGAGCATTTCTTACCACTCAGTAATGTGTTGTAGTTGGCACATAAATCCTAATGCTTCAGCTATGCACCACCAAAGGCTTCTCCATCATGGTCGCTCATATCCAATTCAGTTATCCTCAAACTTGCAGTCATCTTGATTTCATCTACCAACTGCTACCTGCTACCAGATGACATATCGTCCAGATCTGCAATCCTTTGTGACTTTTTAGCTTTAATGTCAAGTATTAACTTAAACTGTAGAGATCTGTTCCTAGAAATTCCATGTCAGATAGTAGTAAAGCAAGAGCAGTTAGTCCAATTCCCCCGCTTAATTTATGATAAACTCAGAATACTTTGTTACATAACAGACTTCTTTCACATGTGCTTCAAGGCTTCTTTTATGATATAAGAAAATAAATAAAAGAGACTGCATAACTGCAACAGAATGATTATACAGCAAAGCAGCATGATTAAATGCAGAGGATACCATCCTCAATTAACAGTGGAAAGCAAAAATGACAAATTAGTAACCACCACCACAAATCATCTAAACAGACAATAAAAACAATAACAGGAGAATCTGCATAATTCTTCTACATCACGGCAAAAATAGTGAAATACTAAATCCAACGAGATAACTCCTATCAATTCTCACAAAAAAGTAGATCAACAAATAATACCACAACTAAATCATGCAATTGATGCCATTCCTCCACAACATAACAGAATTATCATGCGACTACTACAACTTTGCTCCAAGCTTCCTCTGTGATTCAATAATGAAGTTCCTGATTTTGCCAATACAAAGTTCTGAAAGGAAACCATTTAGCATGTGTCCAGAAGAAATGTCATTCAATTGTTTTCCTTTATCTAGCACCAACATTAGCCCATATAAATCAAATCATTCATTAATTCATATTATGGATCCACTTAATGTAACTATCATGCCCAAAGCTAGAAAAAATATCAACCATGCAACAATCGGAGATTGATTAATGCAACAGGGCAAACATTGAAAAAGATCCAAACAACACATTTAATATCATCATCAACTTGAAACACATCACATTTGTACTTACTACATCATTATCAGTCTGGCTAGTTATTACCAGAACAAAAAAAAAGCTATTCAATTACTTTCAGCAATACCAGATTTACATATTTGAATGCCCAACTCGAACATGTACCCGATGCCATGAAGTGTTAAGCACGCCCCTCAAGTTCCAGATGGTCTCAACATTTTCAGGCTGGACATTCGCTGCTGAATCCACCTGCCCATTGATGAAAATAAGTAATAGTTAAATACAAATCATTGAACAGGATATGCCATTTAGTTAAGAAACCCCTCTCAGAAAACAATGGGCCAACTAGCTTGGAACAGAAAAATCCATCCAGACTAGCCACAGCAGTTCTCAAAATTCAATCAAATAGAAAGTTCTCTTCATTTTAATTTCTGGAGTTTGTTTATTATTTCGATTTTGCCAATCCACACGAAAATGAAAGTTGCACTTATCTAGGAAATGTATGAACCATGAAACCAGTATCTAAGATCTTAATTTTATTCATTTTGTCAGTCTCATTAAACAAGCATACCATCATAATATGATACACGCAAAGGAGGATTTAGAAAACTAAAATAAAGTATGAACGAAACAATTTCTCAGAATCTTGGCTTTAATGGAATTTCATAATTCTTCGCTCACTTCATTCAGCTCTAATAGGATTGCTTATCACTCAATACTCTTAGGCATTATCTCATACAAATTGCTTTCTTCTATATTGTTTTGAGAGGCATAAATTCATCACATTTAGTTGTAACTAGGACTGGATTCAAACCTAGCTTGTTTGAACTCGAGCTTGAGTTTGCAATTTCAATATCATTGAGCTTGAGTTCAAGATTGAGCTTTAGGGGAGTTCAGTTTGTCAAGCTTGCAAGCTTGAAAATTTTGATTTAAGTCACTAAAATGACATTATTTTTTACCTATAACATCAAAACGATATCATTTTGGTAACTTATTTTAAAAAACTCATTAGGGAGCTCATTAAGGGGACTCGCAAAAAAACTCGATTTAGCTCAAACTCGTATCCACTAAGCTCTTCATGCTCAAGCTCGAGCTCAATTCCTTATTAGCCAAGCCAAGTTCAAGCTTGACTCGGCTCATATCCAATCCTATGTACAACTTGTATCTTTTTAAAAGTTACTTTGTCTTTGCTATTGTCGAGTGGTCCACTTTTATAATTCTTTTTCATCGTTAATGTATCTCCTATTGTTTTCTATCAAAGCAAATCTAGTTTGAAGATGATAACATTGAATTCAATTTTTCCTGTAAAAGAAACATGAAACTGAACTCATATGCAATAAGAATAGATACAAAGATAGCAAACTTGTTGTCCACTTCAAATAGCAAATCATTAATTGAAAGAACCCATATACAAATTGGTCCCTCACATAAGAATAGTTCAGATAGTACATCCTTAAAATAAAAAAAAAATGTACCCTCATTTTATATATATATATATATATATATTTATTTATTTATTCCTAACATATGAACACTATAATGGCATGTAATTTCGCTATGAACAAAAAGATGACATACCGCTTTAGCAACAATTTGAGTGTTATGTGGAACATCAACTATGACTTCAAAAAGCACCCATGCCCACTTGTCAGAGTTCATGTCATCTGCAATGTATGGAATACCACTTTGTTGATATTTGGAGGCTTCAAACCAATTTTTCCCTCCATCAACAGATACATCTACTCTCTCAATTCCACGACCACCTCCTGATACCGCATATCCACTAATTTTAATCTGCAAGTTTTATAATAGCAGAGGATTTACCAGTCAATGATACAATAAGTAGAGAATCTTAGTCAAACTTTTCATCAAAGAGAAATTGTAATTGTTCGCTTGCTAAGAAATTCAAGTGGAATTTGATACAAGAAAAAGAAAAAACCCCCAATGTATTGAATCTGTCTCATATGCTGCAACAGTTATTTTCCTTTTTCCAAAAAAAAAAAAGGCATTATGAAAAGATATTGCTTAAATTTCAGAAGATCAAACTCAGTCATGAATATCTAAAATGTGTTGGCCAAACAATTGATAAACCCTAGACTATCGAAAAAAAATTGTGGGTAAACTATTGAATTATGCATGACATGTCCTAAGTGTTTTCAGAAGGTAGATACCACATTATCAAACAAAATTCAAGTGCATGTCACACTGGATGGTTGATGGCTGCAAATTCTATACATCTATATGCTAAAAGGAACTAAAAATAGTCTCCAAAGTCAAAAAGAACTAACCTTTCCAGGCTTTATTACATCCACATCCTCCAGAGAACAAATTGCACACTGTCAACCACCAAATTTCCTGTATTTGTCAGGTAATACTAGCACCAGATTTATATGGATGTTTCTCAGTGAAAAATACCTAATGCACAAACTAGTCAACCCACCATTCTCACCATTCTTTTCAGAAATAAGCTATATGTCATTATAAACTGAAAAACAAACTTCATTCATAATCTAATTGATATTCAAGGAAGAATTTTTCTCTTTGGCATTAGCTTTTGTAGATATAAGATGGAGTAGGTCTGGGATAGAACATGACAAAATCTTATCGAAGAAAATAGCAAAAGCCTAACAAGCTATAGATAAAGGTCACACATATATAAGAGCAGGGAATACTAGTTCAAACAGAGCAAGTAAATACCTGAACAGGGAAATCCATTAATGGCCTCCTGCTATCCCAATTGATATTGTCCCAATCCACAGATGGAGGAAACATTTTGTAGTCCTTTTGCATGAAGAAGCCCTGTAAAATATACATTTAAGCTTGTAAGGCAATCACAGATGCATATGTTTGGTGCAGTGTTAAACAATACAAACCTGGCATTCTTCTGCAATGATGTTAATGACATCCAACCATTTGACAGAACGAGCACCTATAACACCCGGCACAACTACTCTCAGAGGATAACCATGATCCCTATTAAGAGGCTTTGTCATCATAAAAAGATGGTTAACTTGATATAATACCATACAGGGGATATTATACCCCCAAAAGTTGATTTAATTAAAAAAAAGGTACATGACGAATGGTAACATGACAAAAAATGTAGATGCAGTATTGAAGATTTGATTTGAGCAAATTATATCAGATATGCACAACATTCACATGCAACACAGTTTTTAAGAAAATACACATATATTATGTTTGGAGCAACCCTCCTTTTTAAGTGATATGTCAATGCCAAGTCATTAAGCACAAAGCCATAGAATGGCAAATAAATTGGCAGAGAAAGAATTGACTCCATTATCCTGTAAGTCTGCAACATCAGAAACTCCATGAACAGAATCTCTTGAGATTCCACAAAGCAGTGACCCAAAAAAGGCAAGGAAACAGCAATGAACTGGATGCAAGGCCCTGACAGCACAAAAAGCTTTGGCTTTCCCCAAAATAAGAAAATGAGGAAGCCTAACTCAAACTATGTCTTCTTACAATCTTACCTAAACAAGCACAAAAGTATTAAAAAAAAAAAGGCAAATACCTCTCCATTCATCTCATATGCAAGCAAAACATCAGCATCAGGATTTGTGGCTTGGCTAAGTGGAATAGATGCCTTATATGGGCCCCCCTTCTCCTCCTACAAGTAGTAAACTTATCAAGTAAAGTTGCTTTACGACCGAATGACAAAAAATTTTCAATATAATCTTCAAAGACCATGGGTGTACCTTACACTTGTCAATGCTTACAAATTCAACATGTTTTCCACCTGACTTGGTGACACTAGTATACTTTGGTATCCCAACAAGTTCAAGAGCATCGGCTAATTTGGCACCAGCCCAGATGGCTGAAAGGAGCTCAGAAAATGAGGAATTGGTTTCCAGAGAAGTACCAGAACGTGCATGTGTGTGTGTGTGTGTATTTCAGGATTATTCAAGTACAACAGGACATAAAGAGAACTAAAGTTCCAACTGCCCATGCCTCATTCTATGGCCATACACAATGTATCTGCCTTTCTATTTCTTTATTATTTGTTACTTGATACTGCTAATTTAGGCAGAGCATGTATGTCAGGAATAGATATTGTGTCCTTTCCAGCAAAGGAGATTGTCAAATCTCAACAGTCTTTGAGCTAGTTAAGCAAGGATAGAATATCCTAGATATTGATACATCATGGTTATTTTCTCCTAATTATTTTTACCCATAACCGTACTACTTTATTTGATATGGTCAATCTTTGATGATTCAGAAGTCCAAATTACCTTCTATTATTCATGTTTTTGCTTGGATGGCCCCTAATAATAAAATCAACACAATTCAAGCATTGAATATCTTTTTATTCATTGCCATTTATTTGTTGAGGAAAATATAAGTTAAGCGTGGATGCATAATAGGAGGAACAAACCATTTCCTAAAGCAGAGACATCCCAGCCTACTCCCCTCACCGTTCTGGCTTGGCTCATTGCTGTCCTTCTGTTGCCAGCACACTGTATATGTAGAACCCACACAGCCAAGAAACAAAACATCAATTCAGCATCCTCACACACAAATTATGCACGACCCTCTGCTTAACAAATAACCATACAATAAACCACACCTGCAAAGTGGCAGTGACGTTGTATTTGGGAAGCATCCTGTTATTTAACAACAATGTCAAATTCCTCACATACAAACAACTTCATAAATGTTTCCAATTTTTTACTTACGATGAAACCAATAACCGTTCAAATACAAACTGCTTTTAACTCACCTAACATCTTTCATAAACAGATCTTTAGGATTTTCAATCAAACCACGTATCGAAACATAATATCTGCAATACGAAACAGAAAACAGAATCAGCATTAAAAAAAAAAATTTTAAATTAAAAAAAAAAAAGCAGCTAAGCATTTCAATACCTGTCGACGTCATCAACCAGTGGAATAGGACCGTGATTTCTCTTGTAAAAGAAATCAACAGGCGTCACATAAGATGAAATCAAGGCCGACCGCGGCGGCTCAGCATTGAACGGTTCCTGCACCACCAAAACCAACCGACTCGTTAACGAACGTAGATAAAATATAAAAAATCGAGATAAAATGAAAATCAAAACAAAAAAAAAGTTTGCCTTGGCATTAATCTTCAGACTAGGATGACGAGGCGGCTCTCGAGAGTAATCGGAAGGAGCTGTGAGTCCTGGCATTCTCGAACCTTCCTTCTTCAAACAGAATTTGTGCTTCGCAGCGAGTGATTATGACCGTGAGACGAGCATAAACGCAACAAAATGGTGATGATGTCAAGAGGGCGAAGTTTTCGCGGTGGAGTCCAATGTCGTTTAATTGGAGTTGCTGTTGAGAGTGTGCCTTTTCCTCTGGCCACTATTGCATTACAAAATAAAATACAAATAAAATCCACTTTCACCAACCACTTGTCGATTTTGCAGGGATGACAACACATTAACATATTTTAAAGGCCAAACCGGAGATGCCCACCCACGGTTTTCTTTAACCCATCCCCCTTAATCCTTCCTCTCTTTCAATTTTTTTTAATATTTTCTATTAAATAACCAAAATATACTCCACAAATAAAATAATATTAATTAAAATAAAATTTAATATAAAATAATATTAAAATAATAATAAAAAATTAAAAAACAACCAATACGATAGCCATAACCATCGAAACTTAGTTATGTGATCAAAAATAGACATTTGATTAAACCGGTTGCCTTGATAGTTGCCTCCATCATCAAAGTTGATCAGAAACAACTGATTTTATACATACTAGCGGTTTTCAATCATTTTTTATAGTAAAAATGGTCAAATTTATCCATCAAATGACACTTGGTTAAGTTTTTAACAATGATACTATCGACGATAGTAACTGTTTTTTTTTTATTATTAATTTTTATATTTTTTAAAATTTTTAATTAATTTTTAAAAAATTTTATAATTATTTTAATATTATTTTATAAATTTAATTTTATTGTCTTTTTTTTAATTTTTTATTTAAAAATACAAAAATAATCCTTTAATTAATTAAATTTAATGATTGATTGTTAAGTTTAATTATTAATTTTAGTTAATAAATAAATATTTAATTTTTTAAAATTTGTTAAATAATGCCTTGTCGTTTAAAGAAATTTTGGGTGAGCATTAGCCGGTTGGCCTATTTTTTAAAAAATGCCCAACGACTATTTTCCATTGGAACTTTGATTAAGTACTTTTCACCCTTTTAAATTTGCTTATTATTGTATAAAGGGAAATGTTTATTTTGGCTCAATTTAATTTATAGTAAATGTGGTTTAAAAAAAAATTTAATATAAATTTGTACTTTTAACTCTTATTATCCTTCTTCCTCTTTCTCTCTATTTTATTTCTTAATAATTAGTAAAGTAATAATGAAAAATTAGTTTTTCACCCTACACACTTATTTAA
This sequence comes from Anacardium occidentale, assembly GCA_026122585.1. NCBI lineage: Eukaryota > Viridiplantae > Streptophyta > Magnoliopsida > Sapindales > Anacardiaceae > Anacardium > Anacardium occidentale. The sequence goes on along the minus strand of JAJEJH010000151.1, from coordinate 420,584 downwards.
CACCAATTCCAAATTATTTTTAAAAAAATTAACTTAAAAAATTATTCTGTTAACCAAAAATTTATTAAGATAATTTAAATATTAATGAAAGTTAAATAAAATATATTTATTTATTTACCATTACCTTTATTTAGTTTTAATTTAATTAAAATTAAACCCTAAACTTTATTCACCATCCACTATCAAAACTTTCTTTTTCCTTTCATCTTCTTCATAAATCACACATTATTTTAATTATTAAACAAATATAATTATAACTAATATTTATATCTTTTTAATTAATATTTAAATATATACGTTTATGTAAGAACCTATATGTATGTTTGTGAATATACACACGAATATATGTGTAAATATATATACCATTGCGTGTGAATCATGAATGTTATGTATGTGTTGCAACAGCCCCAAACCTCGGCCTAGACTGCTACGGGTCTATTGTTCCAGATCTTGACCCACTGTTGATCAGTTATGGCGGGCCCTTTCACCCATTTTCTGTCTATGATAGGTATTGTCCTCCCCCTCAGAACTTCTTCGCCTCCACACCACTCGAACTTAGGGGACTAAAGGCAAGTGAAAGTATGGTGTGAAACACGCCTTTTATCAGATAATCTCTGGTGATGCAGATGACATGGCACTGGACTGGTCCCTGAGCTTCATCACCTCAGACTGAAATCGTTCCATAGCCAGTGTTGAAAACTTAAGATGCTTTATTGCAGCTCACAGCAAGTGCACGCGACATGAGAACCTCATTTGCCATGATTTTGAGTACCATGGAATGCCTTGAACAACCATCATTGATACAGCTCAAGAATAAATGCAGCCTAACAATATTCACAGTAGGCCCTTTCACAAAACTGCTCCAGCTCTCTCCTGCAGCTTAGTAAAAGAGGGAGGCATGGCTTCACTAGCCAACTCTCAACTCACATAGCTTTCATGGACGAGAAAGCGCCAAAAGAAATGGTATGGGGCCAAGGCAACAAATAGCAAGCCTTTTTGTGGGTTCTTAAGATTGGACCTCCTGGTTCGTTTCATGAATCAGACTCTACTGATATGGACTCAGAAAAACCATTGGAATCGGGGAATGTATGGTTAAATCCTTTGGGATCGAAGGGTGTACACTGAGGTACGTTAACCATATATGAAGAGACGACTTTGAATTGAAAAATGAACTGGGGACAGATTCACACACAGATTAGTCTTTCCCACAACAAACACAAACATCATATTACCGTTAACAAATATACAAGAACATTAAATCCAATATCTCACACACATTATTCACATGCAGTGACCACTTACAACAACAAACCCAAAACACAAAAACACTCCATCGCATAGATTAAGATGCCATTTTTAATTTCAGCCGGAAATATCAATGGCCTTCACATTGGGTTTCTTCATCTCCACTTTAGGAACAGTCACAGTCAGAACTCCATTCTCCATGGAAGCCTTAATCTGCTCCATTTTCGCGTTCTCAGGCAACCTAAACCTCCTGGAGAATTGGCCACTGCTACGTTCCACACGGTGCCACGTGTCATTCTTGTCCTCCTTCTCTATATTCCTCTGCCCACTGATTTTAAGCACCCTGTCGTCTTCGATCTCCACCTTCACTTCCTCTTTCTTCAGCCCTGGAAGATCAGCCTTGAAGACGTGAGCTTCAGGGGTTTCCCTCCAGTCCACACGAGTGTTGACGAAAGCAGACGTTTCTCGAGGCCAATAAGAAGAGGACAGTGAAGAAGGGAAAGGGAAGTCCTTGAAAGGATCCCAAACATCGAGGGAAAGTGGATCGAACCAGTTTCCTCTTGGAACCAGAGACATTTTTGAGCTTCTGAAGAAATTGAACAAAGCTCAGAGAGAACCGAGACTAGCTAATAACAGAGCCAGAAAACCTTCGGTAAAGTTGTAAGGTGAATTGGTCAATTTATATTGCGTGGCAAGAGTATTCTAGTGCTTTCAAGATTGTAAAGATAAAATATCCTCAACAGATAGGCTTTTGGCTGACGAATACCAGTGATTGGAGAATGCTCTGGAAGGACGATGCTAGGATTTCGTTACTTGGGCTTTCTGGAAGAGGTTTTACATCCATGGGCCTTGTTTATGGGCTTCTTCAAACAAATTCTTCAGCTGGAACATTACTTCATATGTAAAATCAGAAGGCAAGGTGAATGAAAACACAAAAACGACTTTGGTAAATGTTGTCTTTCTGTCTTAAAAGAGGAGAGGAGCTAGAATCTTTAGGGTTTTGAATTTCCTCCTCTCGTTTGTTGGGGGAATACTTTATTCGTGTATAAGATATATAATATTGAATAACCGTACACAAAATTAAAATATGATTAAAGAAAAACTTGAATGAGTCGTACTTTTGAATTTATAAATATTTAAATAATTAAATTTATTATGTCAAGGTTTAAGAGAAAACTTAATCAATATATAGTGTACTATTGAATCCTTCATTAAAAATCCCATAATCTAATGCTTATACTAATATTAAATCGTCATACCCGGTAAAGGGTATTGGATTATATTTATGTATTGCATTAGCCTCATCCATCAACTTTCATTGGACTATTTATATTATTTCACCTTAATTGTATAAAATTAGTAGAACATTTAAAACTAATCAAACTCTTCTTCTATATCCAATCAAACACAACTCATCAAATTATAAAAATTAGAAACGAAGTCAAATAATTTGACTTCGTCAGTAATTTCAAAACTCAAATTTAATTAAACTTGACTCAAAACCAGATTGGCAATAAGATTGGGGTGGACCGTAGTCCAATTGTTAGAACCTCCTCAACTTATAATACTTTAGTTTAACCCTAATTACTTATATCAATAAAAAAAATTGATTGTTTTTTTTTAAAATTAAGACTCAAATTTAAATCTCAGCCTTGGTATAAAGGGAGAAAAACTAAGGAAACTATATGGAAGTTTGGTTTATTTATTTATTTATTTAATTTAACCTATTTTTTGTAAATTTTATATTAAAAATAATTCAAACTATATATTTAATGGTTAATTATAAAAAATTGTTTTAAATATTATTCAATAATTATTTTTTAACTTAATCTAATATATAATCATCCATTCATTAGCATTGCTAAAAATAATTATTTTTTTAAGATGAAGTAAACTGAATATATATAATTTTGTTTATGTTGTTGTCAAACTGGTTAAACCCAAAACTATCCCTTGATTAGTTTAATATATAATCCAGATTTGAAAACATTGTTTAATACTTAAAAAAATCTCTTTAAATCTATTAAATGTCAGAAATAACCACTAAGTTTGATAATGATTTTAAGTAGGGCTGGATTCGAACCGAACATATTCAGATTCGTTTTTGAATTCAATTCGAATGAGCCCGAAACGAGCTGAACGAATCCGAACACGAACGCGAATGGTAATTTTAAAATTCAACGAACACAAGCCCGAATACGAACTCTGTGAACCGAACACGAATACGAATCCGAACTTAAAATAATAATTTTTTAATTAAATTTTATTAATTATTTGTATTAATTATAATTTTTAATAAATATAAAAACGAATTACACGAACCGAATATGAATACGAATACGAACCGAATACGAACTTAATTATACGAACCGAACACGAATACGAACTTTATAAAAAATGTTCGACGAATACGAATACGAACCCGAACCCAAACAGTACGAAACGAGTCTGAACACGAACATGTTACTGTTTGCATTCGGTTCGGCTCGAATCCAGCCCTAATTTTAGGTTGCAATCCCTTTTCAGAATTTCATATAAGAATTTTACTGTGTCTTCTTCATTTTAGTTTATTGCATGGTTAATTTTTTATTTAGTATGCGGTATGATTAATTTTTCATAAAGAGTAATATTATATGCAGGTATTTTTATATACATTTTGTATAAGTAAATGATGTGTTGTTATATGATTGAGTAATTTTGATTTAAAGATAAATTAAAAATAAATTAAAAATAAATTAATATATAGTCACATTATTATAAGTACACAAAATAAAAGTGTCTTTATTTAATTTTATCATTTTCATAAATTTAGTTATATATTTTTATTTATTTAAATTTAATTGAATTTTTAATAATTATGATTAGAATTAGAATTTACATAAAAATTAAGCAATATTTATGATATATATATATTAAGATATCGACAAATTAGATGGGCAAAATGCACATTTTTTTAGTGATTGTATTTGAATTAAAATTAATTTCAAACTGAGTTAAATTTGAGTTTGGTTTAGTTTTAATTTGTCAAGTTTGTCTCTTTCAAACTTGTGTACGATTGGTTTGAGATAAGTTGAATTCGAACTCAACTTATTAGATATCTAAAAGACTCAAAACGATATTGTTTTAATACATATTAGTTAAAACAACATTATTTTTTTGGTCAAAATAACATCGTTTTAATCAATGTGAATGATTTTTATTGATACTCGAATTTTACAGTCAAACTTGTTATAAGTTCGAGTTTATTATAAACTTAAACTCGACTTCTAAACTCAAACTTGGCTTGAGCTGATAAAAGACAAGTTTGTTTTAGATTCATTTAAATCGAATACAGATTTAAATTTGATTTCAAAACTAATATAATTTGAATTTAACCCTAGCCTAAACCAAGCCAATTGGATTGTTCCAATGCCAGCCTAGTATTTCTATAATTCCAAAAGGAATCCAGTTTTCATAACTTCACATTTTACAATTTTGCTAGAAATAGAAGTTAAAAAAAAAAAAAAAAAATCAAAATCATATACATAAAACAAGACAAATTTTCATTCCTACTAACAATATGAATCTTTACAATCTCATTAAAATTTATATTAATTTTAGGATTATAAGATACTAAAGACATAACTACTTGTTTATATAGAAATTTAGAACAATATAATTACAAATAAATCTCTTATTAAATAGCATAGCAAACATAACATAGTCCATCTATTAGAAAATAAAGCAAAAAAAATAAAAATACAAAAGGCATAATTATCTATTTATATAGGAGTTTAAAATAATATAATTATAAATAAATCTTTTATTATATAGCAGGACACCCATGAGAGAGCTCTAAGTAATGTTACCTGATGTATCTAAAAGTTGTAAATTAGTTTGTTTGTAAATGTGTGCCACTCAATCGGAAGAAAGACCTATTTACAAACCAATCCACCGCTATCAGACGGCGGATGGAGGGTGAGCTCGATCATCTGACCGCTATGCCCAACAATGACTCGGACCAACTCTGAAATGATGTTGATTAGTGAATCAAAAAGCTGAACTTATTTACCTTGAGCTGCCTTGGCCTTGGAAGGAATCAGAAAGCTTCAATCTCTTGCAATCTGGCTCCTCGTCGTCTTCGTCCGAGAGGGAACACAAGCTGGATTCATTCATTGATTCCTCCTTCCTGAACAATAAACGGACTCCGGATTTCTTCAGCACACAATCTTCTAAAGGTTCCCGATAATCCCTGACACTGAACTTGATGATGGCCTCAGAGAATTCATCCCACTCTGAATTATCATTCACTTGACAATCATATCCCAGAAACACATGATCAAATTCAACGTCGGAGACGGCAAACTCTTTGTTCCAGGCCAGAAAACTGCGGCTTCCTACTTTCTTCAGGCCGCTATCTTCGCATTTCAGAAGCAAATCACAATCAATAACCAATGTTCCAGCTTTATAATCCTGGAATGATAACACAGTGCAGAAGGAAAAACCAATGAAATTATGACTCAACGAGCCTTCTGGAAGATCAATGAATGACCCTGTACTTTGAAAGTTAAACCATTCGGGAATTTCGCTTCCTCGGAAACACATGTAACTGAAAGGATTCCTGTGAAAATAACAGGCCTTTTCATATATATTTGACAGAGCGTAATCCAGAATGTTTGTGAGCGTTCTCCAGTCCAGATTAAAGCAATTGATGAAGCTGAGATTCCCATTGTAATATCCATGGCTTGGAATCGGCAAATCGGATAATGTTTGCAGAGATTTGCAGCTATTTGCTACTAGAAGTTGGATGTTACTAGGAAGGTTTGGCAAGGATTGAAGCATGTTGCAGTAGCTCAAGTCAAGTGACGACAGCTTCGAAAGCTTGATGATGGTACCCGGAATGTTCTCAAATTTGTTTCCAGAAAGATTTAAATGTTCCAGTAAGGATAAATCGCCTAGACTGTCGGGTAATTCTGTGATATTGCAGGCATTCAGGTTTAGTTTCTGCAAAAAGTGCAAACCTGAGAGAATAGGAGTCAGTGAAAGCAGCAGCTCTTGCCCTTTACATCTCTCAAAAGATAATTCACGAATGTTGCTCAAATTTTCCATGGATGATGGTAATTTTGTTGCAGGGATCCCATCAGCTTCAAACACCTCCAAACTTTTCAGGTTTCCAATGTCTTCGGGTATTATGTCGAGTTTTGAACAGCCAGAGATATAGAGATGTTTGAGAGACTTCAACTTACAAATTTCATCCAGAAGATTCTCCAGAGCTGAACAATTTTTTATGCTCAGTGTAACCAAAGTGGATTGAAACTCCATTAATGAAGGCAATTTTTGTATTGCAGTTGCATCTAAATATAATTGCTCCATGGGACATGAGATCTCTGGAATCGTCTTGATGTTGGAGCAACCAGAGAGAGACAGAAACTTGAGAGATTTTAGCTTACGAATCCCATCAGGAATATTCTCAAGCCTGGAACAATTCCTGAGACTCAATGTGTGTAGGTTGGATAGAGACTCAAATGATGAAGGCAATTCTTTTATTGCAGTTCCATCTATATATAACTCTTCTAACTTATGTGGGATCTCTGGAATAGTCTCAAGATTCGAGCAACAAGACAGAGAAAGATGTTTAAGAGATTTGAACTTACGAAAGCTTCTTGGAAGAGTCTCTAGTCTGGAACAATTCTGAAGAGTGAATCGAACTACTCTGGAAGGATTTTCAATGGTAGAGGCAAATTCTTTTATTGCAGTTCCATCCAGATGGAGTTGTTCTGTGTTGCACGAGATCTTTGGAACTGTTTCGAGATTTGAGCAACCTGAGAGAAAAACAAATCTAAGAGAATTTGATTGAAAACCAGGTGGAAGACTGCGAAGGCTTCTGCAATTTCTTAGATTGAGAATAACAAGTTTATTGAGCTTCCGAATAGATGGGGCAATAATCTCATACAAACTTGAACAACCTTCCAAAATCAAGCTCTCAAGATTTGGGGCTTGTGAAAGATCTGCAATCTTGCGCAGATGCACTGAGTAACTTAGGTCCATGTATTTCAAATGAACAAGATTCTGCAATTCAAACAGAGGAAAAAACAGTTAATTAGATTCAGGTGTTGGCCCAAGTGGTAAAGAGCAGCAATTACTCAGGTAGTCAAGATTCAAGCTGTGGTGAAAGTCTACTCCAGATTTAACATATTTTCGATTCTAATCTCTATATATGGATAATCCATCTAAACTTGAATTTGTTTACTTTTGACTTGAAAGATTTGGTTTTTGCTGTTTACTATTTAGGTTCTACCTAATGATTAGCGATCTTTTTAACCCACTTCAACATGCTCAAAATAGATCTTAGATCATGTGGCTATTTTGGTTTTAACCCAAAGGTTTGGGGGGTCTTGGAGGGATCTCATATTATGTCAAAAATCTTGGGCCCTTTTAACTTAAAAGGTGGATTAACATCTTTACATATAACACGTTTTAGTATCCAAGAGAAAGATTGTTATGTAAAATACATATACATACCTGGACCCTACCCCAAAGTACTTCAAGATTACTATGGCGCATCTCAAGTGCAACAAGGTTCCCAGGACTAAAATTGCATGGCAAAGATTTCCACCGATAATTATGCCAACAAATATATCTTAGGTCCGGAAAATCAAATACCAGCTCTTCGAAACCATGCACCTTATTCTTAATAGCTCCGTAGACCTTCAAGAACTTCAAACTATGCATATTTGAGAAACTGAGAGGATTCAAGTTGAGCTCCATCATTTCAGACATCTCCAGGCATAACCCACGAATCGCTTCAGTTCCCTAGCAATTAAGATGAATCCATAATTAGTATTATAGTTAGTGAAGTACAAAGTAAAAATGACCAATGTTTTAACTACTGGACCTCACCATATTTCTTCTCAACACATGATGAATATCGTTGTGATGCCATAATCGACTACGTTTTAGAATATCCTTTTCTTCACGGACAATTCTTTTTCCCATTTCTTGAAGCAAATCATGCATTATTATCGTATTATCTGATGAGATAGTTACAAGAGACTTATCAATAAGATCACTTATTCCACACTCAGCCTTCATTTCACTTGCATTCAAAATTTTAATGACCAAATCTCTATCCTTCCACTTGAAGAAACATGCAATATCCAAAAATATATCTTGCTCCCCATCATCCAATGCATCGTAACTTACTTTCAACACATTGTAAATATCTAAAGGAGGAGTTTCTTCTAGTTTACTTATTGTACTTTCCCAAATTTGTTTGTTCTTGTTAAGTAGAGAAGAGCCAAGAACTTTGAGAGCTAATGGAAGGCCTCTAGCATAATTTACCACCTTGTTTGATAGCTGCAAATAATCTTCTGGGATGAGACTTTGTTCGAAAGCATACTGGCTAAAAAGATGCAAATCTTCAGGATGAGATAATTTTTTAACTTCATAGATTTTATCTATTTTGCAGTTCTTAAGCACTTGTTTATCTCTTGTTGTTATGATGACTCGGCTTCCAGAACCCAAATTTTTATAATCTTCAATCAGGTTTTCTACCTGTTGAAAATTTGCTACATCATCAAAAACAATGAAGGACTTTAGTAGACCGAGTCTTTCTTTTGTGATGTTGTATCCCATGTTGGGATTTTGATCCCCTAGGATACTTGAAAGAAGTTTCTCTCGCAAGTGAACTAATCCATTAGGGTTTTTAGATTCTTCCCTAACATTTTCGGCAAAGTAGAATCTATCAAAATTGTTAGAGATTTTATTGAATATCACACGAGCAATAGTTGTTTTGCCTATACCACCAATGCCCCAGATTCCTAAAGCGAAAACATCTTTGTTGAATAACAACTCAATCAATTCTTTGATAGTTGATTCCATACCAACCAATTTCTTGCTATCGCATGCAGGTAGGTCTTTCCTCAATCTCTTACATATATCATCAACAATATTTTTTACAATTTCGGCTTCAAACCTAACAGATATAAAAAACACACAATAAAAAATTATCTATAAATTAAAGTACAATTTCAAGTTTCAATATGATGACAAATAAGGAGAAACTATATAAAAATCGTAAAGTAAACTAAATTAAATAAATCTACTATGATATTATTGATAAAATAATGAAAATTTCGTCTTGTATCGAAACACAATTTATTAAGCTTAGAAAAATATAAGTATGATCATTATCTTTACATATAATAAAAACTAAGGTTGAGCAAATTATTTGTCTATAATTGAAACCGTTAAGTACTTGACTGTCAGCTTTGATTCCTAATCAAAATCGGCTAACCCTAGGTAGGGTTTGATTCCTAATTTTTTAGAACTGATCTGTTCAATGTTTTGAGGAGTTGTTTGGTTTTTATTCATATTCCACTCCCCAATGAATCAAAATTGACTTAAAAACTAAATCCGAATCAAAATTCGGGTACCTAACAAAGTACTCGATCTGGCTTTTTTTTTTTTTCTTAAATATACTAAATCAAGTCGTTTTGGTAAAGACCAAAACAATGTTGTTTCAATTCAACTCCTGCCCAAAATTGAATTTGACACCTTTCTCACCCCCAACCACATTCAAAATTTGTTCCACCTTAATCCCAAATTTCAACCACCACAGCACCTTTGATTCAATTCTTTCTTGATTCTTCATCACATACCTAAAAGTTGACGAAGCTTTGGACCCGAATAGAGCTGATTTGGTTTTTAAAGTTAGTTCGATTCAAATTTATTTAACTCAAATTTAAGTTTAAGTTGGGGGGGTTGAATTATTTTTTAAATTGAACCAAATTTGAATTAGAAGAAGTTAAGTTCAATTTGACCCACAATTCGGATCGAAAAATGATTTAATTCAGTTCAAACTTAACTAATTACTCAATTTAAGTTATATCATATAATTAATAAAATAACGTTATTTTATCTATTATTATTAATAAAATGTTATTTTATCCATTATTATTAAAATAATTTATTTTGTTAATAAACCATGAACTTAAACTACAAAATTTTAATTATAAACTCTAACCAAACTCATTCTAAATTGAATCGAATTATTTTTTATTTGATCCAAACTTGAGTTACTATATATGTGATGCCCCGGCTTGACTGGGAAAGACTAAGGATTTTTTCCCGCCCAAGTCAGAAAAGAAGACATTGAGAATAAGTTTAATTAAATTTGAATAACATGCTATTTAATTTTTAAAAAATACTAATCATTTTGTTTAATGTTCTCAAGGTCGCAAGTCTTCCTAAGACTTTTCCAACCAAAGACTTAGGACCTTGACCTTGACCCGTCAACGTCCTAAGTCAGAAGACATTGACAGTAACCTTGACCTTGACCCGTCAACGTTCTAAGTCAGAAGACATTGACAGTAAGTTCAAATAAATTGGTACGGCATGCTATTAATTTATTTTTAAATTTGTAAAAGTTATAGCTTTTTTTTTTTTAAAATTTAATCTCAAATGGGCCAAAGTACTTATTCGCACCCATAATTTGAGGCGGTGCTTATCCCACCTGTCAGGTTTCAAAATCCTGTCTCCCACCCTTCAGATTTCAAAATCCTGGTCTCCCACCCTTTTATCAAATTTAATGTTAAATATAATAGTAAACAGTAACCATTCAAAGGTAATTTTATCATTTTAAGATTAAAATTTTATAAAATAATATAATAAATTTATATAAATATAAAAATTTTAAAAAAGTAAAACTGTCGACGGCGATGACCACCGATAATAGAGTCAGGTGACTGTTTTCAGACATTTGGTTCCAAGAGAGGCTAGAGGCTGCCAGATCTGACCACTATTGTCAGAATAAACAATCGAAAATGATCGAAAAAGACCGACCTTAATCCCATCAATTGTTTCTGACCTTTGTTTTTTGTGGAGATGATCAAATCTGACCACTTCCGTTAAAACTGGAGGCGGCCAATCATTGAACGGAAAAATAGATCTAGTCTCTCCTAGAATCAGGTGGTTAGAAATGGTCATCTAGCTCTGTTATCAGTGGTTGTTTTATTTTTTTTTAAATTATTTATATTTAAAAATTATTTTATAATTTTATAATAAATTTTTATTTTTTTAAAAAATATTTTAATAATGTTATTATAAAAAAAAATATTTTAATAATGTTATTATAAAAATTATAAAAAATGATTCTAGGGATGGAAGAGTGAGATTTTAAAACCTTACGGTGGCATTCTGTCCCCGCCTGGAATAAGTCCTGTGCTACAAAACTATGAAAGAATAGAAACTTACGTTTTCTGATTCAAAGGCCACCCGGACAGATTGGCTGCTTCAGTTAGGGCATCCCTCCATCTCTGCACCATCTCTGGTTGCCCCTTAAATCGTTCTTCAAGCTCGGCAAATCCACTTCCAAAACTCCCTGTTCGATTCCTTACGTCCGATGGATCGACGTGATAGAAAACTGGAATCACAATCCGTCCATACATTTTCTTGCATTCCAGGATCTTCACGAGTTCTCCCAGACACCATCTCGAAGACGCATAGCCTTTAGAGAAAACGATAACCAGAATCTTTGACGTTTCAATCGCATTCGAGAGAGACGGAGAAATTTCATCTCCTCTCTTGAGTTCGTTATCAATGAAAGTTGCAATCATCTTCCGACTCAAAGCTTCGTGGAGATGACTGGTGAAACTGTACCGGGTGTCCTCGCCTCTGAAACTGAGGAAAACATGATGCTTCGCTTGAAGATTCGTAGAAGAAACCGTGAAAGAAGAGGCCTCCATCGTCTATTTCCGCTAACGATTAATCAAGAGGGAAGCAGATAGTGAACTTTTATAGGATTATAGCCAGCGAGAGAGTTGTTTATGAATAACTGATATGAAGCAGATGGTCTTCCATAGGATCTTAAAAGTCGTAACGTAGACAAGGAGGTTCTCTCAGTTCACACGCTACCAGTGAAAATATGCTGAAACTGCTGGCATATAGTACATCGGAATCGGCCGTGGAATTTTCCACGATTTCTCGAAGATGTTTAGATCACACGGAATTGAGTTGATATAGTTTTGAGTTCAAATTATATTTTAAAAAATTCAACCTCGAGCTATAATAATCAAATTCAATTCTATTTAAATTTATTAATTATAAAAAATATTATAAATAAAAATCAATCCACTCACCATAATAAATTCAAATAATTACAAAAAAAAAAAACTTACAAAATAATATATTATTCTTTATCTGACCAAATAAACAATAACAAAAATAATAATAAATTAATTATATAAATAATAATCAAACGCGTTTATAAAAATTTCAAAAATTTTTTGAGGATAATAAAAGTAAAAAACTACAATTTAGTCCAACTCAAAACTTTTATTAATCAAATCGAGGGATATAAAAAGTTCTTTTTTAACATTATTTAATAAATAGATTCAAACTAAAATATAAATATACAAATTAAATATAAACATCAAAATTAATTAATAAATATGACAAACAATAATCAGTTTTATTTATTTTATAAAATTTATTATTACAATTAACATATTAAAACTTTATTACGATCGAGCAAATTTGATTTTTCGATGGAGCCAATATGGTGACTGATCAATTGTTGGCCTTTCCGACAAAAACAAGGAAGGAAAATTGCTTCCGCTTTTCTTCTTGCCCGAGCCAAATTTACATGGCCTCATAATAACCCCTAAAAGAATAAAAACCAACATTTTAGACCCCGGTGTACTTATAAAATTCATAAAACCTCCGCCATTAAAATATATAAATAAACTAAAAAACATTTTTTATATTTATAATTAACAATATTAATAATAAAAAAACAAATAAAATTCTTAAAAGAATAATTACAGTGTGAAAGAATTATAAAACAATTTCAAAATGAGAAAATCCAAAATTTAATTAAAACAATAGAGAATAAATTCACAAGTGAATCATGTTCCATACTTCCAAATATTTTTTGGAATAGAAAATAACATAAGGTATTTCTGCCTTATGAAGGAAATTTTAATGAAAAATTTACCAAAAGAAAAAAATTAATGAAAAAGATATACCAACAAAGGCAAAACCCATCCAAATGAAAAACACACTGTCAAAGGGAAATTCAAGACCTACTTTCAAAAAGGTTAATCAATCTAAGTAAATCCCTAACATTAGAATTTCACCATCCAAATGAATAACCCTTTGATCAATATGAATGGAATATAATATCCTTAGGATTAAAAAATGCACCATTAGAATTTCAAAACATTATGAATAATATATTCAATCTCTATATTAACTTTATAATTGTTTATATAAATGATGTTTTAGCAATTTCAGAATCCCAAAAACAACATATTAAACATATTAAAATATTCGAAAAAGTTATTAGAAGAAATGGATTAGTCCTATCAACTAACAAATTAAAATTATTTCAAACTACAACTAGGTTTTTAGGACATGAAATCCATAAAGGAATTACTCAGCCAATTCATAAGATCATAGAATTTGCAAATAAGTTTCCTGATTCTTTTACTAATAAGAAACAATGTCTCAATTACGTCGTAGATTTCTTTCCTAACCCTAGAAAAATCTGTGAACTCTTATATCAACAACTAATAAATAATCTTCCATCATAGTCAAAAAACCATACAAAATTAATTCGAATGATTAAGTCCAAAATCAAGTCTTCACCTTGCTTAAACGCACTTCAGAGATATAAATTATTTTCTAAAAAATTCAATAATTCAGAAGAAGCGTTGTTAGTAACTTTTTGATTGTCTGGATTTGTTCCTGACAATTTGTTTTCACAACACCTCTTGTTCAAAAAATTCAAGAGTTAAGGAGAAAATTTTCAATTACATGGTGGTCTAGTTTTTCAATTCAAAATATTAGTCCACTAGTAATTCAAACATGGATACAATCTTATCCTTAGCCCTACAACCAACAACAATAAACTTTTTTTCTTACTTAATGCTCTCGAATAATGGTTGACTTAGCTAATTGTTAATCATCATAATAAATGGAAAAATTAATTATGCAATTGAGGTCGTTTAATTTTTGAAAACAACAAGAAAATAGTGACAAAACTCAACTTAATAATGATTACTCTATAAACTTTATCAAAAATATCAATAATTAATGATGTATGCAACGACGAACGAAGTTCAATAATTCAAAAATAGCGCACACAATGACAATTTCGGACTTAATAATTAATTATAAGATAAATACAAAACTATAAAGTTAAAATTTTGAAGTATAATAATATTACTTTCTTGTAATTATTTTGACTATTAAAATTCCTGTTATAATTATCATCAGATTTGAAGACATCTGAGTTCTGATCTACATGCACATATGTACTAAAGCAAAGAAGAGGGTGTGGTGTAAAAGAAGAGAGAAAAATAATAGAAAGAAACGCTTCCACTCTCTGACTTTGAAAATCTTGCTCAATAAATAAAAGGATTTTTCATATTTCTGTAAGTTTATTCTTTAATGCTATAATTCTCAATTTCATATTTTATAATTAATCTTTATTTTCCATATTTTGCATAAATGTTTTCCTTTTCATATTCTTCATACTAAATTATCATTAAATTTATTATTATAAGCTAAATAATATATCTTGCACAAAGTCGGTGTCAAAGCCAGGTTTGCTTTAGCTTAATTATTTTACTAATCCACAATTAAGCCATAATTAGAATTGTTTTCTATTCTTAGATTGAATTAGTTTAGTTTGATTATTCTTCTTGTTTCAGTTGAAATTTCAAGTTTTCTACTTTAGATTAAAAGATGGTCCTTTAGTCACAGAGTTAAAAATTTAGAAATTAAAACCAAAATAATTAGATTAAGAAATCTTTACTAAGATGTCTTTAGTTAGAAGACTTTCTAATAGGCAAATGTCTCAAGAAACTTTAAGAATTAATAATCAAAATCTTAACAATAATAATAATAATAATAATTTATAATCGATGAGATTTATTATAATCAAGAAATTAATATGGCAAAAATAAATCAATATTTTCACAACTGGAATGTACCTTTAGTAAACAAAAAAAAAAAAAAAATAATATATCAAATATAAATATTTGAATTTTTATTACACTATACTATTAAACAACATGAAAGTAGTATACTAATATTAGATGAAACATAGAATAAATAAAACTCTTCTCTGAATCATCGTTACAACAATACAAACAAAATGGATATAAATTTTTGTACATAGAATTAGTACAAGTGGAAATAAAATCTTTATTTATATCAGGACAAAATATTTTTATATTAGTTTTACTAAAAGACACAAGAAATTTGAATTTTAATAACTCATTATTAACTGTCGTGAACACCAATTTAGAAAGTGGTATAGTCTATTTTGACTGTAACCCAAAATGAATGAATTTTGATTTGATAGTTTTGTATTTGTTTTATAATGAATTTATTTGTTCACTACAAGAAAAATTGTTTATTGTATCAGCCAAAATTCACTACTAATAGGTCATACTATTGAAATAACATTAGATTTTTGCCCAATACCAAAAAGGGCAATGGTAATTAGAATCGAAAGAATGATCCACTTCTACTTTAGTATTGCATTATCATCGGCCATCTAAACTAATTTAAAACTTATCCAATGCTATTCCGATAGTAAACAAAAAAGTGTGTCCAATACTGGGTTGGGTCGATGCTAATCAGGTGCTAGTTTTGTTCTATGCTAATCCAATGCCATTTGGAAGTTTTTGGCCAATTCTATTCATATTCTAGTTTGATACTAATTCCTTTATTATATTTTCTTTGCTTACAATATACAATAACAATTTCTCACAGTATATATTTCCATATATCAAAACCAATTTTATAAATCAATGCCAATGAATTAAGGTACCAACATTTGTAAATATTCTCAATTAAAAGTATTAAGAACATAAAACTATACAACAAAATCAAAGTTGTTCATTAAAATGAAAATTCATTAATAATATAATTAATTGTCAAATTAAGTATCCAAATCCTATCATTGTATTTTGAAAACGTCTTTTCAGTTCATGCAACAATACATAACTTTAATAAAACCTATTAGGTCTTCTTTAGCTAGGAGATGGGGGCTGAGTTTCTGAAAACAGTGTGTCCTTAAGAGGGCCCATCAAAGCTTGAAATTGTCATCTTATCTCGGCTTGCATCTGATTCATAATATTTGCCCGAAATCGATCCATTTGTTAGTGTTATTCTTCCATTTGTCTTTGGAATCATTCCTCCAAAGTTGCAATTAAAGTGGCTTTTTCCCTTTTAAGTCATTCTTGAAAGGCTTTTTGATTAATAATTGAGAGACTTGTAAGCATCCAAAATTGATTCTAAAATCTCACCATTTCACCTCTAAATTCCCAGTCTCAAATAAGCATCATAAACATTCAAATTCATACAAAATTTCCTACCAAAATTCAATCCTAGGCAAACTTTCTCCAACTCCACTTCAAATATCAATGATAATCCAAGAGAAAGTAGGAAAATGCAGTTCAAACCACCACACAAATTATAACAACTTACTTGATGATAATTGCAAGATAAAAGTCTTCAAGCTTACAGAGTGGTTATCCACCGCCTTAAGGTTGAATCAAAGATAAAAGAGGCTTGAATCAAGTTTACCGGAAATTGTTCATCCACTTGAATCTTACTTCCACCACTTTGATGCTTTATGCTTTAGGTTTGAGTTAAGAATTCTTTATGCTGAGATCACCTTCAAGTTGGTGGAAGATTTTCTTTATGTTTGAGGTTTGTTTTCTTGCAACAATTTAGTTTATGTTGTTGTTGTGGAATTGCTCATCAAACTCCTATATTTCTTGGTGATGAATGTGTGATGTTTGATGATGGAAATTGAGGAATTGGAACTTGCTTGAAGTAATGTTTGATTAGAGTTGAATATATGTTAGATTTGGGTAGGAAAATTACATGAACTTGTATGGTTTTGGTGATTAAACTGCGTTGGATTTTGGAGTGTCATTAGAATGCTATTTGATCGCCATTGAGAAGGTTTAAGGGTTGTCCATTCTTGATCATATTGATTGACCAAACATATTTTTTGGCTGATCAAACATACTTTAACAGACTGATTAGACTTAATATAAAGCAAAAAACTTAAAATTTGAACTAAAACAAGAAGAATAATCAAACTAAATTATTTCAATTGTAGAACAGAAAACAATGATCATTATGGCTTAATTGTGGCTTAGTAAAATAATTAAACTAAAGCAAACTTGGCTCTGATACCAACTTTGAGCAGGATCTATTATTTAGCCTATAATAACAAATTTAATGATAATTTAGTATGAAGAATATGAAAAGGAATACATTTATGCAAAATATAGAA
The DNA here is from genome assembly GCA_026122585.1 of Anacardium occidentale. Lineage (NCBI taxonomy): Eukaryota > Viridiplantae > Streptophyta > Magnoliopsida > Sapindales > Anacardiaceae > Anacardium > Anacardium occidentale. The sequence goes on along the minus strand of JAJEJH010000151.1, from coordinate 403,039 downwards.
AATATGGAGTGTGCAAAATATGGAAAATAAAGATTAATTACAAAATGTGAAACCGAGAATTATGGCATTAAAGAATAAACTTGCGGAAGTATGGAAAAATCTTTTATTTATTAAGCAAATTTTTCAAAGGCAGAGAGCGGAAGTATGCAAAATTTTCAAATGTTTTGAAATCCGATGATAATTACAAAAGAAAATTTAATAAACAAAATAATTATAAACACTAAAAGTAATATTATTACCTACGAAATTTTGATTTGATAGTTATGTATTTATCTTATAATGAATTGCTGAGTCCGAAATCATCATTGTTTGAGTCATTAACTCGCGTGTGGAATAATAAATTTAAATTATATTACTAATTTATCTGTACTAATTGAAATAAATTTGTAAATAAGTCATTTTAAAGTAAAATAAATAATAAATGTTAATATGGTTCACATATAGTTTTGTTCCAATTTTTTTCTATTAACTTATCTATTGGAATTAATATACATTAATATGATGGCCGAATGACATATTGCCACCCAAAGTTTCACTAAACAATAGTTGTTACTTATAAAAGTTTTAAAAATCAAATACCCATTTATTAGAGAGATATTTTTATCTTTTTGAATTAAAATTAAAAATAAATTTTATAAAAAATATAAATTTAAAATAAAATGATATTAAAATAATAATAAAAAATTAATAAAAATTAAAAAATAATATATATGTTTAAAAAGTAACTATTATTGCGGTGGTGGTGGCCATTTTTAAATATTTATTTTATTTTTAATTTTATTAATGTTTTAATTAATTTTAAATTTTTAATATTATTTTATTTTAAATTTATTTTAATATTATTTATATTAAATTTTATTTTAATATTGGGAGAGAGTCTGGTTAAATTTATCTGTGGAAATCAGCAGGTCAAATGAATTTCCCAAATTTATTTCTTGACTTAAGTCAACAATCTTCGTCCTTGTTTTACATTACAGTCAGTCAACCAAAAAAATGAGACCCTTGACTCCAATATGAAAATGAAAATCAATACGTTCTTCAAATTTAGTAATATTTGAGATCAATTATTTTTTATCATTCTTAAAAATAAAAATGATTGAATTTAACCATTAATTGATTAATTTTGATCACTTAACTATATTTTTTACAATCACCTTCACTAACAACATTGTTAATGATAATAGTTTTTTTTTTTGTTATTATATTAATATTATATTATATTATATTTAATATTAATATAATTTATTTTTTTGTTAAAAAAATATTTTAATTATTTTATCATAAATGTTAATAAATTTAGAAGAAAATTGATCAATAAATGGGTATTTGACTTTTTAAAAATCAATGGGTAAGATTTTATCATTTAAAAAAACCTTAGATAAGAATGAGATGTCTTGCCAATTATTTATTTATAAAAAGAAATTAAAAAAAACATTTTTTTCATTTAAAGCCACGAGCCTTTAGACAACTTCACTTGAATTTCTCAAACAATGATGTCTTTATAAATAATATATGAAAAGTTTGATTTTACTCTTATTTGTTGCTATAATTTCTCGAGCCTATGGAAATGAATTTGTTTCAATCATTTCATCACCTTTTTTTGTTTAACATATAATTATTTTTTTTTTCAAATTTGTATTCTACATCATCTCAAAATGTTCAAAATGATTAAACTCATTTGATAATAAATCTATTTTGATACGAAAGAAATAAATATAATAACTAGAAAAATATTAAAAAGAAATGCAAATACATTTATTTAAAAAATTCAGAATTGATTGAAAGAATTTAAAACTTATGAATGAATATAGAGATATTAAGATAGACATAAGAATTCTGATAATTTCGCTTATATAAACAAGTCAAAATCAAAATAACTTGTAAATTTATATAGAAATATCGAAATAATCATGAATAAGTTTAAATGAATTAAAAATTAAAAATAAACTAACATTTAATCATTTAATGTCCATTGGAGTTTGAATGTCATAAACTACGCATTTGGAAAGTAACCATTTTTCATGAAGATTGTAGAGTGGTAAATTATTGTTGTTCTTGGTATAAAATGGATTCTGATGAGATTGCTTGCATTTTTCATTTCTTTATTATGTTCTTTTGCAGAGAAGTTATTTAGTTTCCTTCATAGGAACATCCCGGCATTCTAAATGGTAACAGAAAAGACGTAGGAAATGGTGTTTTGCATGCATGTACCCAGACGCATTGTTAACTTTTATTAAAAGGATTCCTGCGGTGGATCGGGTTTGTTTGGACGTTGTTTCAGAAGCATCATCAGAGTCTCCAATCAAATTCCATATAGTGAGAAGACAAACATTAAAAGATAAAAACGATCCACCTATATGCAGCGCATTCCATGAGACATAGTTAACGAAGAAATCTAGGGAAATAATCATATGAACTTGCATTATGGAATTAGCTTATCCGCGTATTAATATTCTTGGCGGAATCTTATAATAATAATTCCTCGAACCCAGTTGATCTTTCAACATCAACTTCGTCTGGTATGAAATTTCATGGTACTTGTAGAACTTCCTGCAGATAAATTCCTCAAAGCACCAAACCATATATACTATCAGATTAACACACACTTTTCTATCTTCTATATTTGATCATCATCAATGGCTCTGAAGGTCCTTTCTGCCCTTGACACAGCAAAAACCCAGTATTACCACTTCCAAGCTATCATTATTGCCGGCATGGGACTCGTGACCGACGCTTATGATCTCTTCTGCATCCACCGATCTTGATACGGATCTCGTGGATATACTATTATGACAAGAAAACAAGAACACAAGTCGAAGCTGAAAAAATACTCGATATTCCTAAACTTGTTATGACTATCATACTAGGTACATCTCTTTTGGGGACTGTCATTGGTCAATTGATCTTCGGTAGATTGGGTGATCTAATCGGGAGACGCCGTGTGTATGGGATTTCATTGATGCTGATGGGTTTTAGCTCTATTGGATGTGGTTTCTCCATTTGTGCATCAAAGGAATGTGTAATCGGAAGTCTTTTATTTTTCAGGTTTTTGTTGGGTCTTGGGATCGATGGCAACTATCCATGGTCGCCTACAATCATGTCAGAATTTGCTAACAAGAGAACACGCGGCGCGTTCATAGCCGCTGTGTTTTCCATGCAGGGTTTTGGGATTTTGGCAGGTTCAATCGTCACCATGGTGGTTAGTAAGATATTTGAAAGAGCATCGCGTTTCACATTTTGCTGCGGCGCCATCAAATGCGACGATCACTTCAGAGCAGTCGGATTACTCCGTTCATCTGTCGCCGGCTGGGGCCGACATTGCGTGGAGATTAACATTGATGCTTGGTTAAATCCCAGCTGCTTTGACTTGTTATGGGCGTATGCTGATGCCTGAAACTGCCAGGTACACATAATTTCATTTATTTATTCTTATTATCGTTCACATAGAATCTATGTTTAATTGCGCTTTATTTGATGCAGATATACACCTCTGGCAGAACAAATGTTCTGCAAGCGGCGAAAGACATGGATAAAGTGTTGCAGATTTCAATGAGTCATATGACGGAAAAGATCCCATCGGAACCAAGACCACCATCTTATCTTCTCTCCACGAAATTCATTCGCCACCATGGCCGTGATCTCTTGGCTAGTTCCACTACCTGGTCCCTCCTTGATACTGTGTTTTACAGTAGTAACCTCTTTCAATCTAAAGTTCATCACAGCTACGTTGATGATGGGGCCCCTATGATGAAGCTTTCAGAGTTGCAAGACTCCAAGCTATTGTTGCAGCCTGTGCAACCATTCCAGGTTACTTTGTCACTGTGTATCTAATTGATCCCATTGGGAGAATCAGAATCCAACTCCTTGGTTTCTTGTACTTGGCCATAGTTTATTTGGGAATTGGAATATCCTATAAAAAACACTGGAACGAAAACGCAGATATTTGATTTATGATCCTCTATGGTCTCACCTTTTTCGTTGCAAATTTTGGATCCAACACTACCACTTTTATTGTTCCGGCCGAACTTTTTCCAGCTCGATTTAGATCAACGTGTCATGGAATTTCAGGGGCCATAGGAAAGGTGGGTGCGATACTTGGGTCGGTTGGATTGTCCTGGGTTATGAAAGAAGATGAGAGAACTGGTAGTCCAGAAGCAAAAGGGATGAAAATCGCAATGATCATGATGGGTGGGGTTTGTTTCTTGGGAATGGCAGTGACGTATTTCTTCACTCGGGAAACTATGGAGAGATCTCAGGAAGAGAATGAGAATGAAGATGAAGTGAATTTATTTTCGTCAGATGTCTTACTGATTCTTGCATCCAGAGAACAAACTCGTCTCCCAGCGAAGTTGATGCCGCCTAGCAAGACCAAGCTCGGACTCTTAATTTCTTCCTGTTATATAGTAATCAAAACTCTTGTATTCATCTTTATCTATCTCTTTCAAGAATAAACTAGGCCAAAAAGACTTTGATGCTCAATTATTTATAAGTTTTCCTGTTTGTAAAATGATATATAAGACATGATTCTGATTCGATTATAATTAAATATGATTCTGATTCATATGATTTTAATTTAATGTATATTATGTCTCCTTATATCAAGTGTAATAAATGATTCTATTTTCAAATATTAAGATTTCATTTTGGACTATATTGTAATACTATATATTGTATAACATTTCACAATGATATTTTAATTCACAACTAATTTCACAATTTTTCATGTCATCAAGGTGGAAAATTTTTTTTGTACCTCTCAGTTTTAAAAATTAACCTTTTCCCCCTACTCTAGGTTTCATCTTTTTCTTCTTGCAACGACTCGTACAACTTTGAGACTTTACAATTTCACCTTCTTTCCATCAATCTGCAAAACCATCTTTAGTGAACTTCTTCCTTTATCTCCAATCGACATCTTTGTTTGAGACCAAGCTAACATTAGTCCATGTTATCTCTCAGGCTATTTTCTTTTTTTCGACACAGTCATAACAAGGTGTTTCTTTGTTCATTGTCATGCCTCATTTTATCATCCTTTGTCATTGTGAAGAAATATCACATCAAGATTGAGCCAATCTTGTCGTGATTTCTTCTCGGGTAACACAATTGATTATTATTATGTCATATCTTGGTTATTCTGGCTATCTTCTTACACGAACAACCATTTATTTTGCTACAATTTCTTCATAGAAATGGACATAACTATAGATGATTGATGGTGTTCTCCATGATTGACTCAAAGATGACTTTGATTATAGTGCCTTCCGATAGTCCACCCTTTAGTTTTTCTTTCCTAACAACCACTTAAAGATGACTTCGACTAAAGTGCTTCCCAACAATCCTCCTTTGATGCCATTGTATTTTCCAGCCATCACTACTAATTCCTATATTTTGTTGTCCTTGTTGCCTACAATGGTGAACATTGGAAGTTTCTTTTCTTCGCTCATGGTATATGATTCAAATTGTATATGGAAGTCCCAATTTCTTAACGTTCTTGCCATTCATAATTTACATAATATAATTGTTGGCAATGCACAACCTTTACCACCATTGCTTCACGATAGCACACTTATTTCACCTCACTTTCATTGATTACGAGCTGAGAGATTAATTTTAACTAGGATCAAATTTATGGTTTCACCCACCACTATTTAGTCTTTGCTATTGCCCCTATGTTACTGCTGCTAAAACATGGTCACTTTTTAACCAATGTTTGAATCCAATATCTGAAATTCATCTTCGGTTCATTTGTGACAAGTTATGCTCTCTTTAGAAAGCTTTCGATTAGACAATGATTGACCATCTCATCATTTGCTACAACCATATTTCTATATTGGATGTTGATTTTGTATAGTATATAGTTGATGTTTGGTATATTTTTCCTTTAGCTAATGTCTGGTATATTCCCTTTAGCTAATTAACATTTTGTACATTTGTAAATTAATAAAAGGTTTTTCTACTTATTATTCATTTTTATATATAGTTATGATATGTTTGTAAAACCAGTATATTTTTAGAATGGTTGAACCAAGTTAAGGAATCAGATGATTGATTGTGCTTTTCTTATGTACTTATTAAAACAATCATTTTAGAGAATGTTTGTATGTTGATATTATCTTAACCCAAGGCACTAGTAATGGAGATAAACTATCATAGTATTAAATAGTCCCATTGAAAGGTGGTGATAGTTTACACATGTTAAAACTATTATTTGCAATTTAATGCAATATATGAGTGCATATTATTTACTAAACATGTTTACTAGACTAATTCAACAAAAAGATTTCATATAAAAATTGTCTATAAAAATATCCTCTTAATTTAATAGTAAATGTATTATTTGGATTTGAGGTCGTTAGATTATCTCATGTAAGAATTTGTATAATTTGATGTCGTCCAATATGTCATCGTAACAAGGGTTATCATAAAAATGATGATTAGTTGTGTCAAGATCTGTGTGTAGGTTAAGGTGAACAAACAAAATATTTATTACTTATAATCACAATAGTAATATCTTTAGTAAACTCACTGATAAATATCCATAATGACATAAATGCATATTTATGTTTGTACACATAAATGTATATTTATTTCAGACTTATTACATGGACAATTATATGTAAGTCTTCAAACAAAGAACCCAAAATACTTGGACCTAATCTGGTTTAACGTTTCACGTTTGATAGGATATGCATAGTCTCTTAGCAAGTGCTTAACATAATGCTTGGTAGCTTCACATTGCAAGTGTTCATCCAATATGAGCCTTCTGACAATGATAGTGGCTCTATGAAGAGGGAACTTTAATACAAATGAGACCGCCGCAGAAGCTTCGTATCATTGCCATTTTCTCTTACAAGACTCTAAGCTGAAAGTTATATGCACTTGAATTGATTATCGTGATTCAAAAAGAGATATTCGGGAGAAACTTTGTGGGCTTCAGACAACTAACTTTCTTCCAAGTTCGAAAACCTTTGAGGCATTGCTAGAGACTGGAAGCCGTAATTTTTTTAATTTATGGGCCTTGTTGCTCGAACCATAAAAGCCGACAGTCCAAAAGTTTGCTAGCTTGGTAATTTGTTCTGTTTTCTTAAAGATTCATCAATGAGCATCAATGGCAGAATCAGGGGAAAACTTAATGCAGGACACTGGCAACTCCACTGACCTCATCAAATTTGTCATAAGAAGAAAATCATCATTAAAAGCGAGATGGGGCATGAAAAGTCAATGTCATTTATGATATATATATATGTATGATGAGGTGAGGAGTGCGTAGAGAAGATCACATGTGGTGGTGGGATATATCATACACATGTAATCAGACTGAACCCAAATTGCAGATGAAAACGCAATATCAGCAATGTAATGTCATTGCTGACATTAATCTTTTTCTTTGGCCACTGTATCTACCCAGACAAGTTTAACATCAACTTCACTGTTTTCCCACTCGGTTTTTCTCCCGATCAATGCCAATTAAGAATAGAAATCTGAGACAATCTGAATATGAAGTGAATGACCTTTCTCCATTAACCTAATTGATAACCACCCAGAGCCCTCCTTTTTATGCTACCACATCTGATATTAGGCTGCCATTTCTCTAACTCAACTGCATGGGAAACCTGATCACCTCCCAATTCTGATTCTTCCAAAGAAATAACAACTGCATAAACAAGCAGCAAACTGACGTCGTGGCCACAAAGGAAACCGAGTTATTAAGAAGGAAATTATTGTTATTCCATCTTGACATGTCTTTCTTTGCAGACAAAAACAAAAACAAGCGAAGCGAGGCCTTGTCTGTCTTTCTCCTTGACACCGGATACGGCTCGGGGACCATTATTAACAAGGGTTGGGATCAGTGTGCCTTGAAAATTGAACCATACGGACGGTCCAAGTCGGTGATTAATATTCAATCATAAATATAATGAAATCAAAAGCAACAAAATAATATATTAACACATGGTGGTTTTCCACATGACCTTGTGTTCTTCATCATTTTCTTCGTATGTATAAATAATATTTAAACAATATTCTTTCATTGGATCTTTAAAACTTTATATTATGAGAATGGAATTCTTTTTCAAACCATCATTCTTTTTGATGCAACATAAAATTTCCCATCAATCAAATTCACAAACTAACACTTAAATAAAATAACTTAAATAAAATCGAGCAATCTTTAAGATCATCTATCTTTATTAATATTTTATATATACATTAAAAAAAAAAAAAGGCATTTTATTAATCATTAATAATCTTCATGACCATTAACATATCATATATCATTATAAAGTTTTACAATATTTTGATATTATAAATAAATTGTTGGACCTTTTTCTATTTTGATGTGTTAAAACCAGTGAAATAAGTGTAACAAATCAATAAAAACTGTAGGGAATGACATAAGACATGACAAAAAAGGTAAAAATATAAAGATATACAGTAATTCTTTTTGGAATGTAAAGAGTTGGGTTAAAAGAAAAATCGTTCTAACTACAAAAATTATTTCCCTTGTAAATTAATACAAATATAATTTGTTAATTATTTTATTATTTAATATATTTAAGATTAAATAATTGTAAGTATTATGATTTTTTATTATTTGATAGAACTCCAAACTGATGTTATGTTAGTTACATGTAATGGTAATTTACAACATTTTGAATAAATTACAAGTGAATTTTTGGTCCAAACCACTTAATCCCACCCAAGGCAAATAACAAATTTTTACACATTTTCCTTTCAATTCTATTAATATTTTTTCATGAAATAATCAAAATATTCTAATAAAAATATAAATAATATTAAAATATTAAAATAAAATTAAAATAAATTTTAAAAAATTAAAAAATATATAAAATATATAAAAAATTTAAATTTAAAAATTAAAAAAAATGACCACTACCATCAACAATGTCGTCATCAGATGTGACTATCAAAAACTTACTTAGGTGGTCAAAAAAAGTCATTCGATTGACAGTTAAATCTTGTAATCATCACCATCAACAATGATAAAAAATGATTTATTTGAACATGACTAATAATTTTTTAATCATTTCTAACTATTATTGATGACAAAAATGATTAAATCTGGTTTCTAACCAAAAAAGTTGATTTTCTCGATCACTATCACCGATGATACTACTAGCAGTAGTGGCTATTTTTTTCAAAATTTTTTTAATTTAATTTTTTTTATATTTTAATATTTTTTTATATTTTAAAATGTATTTTATTTTTATTTTAATATTTTAATTATTTTTATAAATATGATTCTATTATTTTTATTTTTAAATTCTTGTTATTTAGAAAAAAAATATATTCTTTTGATCATTAACATTTAAATATTGAATATTAAATATTACTGTTAACTTTAATCAATGAGTGAATATTTAAATTTTTAAAAATTAATAAATGAAATATTATCATTTAAAAAAGGGAAATTAAATAATTTAGCCAAATTACAAAATCAAAAAACTAAAATGTCTAAAAAATTTTCGTCTTCACAAATCTATCCAATTTTTTGTGTGTGGCCAAATATGCATGCATAGTTGTGAGACAGACAATTAATTGACATATTGCACATGATCAATGCATGTAGAGAGAGCAAATACGCATGGTGGTTGAAAAAATGTGTGGTGAAGTTAATAGTCAACGTTTTTATACATTTCGGTGTTTTTAGACGTGATTTCACAGTGATTTGTTGTAATTTTATGCAACTTAGAAGTAAAATAATGTAATACGAAGTGTAGAAAACAAGTTATATAAAATGTAAAACTATTGCTTGATATCTAAAGTGTATAACATAAACCATTTATTAGAATACCTATACCTGTAATTGTTTTTTTAAAAATGATCATATAAACATTTGATTTCGGTTGTAGGGTCAATTGAAAATGTTTGGATACATATCAGTTTTGTACAAGGGTGAATGGATAAGAGAAAATGTGAACATGAAGTATGCTGGTAAGTAAGCGGAGTTAATGCAAATTCTAAAGAAGAAAACATTCAAGAGATTCATCCAAATATTGTGTGAAATTCTTCAGATTAATAGTAGATTAAATGATATTGAAGTTTTAATGAGACCAAACAACATTCTCACAAAGGCTCATTGGTGTTAAAATATGATCAACATATAAAATATATGATTAGATTGTTCGTCAGATCAAACGAGTGTATTCTAGTTTTTGTAAAATGGACCTTTAAGTTTGCTTTTCTATTAGGAAGCACTAGTGACTACGTTTTGCATCAACAAAAAGGTTCAAAATTTTCAAGTAGACTCTTCTTATATTATTCAAGATGTAAGGGTTTCTAGGGCATATGATAGAACTCATGTGTCATCATCAGTTCCTCCAATAAAATATTATGATAATTTTGTTGTTAATGATGAAGATAATGATGTTGATGATGATTATGTTAATAAGAATACCAAGGATGATGACGATGCAACTAAAGATGATGAAGTTGGTAATAAGGAAGTTGAAGATGACGATGTTGTGTTGGGGTTTCAACAATAGCATATGGAAACAAACATTAGTGGGTAAACATATTATGTGGGAGCATTAGAGGATATAAAAGGACATAATGTCTCTGATGGGTCTTTTCATTGGTTACCTCTATTTCCAAATCAACCAGACCTTTGAAGGATTGATTTTAACTGAAGGATATATTTGACAATAAAGTAAATGTGATAAATGCTTTCCGTCGAGATGCTGTCGATAATGACTAACAATTTAAAATTGATCGATCATTGAAGGAGAAATGTGACACTATTTGCATATATGAAAATTATGATTAGAAAGTTTGAATGGCTAGAATGAAGCCTTCTAATTTTTTTTTATTATTAGTCGGTACAATCCCACCCACACATGTAACAGCGATCAATTGTTGCCTCATCATTACCAAATTGGTACTCATACTCTTTGTCAAATTATGAGGTTTAAGTTTATAATAGTAGATACCATATATTGACCCAAGCATGAGTAAGTGTACTAACATACCACTAAACCTATAATGGGTGTACTAACACGCCGCTAAACCTAAAATCCTACAACATCAAGAATTGACCAAAACAAGTCTCATTAAAAGCCTTATGTTACATCTCTGAGAGCTTTGCCTCGCAAACCCAATCATATCCTTAGTCACACTTGTCATGACCTATGCATAGTAGTGGCGATTTGGTGCATGTCGTAATCTCTTCTTTAGGCTTTCATAAACCCTAATTCTCTTCCCTAGATTTACCTCCATTAACATCTACAAATATTTGACAGTAGATATCCAATATATCATTTCTACTTATAGAGATTAAATGCATAAAATCACTAAACAAATAAAAAGAAATTCAAAAAAAAAAAAAAACAAATACACATACCTCATGCACATAGCACGCATATTGGAACAAATCACACATCCATGTGTATCTCCACACCCCCTATTTTGAAAAATTACGAAAGCCCCCCAAATGTTTACATTGCATATTGTTCACACAACCCCAAAACTTTTCAAAACTAGCAAAAATGCATACTATACACATACCATGCTCCCCTTATAATTTTGAAAATTTCAAAAATACCCCATATGCACCATTCATATACCCACAACCCCCTATAACTTAAGAATCTTACAATTTACCCCCCATTTCTAACCATGGCTAGTACACGTATTTTTGTAGACCACACGCACCACACATGTGACACATGTGGTTGTTGTGCAGCTTCAAAAACACTCATTTTCTACAACACTTGATTCTAATGATCATCTAAATATACTCTACAACTAATATAATGCAAATACAATAAAAAGTACGTTACCAATTCAACAAAAAATACAATTATATTTCTTTTTCTTACCACACTAAAACGCCCTAAATTATGCAAAAATAGCTTGAAAGTTGGACTAAATCCACAAGAGAAGTACTCTACTAACCTTTCTCTTTATTTTTGTTGCCGGAAATGCTAAAAACTTGCTAGAAATCATGAAATATTTGATGTCATTACCAATACTATCCAAATACATATTTTGTGTGTGATACGTAAGGCCAGTTTAGGTTTTCTTTATAAATCAAGAGCATCATCATCATTTTGTAACTATACGTGATATGCATTATATACACATGCGAGTTATTGATTTTCTTGACGATTTGTTTTACACATATGTTGTGTGTAATTCACATGTTTTATTATACATAGAATTTTGAATAATTTTGTAAAGACAAGATTTTTTTTATATTTTTGTTTTTTTAATTTTAAAAAATAGTTTAATTAATTAATTAATTAATTAATTAATTTTCCTTTAAGAACTTTGGATGGGATTAAGTCATTTGGCCGAATTTTTATATTAAATTATTGCAATATTGTCCAATTGGTTGGAATGGAAAAGTTATCGTGTCAAATGCGACGGACTCCACCCAAGAGGCTTTCTTTTCTCTTTACGCTTTTAAAGATGATAAGAGATGTGAGCCTTAGTGCCAACATCCATCATAAAACCTTTAAAAGCTTCAATAATTTTGTGTCAACTACCATGTACCGTACATGCATCTGCAAGCTGGCTTTCATTATAAATTTTGGCATATATTGTTCAAAATATTATTGCGATCTTCATTTTTGTTTGTTTAGGCACTAAATTACAAGTTCGTGTGGTCACATGTGCACAGCAAAAATCAACAAACTGACAACTCTCGTAACTTGTTGGAGCCACTGAAACCCATATATGTTCCATTTTTGGTACTAAATTTTAGGACTCAAAATATAGAAAGTTGTGAGGTGGAGGGCACCATTTTCAACCACTAATTTTTGTGAATCACCATTTGATCCAATGAATCGTTTCAATTTTTGGACCTAACCACTCTTAATAATGAGATTTGGATTAAGGACTGAAACTTTTAAGGAACTTAATTTAAACAGTTGAAATTTAAATATAAGTACTATTTTGTTTTATTTTTTGTTTTTACGGTTTTAATAAAAAATTTGTGTATATTCAATTATGTGTGTTACGTATACCACAATTATTAGTTGAATTGATGATTTCTTAATTCAATTACAAATACTTAACACGCGTAATTGATAAAATTTGTGCGTAAAAGCTCTATCTATGTGTAATAAAGGAATCAACATTGTTAATGATTTTAAATGATTTTCGAGCTATTTTAACAACTAAAATTACTTAAAATGATGTCTAAATAGTCGCATTTTATTATGTATAAATTATAATATAAAAAAATCGATTATTTGGAGTGGATTTATTTTGAAAATTGGGTTAAAATTTAAATTAAAAATTTTTATCTAAAATTGATCATTATATATAAAATTTAATGATGTATATAGTTAAAATCATATCATAAAAAGTTAAATTATTAAATGAAATAATTTTGAGATTTGAAAGAGTGGATTTGTAATGATTAATACACGATTTTGTGTCACCATATGTGATATAAGCTCAGTACGTGCATCATGCATAGTGTCGTGGGTTGGAGAAGAGAGGGAGTAAAGTGAATTTTTTAAAACTTTTGAATATCATGAAACTTTTTATTCGAATTTGGCAACTTTTTAAAAACTTTTGAGGGCGGATTTTGGCAACTTTTCAATACAACAAGGGATTTTTGATTGCATCATTTCTGGATACACACTTTCAATGCATATGTGTGATATATATATCACGTGTGATTGGATATGCATTAATTTTTTATTCGAATTATAAAAACAAAAAAAATATATTTTATATTTAAATTTTGATTATTTGAATTAATTTTCTCAACTTTAAAACTTTTTTTAATTATATATCTTATTTTTTATAATATATTTAAATTAAAAATAAATTAGCATCATAAATATATAAAATATATTCTAAAATTACAACAGAGTGATCATCCCTTTCCTCTGTATGAATATGGCCCCAATTCCTGATCACTCACGTGCCATCTATCAGAGAACCAGCGAATCAGACTAAAAAAAATAATTATTAAGCAGAATATGAAACTAAATTACTACATAAAAATTAAATCTGAATAAATATGAGCCGTTGATTCACTGAGAGGAAAAGACTAAACCACAGCGTCCCATCCAACCACTCATCTCACCGGCGTCGGGCCCACCACTCGATTAAAGCATTTTACTGAATCAGAATTCGCGAACCCCTTAACCTTTACACTTTTACAAAGAAAACCCTAAATTTTAGGGGTTATTTGTTATATTTTAAAATATATGGGTTTTAATGGAAGAAAAAAATTATAGACGTTTTGTTTGTGGTCATTAACCCAACTGTTAATGATGATTGTGAAAACAGCTGAGTCAGGGTGAAAAGTGGGGTCCAGGAACATACCTGCCACCCGCCTAGCGTTACTGCGATTTTGACCACTGGATGAACAGGTCTTATCTGAGCCGTCCGATGACAACGCTCTTTTTTTTATAGCTCTGTCTTCGTCTCACTTAACACTTATTTGACTCAGCTTCGAACTGTAAAAAACCAAAAAAAGAGCAGAAATATATTAAACTAAGTAAGCGAGTGAGCTGCAGTAGCCAAAAAAACACTTGCCTGAATACGTTTTGGTTGGCTTTTGGAGAAGAAAATAGTTGGGAGGCCGTTGTGTTGTGTTGTGTCGTGTGGTTTGGTTTGGTTTTTTTTTGCCTATTGAAAATGCTTGGCTTTGCGTTCTGATCTCTGTGCGTGAGGAATGATGCGTCGACACGTCTTGTTTCTCCTCGGTGCGGCGTTCTTCGGCTCTGCATTTCATAGGCTGACTCTGGTACGAGTTTCTTTTGATTTTATGATGTTTTTATCTGGAGATTGTTGTGAGAGATTCTAAGAAAATTTTCTGTTTGGTTGACTAGAAAATTTTATTTCCTAATTCTAGACTTAATTTGGAGAGATTTATTATTTTATTGCTTCTGAGTCAGTTTCAAGCAATTAGAAACGGTATGGTTTTGTGAAAAGAAAAGTGCTGACTTTTTGAGCTAAGATTGTTTTTTCTTTGTTTCAGTTTTCTTTTTCATTTATTTCATACAATTAAGTAGTGTATTTTCCTCAGAAACGGAAGAGAAACTGCTATGTGGAGAAAGTGATCTAATCAAGCTTTTTCTTCTTTTCTTGGATAACCAAACAAGGTCCAAAATTTGAAATTTGTGGAACCTGATTGCCTCTTGTTTTCAAGTTTTTATAGTTAGGGATCTTTGTCCTTTGGCCTTGATTACGATGGCTCGTTCTGACTTATCTGAAGATCTTCATTATTGTGTTATTCAAGGACCACTAATTTTTTTTTTAATGATTTTTGGGTTATTTTTTCTATGTGAGTCGTTGTTGTGTCAACTTCGACCCATTTTTGAATAATACGCGTTGCAAGCTGGAAGTTGTAGTTGCAATATTGTCATGTTGTGAAATTGAAGAAAGAAAGAAGGAAAGAAATGTGAAAAGCATAAGCAAATTTTGTGACCACAGGATTTTTTAATTTATTCTATAGTGGGGACCATATCTAGTTTTGAATCAACATAGTATTGGTTAAAATGTATGCTGATGATTCGGATTTGTTAATGGAATTGAACTCAAAAAGAATGGACATCAGTTCAATATTATATAGCTGTGCAATCCATCACCAGAACATAGTGGTCTAGCCGGTGAGGAAATGTCTATTACATGGAGATTAAAGGAATGTGTTGATCTTTTTCTCTAAGTCGATCACCTTGGGGGAACATTTGGTTGAAGTTGTAGAAGAAACTTTATCTATTTGTAGCTTGTTGTTTAAGGCATCATTATATATTTAGCCCATGTATGGGAGCATAACATCTAAAAGCATTTCTTCAATATGCTTATAAGGCCATAAAGTTAAAGCTGATTTTGATGTTATTTTTCAATATGCTTATTTGCAGACTTCATTCCATCTATGTGAACATTCAGCATCTACAGCTGTGAAAGGACACTAGACCTGCCTCAGTGCAAGCTTTTTGTGGAAACTTGAAACAGATAAATTGCTATGGTATCTGAATCAGTTAGTATCAACTAAGATGCAGCTGGAGTAGCAACATATCCAGTCTATGGAATACTGTTCAGAGCTCAAAAAGAATTCTGGAGATCAACCATCAACTAGTACTTCTGGCAAGACTAAATTGCCTCAAGCAAACCGAAAGACAGATCAACTAGACAAGTTCAAACTGGAAAGGTGTACTTTGTCATATTCTGATCTCCATCATGAGATTATACAAGGTATGAAAGATTGCTCTTCTAGGTCTCCAGGAAACTGCCAAAAGCAACTGATAGATAGAAAGGAAAACGAAGAAGATGAGCTTGTTAAGTACATGTCAAGCTTACCAAGTTTTCTGGAGAGAGGAAAAAACCCCCAGGAGAAAGTTTTAAATGTTGGTGTCCTTGACTGGGGTCGTCTAGAAAAATGGAACTGTAGCCATAAACAGATGCCACACAAGGGTGGCAGGTCTTCAATATCCGGTAGTGATGTTTCCTTATCCTTCTCAACAGATGCATCTTCTTTCCATTCTAGCAGCAGTTACATCCCCTCTCCTCCTGGGCAAAAGGAACATTGTTCTTCATCGCAGTTTCATCTGATATCATTGCCTATGGAAGGCTATTCTCAAGCAGTGAAATCTTTTGGGGAAAGTATTCAAAAGTTTCCTGATATCACAGATGCCCAGTGTAATAACTTAAATGAGCAGGGAAAGTTTATCAGAACAGACAAGCCTTTTGGCAAAAACAATGAGGATATCCTAGAAGTGTGTAAGAAAAAAGACTTGGATCCAAAGATTGATCAGGAAAGTGGAACTTTTGCAAATGGGGTGAAATACGAGGTAGCATCATCTGCAAAAGTGAAAATTAGGGCTGAAGATGATCAGTTAATGAAGAAAGCAGAGAAGCTGCAAGAAAGAAATCCTGTTGCTGTTGAAAAAGAAGTTCTTGGAAAACACAAACCCGTTGTTCTCCTTCTGCCAAGAGATCACCTCAGAAAAAATCTTTCTGGAGTATCCAATCCTTCCAGTATGACAACAATGTTAGGTCAAAGACCAGCAGAAGATAGACCAAGGAGCCTCTCCGAAAGACCTAAGGATGCTGAAGTTGTTTCTGATTTCCTACATTCTAGTTCACTGCCTCATAAAGTTGGTATCAGCGAAAACTTACAGATGAAACAGTTGAGCTCCACTGATGCAAAGATTGACAACTTTTCATTTGATAGATCTCACCAGACACCATCTTCAGCAGAAACAGGTATCTTTCTGTCCAGAGGCAAAAATCTGGAAGACAGGAAATCAACTTTAACAATCAACAAGAGCATCTCGAATGTTCTTTCTTTGGGATTGGATACCAAAGTGAATAAGGTAGCACCTGAAAAAGTGAGAAGCACTTCACCTTTTCGCCGCTTGAGTTTCAGTATGAATAAGATAAGCAAAAATTTGAGCTCCAAGGAGGCTTCTGCTTTACAACAGCCGAATTCTACAGTTACCCATTCTGGTTCAGAGAATGCTGTGGTTTCCAGTCGCCTTGATGCTTCTTGTAGTGGTAAAATTAATTCCGCAAACACAGCCAGGTCAAGCCCATTGAGAAGGTTACTGGATCCAATACTAAAGCCAAAGGCAGCAAACTGTCGTAATAATGTGGACCCATTACCAAAAGACTTCACATCTAAAGAGAGGACCTCTAAGTATTCTGATGAACAACCATATTCTTCTTCTGTAGCAGCGCAGACTGGAAGAGTTAAAGCCAGTATGTCTAGATGCAGAACAATTGATGTTAATGATTCATTACAGGAGAAGCAGCATGGATCACAAGCTGTTCAAGCTCTTTTGCGTGTTACAGTCAAGAGTGGCCAGCCTTTATTTACATTTGCTGTTGGTAATGAACATGATATTCTTGCAGCTACAATGAAGAAATTGAGTACCTCAGGAAAGGAGGACTACAATTGCTGCTACACATTCTTCACCATCCGAGAAGTGAAAAAGAAAAATGGGAAGTGGCTAAATCAGGGAGGCAAAGGCCAATGTCATGACTTCATCCGTAATGTTGTTGCCCAGATGAATGTTGTTGGATCTTGTTTTTCTAAGTTCACTAGAGAGAACAATGTGAATCAGTTTAGTGTGAGAGAATTTGTTCTATCCTCAGTGAAACTTAGACAGACTGATCACCAAACCTCAGATCTCAAACCAAATGATGAGCTTGCTGCCATCGTTGTCAAAATCCCATTAAAAATCAGTAGAAGTTTACTCATAAATGTGTATCAAAGCAGTATGCAGAAAGATCTTCCTGAAGTGGAATTTAAAGAGTACTTGCCAGAAGTGACACTTGATTCTGATTCTGGGAAAAAAATTCAGAATTGGCCTTTTATAGGTGGCCAAGAAATTAGTGCCACAGTCATACTTCCAAGTGGTGTTCATACATTACCGCGAAAAGGAGAACCTTCATCACTTATCCAACGCTGGAAAACTGGTGGAACATGTGACTGTGGAGGTTGGGATGTGGGCTGTAAACTTATGATTCTTGCTAATCAGAATCAATTCATTAAGAAAGCAGGTTCATCCAGTGCTTGTTCCTCAGCACATCAATTTGAGCTATTCTCTGAGGTATTTCATTTTTCAAATCTCAAACTAAATTAAGTTTACACCAATTTTATAGAGGTAATTTTAGATTGACATGTCTTTTTGTCTTTCAATGCTTATCATCAGGGAGGACAAGAAAAACATCCTTTTTTCATCTTGGCCCCATGTAGAGAAGATATTTATTCAGTCGAATTCAATTCATCGGTAACACCTTTACAAGCTTTCTCCATTTGTATAGCAATTTTAGACAGTAGAAAACGGTGTGAGTTTTCTGAATCAAGGTTTGAACAAAAAACATGTGGAGAAACTGTCCTAGTACAAAATGATGGAACAACGGTTTCTGATCAGAACGAGGGAGAGGTTCCTGCAAGATATCTCTCATATCCACCCCATTCTCCTGTGGGGCGGGTCTAGTTTCAATTTTCACATGAAAAAGTGATCTTGTAATTACAGACAGGAGGTACAGGTATCTTTTCCAATATCATTTGCTGCCTGAGCAGATAATGAAACTTCCATAAAATAAAATCTTCGGCGAACTGTAGTGAAAATACGCACCAGTTCCTCAGTCAACTATAGTAGAAGGAAGAGATAAAATACAAAGCTTGGGATTATCATAGATTGTTCTAGTTATGGCAGCAGAAGCAGTTTGAAGCTTATTCTTCATCAATGCAAGTGTGCATATTATTAACGAAAGATCTCATGCTTTCAGTAATTCTTGTTTCTTGAATTTGGACTATTGTCAACCTGACTTGCATGCTCGATGCTAATCCCACAAGGTGACTTGCGTGTTTCACATAAAGCACGCAAAATTAATTAGACAAAATTGTTTTGGATAATATTTTAATATTTATTTAAATAGTTGGATTATCGATCAACTGGTATGATCATCGGTGCTTCTTCACTGTGTTAGTGTTTGGTCCGGAAACGAAAACCATTCTTTAAACTTTTAGCTTGTCACCATCTTGTGATTCTGTCGGAGGCACATCAAGCAGTTTGCTTGGAAGCTTGCTGTGATTTAGAGCCTCCTGATTATAGCTTCTGTCAAGCACTATACAGTTGACATTTTTGTTGCCATGTCTGCTAAGCAATTAAAACTCCATGGAAAATATTCCTCTCGCTAATGGTTCCTGAATCGTTTACATTTAGAAGGTACACTGTAAACTTGATAGCTTTTTATCTTTTGACAAAAGCCTGCCATGTTAGTATTCACGATAATGTCATTCTTTATTTCATTTCTTGAGGTAGATTCATCCTTTTCCTCAAGGCAGGCGGATTTGTTCTGTATTCACCTCTGTGCCTGGGGATGTTTTAATGCCTTTGAATTTTCAGTATACTGGTTTGGAACAAGTTAGGAGTTTCATTTCAGAAAATATTTGTTAAAAGGCAGCTTATATTCAATTGAAGAATTGCCTGAACAATCCAATCCATACCTTTGAGCACCTGAGAAGAGGATGGGAAGAACAAAGATGAACACCATAGATTACTTGATGGGACTTCTGGGACCAATACAAATTGAGTATGAGTTAGCATCGAAACAACATGAAATGTCTCTTAGTTTCTCCTGCTTTTATTTTTATTTTTTTGTTTTTGGTTTTTTACTGATATGCTTAAGCTTGGAGTTATCGAAAATGGCAAATATTTGATAGAGACACATGGTACTTGAACAGATGTCAGATAGGAAAAGTTTGCATTTTTCGAGAATACAGTCAGAAGAAGGGGAGACATTTGATGGCTTGCTTAGCCAAATGAGGTTGGCATGAGCCAATGATGCAAATTTGATCATGTTTCATTGTCAAATGTCCCACCACTCTTTTCACTTTAGACTGAACTCACCGTGACATTATTTTTTAGGAAATTTAATTTTTTAACCCAGATTTAAAATCCCTAATCAATCTCAAGTAAAATTCATCATAAATAATTTTTTCATGAAATTCTCTATATATAAATAACCCTTCCAATTTACATTCGAAACCGCATAACTTCTGGAGAAAACCACACAAACCGGATGCATGCACTCGCATAAATCACTGTTTTTTAAATAATTTTTATCAAAACCAATAACCATTTTAGAATTTTATGTCTTTTCATTATTATCTTTTGATTATTCCCTTTTGTTATGAACCAAAACATATACCACCATTTTGATTAACCCTACAATAATAATAAGCTTAATTGTTAGTTATAAGTCTAATATATTAATTTTATTTTTATATTTTGAGGTCTACAATTGTGGGGTTTATGAATTTTACATTTTAAGGTTTCTAATTTAGAGTTTAAGATTTATGTTTTACAATTTGTCAGTTCTGATTTATAATTTTTTGTATTAGGGTTGGTTCGTATTTTTGGATTTAGGGTTAATTATCAAGCTTAATGATTTACGATTTTGGTTTTCAAGTTTAGTGTTCGATTTTTGGGTTTAAGATTTACGTTTTATGGTTTGTAATTTAGAGTTTAAGGTTTGCGTTATAAGACTTAAGTTTTAGGGTTTACACGCTTGGTTTAAGATTTCAAGTATTAGGGTTTACAGTTTTAAGTTTATGGTTAATACATGAAGACTTATGCTTTAAGCTTAAAGTTAGTGGTTTAGAATTTGAGTTTAGGTTTTAACATTTAGTTTTTTGAGTTTAAGGTTTACAGTTTAGCATTTAAAGATTTACACTGTATGGTTATCGTATTTATTTGAATGTTTATTGTTTCAAATTTGTGGTTTGCGAGATACAATATCTGATAAATAATAATATAACTTTCTACAAGGTATCAATTTGGTAACTATTATAAACTAAACTTTAATTATATAAATACTTTAATGTTCTATATAATCTATATGGCAAAACAACAATATATCCTAATCCGTCAAATTTTTAGTTCACTCCCAATATATTAAATAATCAATCTTTATATAATAAAATATCAATATAACCTCGAATAATAAATTTTTATTTCACCCTAAACATGATAAATAATTAATTAATATCTATATTATAAATTATCAGTATAACCTCGTATATCAAATTTTCATTTCATCCCTTAGCATAGTAAGCAATCAATTAAACCTTACATTATATAATATCAGTTAACTCTTATATGATAAAATATTAATATATCATTTGCTAAATATTCGTACACCCTTTATTGACAAAATTTTATATCACCTCTTACATTTATAATATTATATTATACTCTTAAATTCAATATAAATTAAATTTTAACTTAAAGTTCGTAAAAATATTTGGATAATCGAACTTTTTTTTTTTAAATCGAACTAACAAAATTGAAAAATTAATAAGATATTGTAAATGCGGTGTGTGTATTTTTTGTTAAAAGAGATGAGTTTATATATATAAAAAAAAAGGGTGAAGGATTGAAATGTAATTTTGATAGTAAAGGAAAAGTTGATACAAAAACCATTATAATTGATTAAAAATGATAAATTTGTTCAATTTTGCTTCACTAAAAAAAAAATATAGTGAGATTGATTTAAATATTGTGAATTTTGGTCCTTATTTTTTTATAGGAATTTGAAATATGAAATTGGAGACATCATTTGTTCCATCACATGCCTGTCTCAGTGTCTTTTTTTTTTTTCACCCATCAAAGCCCCTTTCCTTTTTGCTCTTATCTTCCTTTTTTAGTAACATCATATCTCCTCTGCCTGTCCAATTTTTATCAAAAAGTAGAGGTCTATTTCATGGAGAAAAAAAAACAATAAAAAAAAACTGATCCTCATATCTGCATGCACTTCCTTCTTCTTGCTCTTTTTCTTCCCAACAGCAGCCATGGTTTTGCCTTGTAAATAGTTGAAAGTATTACTTTTCAGTACCTTACTTTAAAATGCCCAGATGTGATTTGACATTTTAGATACATTCAAATAATATTTACATAATATACTTCTAAAAAATAACGCCAAAAAGCCCTCCAAATTTATGTTTTAACTTTAATCCAGACCCATAGATTACCCACATGACCTACCTTTGGTTGAGCAATTATTCAAGTAATGAAGTGGTCCCTGAAGCAGCATGGTTTTGAGGCTTTTATGTTTTAAATAAGGCCAAAGGACATTTCCCACCCATAGTTTGAGGCGGGGACAAAGTCCCACCCGCTAAGTTTAGAAAACCCGAAGTCCCACCCATTGACTGTTAAATCTAACAGTCAACAGTGAGTCAAGGGGTAAATTTATCATTTTACAGTTAAAATTTATAAAAATATAAAATAATATTATCTATATAAAAAAATATATTAAAAATTATAAAAAATTTAAAAAATTTTATAAAATTATAAAAAATATTTAAATTTTAAAAAAATAAAAAGCTAGCCACCGCAGCAGCGCCGGCGGCGGTGGCCGCAGCAAATGGCACCAGGTGGTCGTTCCGGTCACCTGGTTCCAAGGGAGGCCAGATCTGGCCTCCCGAGTCGACGGAGGAGGCCAGATCTGGCCTCCTCCGGCAAAAAAAAGGCCGAAAACGGCTGGAGATGGCCGGCTTTGGCCCCAACTGCCGTTTCCGATCAAGGTTTCGGGCGGAGGTGGCCAAATTTGGCCGCCTCCTGCAAAAGAGGAGGCGGTCAGATCTGGCCTCCTCCGTCGACTTGGGAGGCCAGATCTGGCCTCCCTTGGAACCAGGTGACTGGAACGGCCACCTGGTGCCATTTGCTGGCTTTTTATTTTTTTAAAATTTAAATATTTTTTATAATTTTATAAAATTTTTTATAATTTTTAATATATTTAAATTTTATTATAAATTTTTATTAATAAGGGTATTTTTGTCATTTCATCAAATGGGTTAATGAATTTGGATGAAAATTGGATGAAAGGTGGGAGTTTGGGCTTTTAAAAGTGAGCGGGTGGGACTTTGTCCCCGCCTCAAACTATGGGTGGGAAAATGTCCTTTGGCCTTTAAATAAAGCAAGAATAATGGAGCTAATATTCAGCACTCGTGCTTCCCAAACCCAAGAAACCCCATGTTGGAAAGTTCCCAAACACATCCTTTTCACATCATCTTCTTTCTGCCTGTGCTGAAATTTTAGCTAAAAAAAGGGTAGCTTCAATTAAATTATACTATGCACATAAACAGCTCTCCTCTTTTCTTTGCTTTGCCCATGTGAGAGTTGTTGCATTGCATTTGCATGCACTAAACAAGCCTATCTTGAGTCATTCTTGTGTCAATTTTGCTGTAAAAGTTGGTCAAGAGGAGTCTCCCCCTTCTTGTTTATTGCTTTCTTTCCTCATCATTTGAGGCATGCCTTTGCTAAAGCCTCCCACTATGTCTTCCATCCCCTGGCATTCTCATTTCTGGGACACCACAAAATTTTCTTGTATTATCATGTGTTATCTAGCTTTGCTTGTTTGTCTCAGCACCCTTTCATACTTTATTTTGTCTGACACAAAAGGCTTTACATATGAGTCTACAATTACATTGTGAGCTCAAAGTTGCTGGCATTGCATATTTGAGGTCCAATCTGCATAAAATGGCCATATTGCTGGCTAATTGTGGCTTAAAAGAGCTACTCCACTCAATTAAATTTTATTGGAAACTTATGAGCTATCAAAAATACATTAATTTTTGAACCAGATTAAAGAAGAGCAGGAATGGAGAAGTTATCATTATCAACGATAATGTCAAGATAATATTTTTATATTTTTCCATCTTAGAAATATGTATACATTTTGTGAAAAGCAGAAATTTGGGAGAATGATGAGGTCGTAAAAAATGGAGAGAGAAGCCTTGGATCCAAAAGTTGTCTTTTTTTAAATTTTCTCTCGCTCTCTCTTCCCAAGCACACCGCCTGTTTTACACTTATATTTTGCTCACTCCATGCTGAACCTCTCGCCTTCGCCCTCCCTCTCAATTCTTGTTTTCCTTCCTACAAAGTGATATAATGTTTTAGTTATAGAAGCCCAAAAAAGAGCTTTACTTACTTACTAGCCAATGGGAGCTCGGTGCTCCAAGTTGTCTCTCTGTTGGTGGCCGTCAAATCTCAAGTCAAACCTCCACGACTCCTCGGATCACGGTAAGTTAATAAAGCTTCTAACTTTCTTCATTTTCTCTAGAAAAATCTCTGTTTTCCTTAGAAAGTTCATTTCAAGACTTTCCAACTTTAAGAGATTAAAAAGTTGTACTACGTGTGGTTCTCTGTTTTTGGCTTGGTAGAGAATGGGAACGCGGATATGTTGCCGGCTTACCGAGAGTTTAGTTTGGACCAACTGAGAGCTGCCACCTCGGGATTCTGTACGGACAACATAGTATCGGAGCACGGAGAGAAAGCACCTAATGTGGTTTATAAAGGGAAGCTTCCTGAGGAAGATCGCTGGATTGCCATCAAACGTTTCAATAGATCGGCTTGGCCTGATTCAAGACAATTCCTTGTCTGTGCTCTCCTCTTTCTAACTCTTTACTAGTAACCAAACTACATTTTTGGTTTTAGGTGTCACAAGTAAACAAAAGCTTAACCAAACAGCGCCTCCTAAAATATAACCTGCTAATTTTAATCAATGACTTTTTTTTTTTTTTTGTTTTTTCTGTGATATAGGAGGAGGCAAGAGCAGTGGGACAGTTGAGGAGCGAGAGGTTGGCGAATTTGATAGGGTGTTGCTGTGAAGGAGAGGAGAGATTATTGGTGGCTGAGTTTATGCCCAATGAGACTCTATCTAAGCATCTTTTTCATTGTAAATAATTTTTCTCTGACTGCTCTCTATGTTTTCATGTAGCTTTTTTGTTTTGTTTACTTAACTTATTTGCTAGTTTAAGTTCGAATGCAGCCTTTTTGTAGTATTATTTTTGGTATATTACCCCTAAGCTACTTTATAATGATTCATGGGCCTCAAGTAAATAAACTGAACTACCTCCTCTAATTGGTACTGATTCTGTTTGCGGCATGAACAATTTTACACAAGAAATTTACTTTCTGGTGTAATGCGCCTTTTTTGTTTCTGAAAATTTTCTCAATTGGTTGAATTATTTAGGGGAGAACCAACCCATGAAATGGTCAATGAGGCTGAGAGTGGCTCTGTATCTGGCACAAGCACTGGAATATTGCAGCAGTAAAGGGAGGGCATTATATCATGACCTTAATGCTTATAGAATTTTGTTTGATCAGGTACTTTGACTTGTAGCAGTTGCCAAAAAGTTGTCTACTTTTTTTGTAGGCTAATCCTGATGGTGTTAGCACTTGACAGGACTGCAATCCCAGACTCTCCACCTTTGGCCTTATGAAGAACAGTAGAGATGGCAAGAGCTACAGTACGAACTTGGCTTTTACCCCTCCAGAATACTTGAGAACAGGTAATAGCTACTGCTTTCAATATCATGCCTTACACTCTCATATGTGAGCTACTATTCTTAAAGTTGGCTGATGTTGATATTCCTTATATGCAGGAAGGGTAACTCCAGAGAGTGTTGTTTACAGTTTTGGCACCCTGTTGCTTGATCTTCTTAGTGGCAAACACATTCCTCCAAGTCATGTAAATGCTTCTTCTTTCTATTTTGCTTCATTTAAGGTGGAGGCTTCCACTATAGAATGTGATATGCTGTTCTTCTCTAAATTATTCGACTAGAAGAATTTTGTGCCTTTTTTTTTAGCTTATTTTTATTTTTATTTTTTTTGCAGGCTCTTGACCTAATACGCGGAAAAAATTTTCTTATGCTGATGGACTCGTGTTTGGAGGGCCATTTCTCAAATGATGATGGAACTGAACTTGTGCGCTTAGCTTCACGTTGTTTGCAGTATGAACCTCGTGAAAGGCCAAATGCAACGTCTCTTGTGGCATCTCTCACTCCTCTTCAGAAAGAAACTGAGGTACACCAGCTTCTTTGAAAGATTTAATACCTATCTATAGCTGTTAAGGGGTCATTTAATTTCTTTCAGAGTCTTGTGTACTTAACATGGTATTTGCTTTTCATCTTGCTTGCACCAATGTTAAGCTGTTGAAAGAGATTGCAAACTGTAATTAGTAAATGCTAATTTAGTAAATGTTATAGTTTGGGCAATAACAATCCTCTCATAAACCTGAAGGGCTGAATTTCATGTGTTACAAAGTTGGTATAGAAGTTTGATTGCTGATATATACTTTTCAAGGCTCTTCTGAATTGATTACTGTAAGGTACTAATTTTCTCATTTGCCTGTGTAACAGGTTCCATCATTTACTTTGATGGGTATTCCACATGAAACTGCATCCTCCGAGCAACAAACAGTAACTTTAACACCTCTTGGTGATGCTTGTTCAAGGCTGGACCTTACTGCAATACATGAACTATTGGAGAAGGTTGGATACAAAGATGATGAGGGAATTGCAAATGAGGTCAGTAATTTCTAATTCTAGGGTTCTTTTCTTTAACTGATGCCAAAAGAAAAGAGAAGTAATGATTAAAAAAAAAAAAAACCGTTGATTGAAATATCAGTTGCGTAAGTGCCGAATGCTGTTTGCGACTCATTGATCAATTTTGAGTTTCTATATATATTCTATATAAAACTCTATATGCACTTTGCTCGTAGGTTAGTCCATATTGAAGAGCCCTTTAACATAATTACTCTGGGAGATTTCAGGGGTGATCATTCAAGAATGCAGTTCTTTCCTTAAACTGCAGCGATAGTATTTTGATTATTTGCCTCAATTCCTCATGAATATATGTTTCCTTACAAGCCTCTCTTTCGAAATTATGTGCCTTGCAGCTTTCTTTCCAAATGTGGACAGATCAAGTACAAGAGACATTGAATTTTAAGAAACGTGGGGATGCTGCTTTTCGAGCTAAAGACTTTCCCACTGCCATTGAATGTTACACACATGTAAGTCATCTGTTCAACAAAAACTTAATCTGAATGCAATTTGAATTACATATTGATCTTGCAAAAGTCAGCTCATTATTGGATTGCTATTGAAATGATTAAAGTATATAGGATATTTGCTTCTCTAGAATGTCATGTGAAACATAACCTCACCCAATTATGACAAACTGTAGCTACTTCTGTCCACAGCAGCCATATGGGTTTCTACTTGTGAATACAATTTGTTTGTCTATGTAGTTCATTGATGTGGGAACGATGGTATCACCAACTGTGTTTGCCAGACGCTGCTTATGCTACTTGCTCAGTGACATGCCTCAAGAAGCTCTTGGAGATGCAATGCAAGCTCAAGTTGTGTCTCCCGAGTGGCCCACTGCCTTCTATCTTCAAGCTGCTGCCCTCTTCAGCCTCCAGATGAATAATGATGCACAGGAAACTCTTAAAGATGGAACAAACTTGGAAGCCAAAAAACATAGAAACTGAACAAGTACATAGGTTTTCCATTTGGTTATTTCACCTGAATATTCCTTGTATCTACTCTACCTCTTTCTATTTCCTTTCTGGCATTTGAGTTTCTGCAGCACCGCAGGGTCAGCTGTGATATTTATATACTGATGCTGGCGAATTTTTCCATTTTATTTCTCTCAATCTAGATCTGCTGCATTTTGATGGCCTACCAATTTTTGGTGATATTTTTGTTGAATGTTGAATACAAGAACATTTAATGGAGATAATTTATCATGTGAAATTGTTGAGTTGATTAAGGCTATGAAATCTGGTTTTAGTTTTTACTGTAATAACCCCCATTTTTTCAACACAATTATCAAACTATTAAACCAACATGACATGAATATAAATATTGGAACACCTGTTGAAGTGCTTAATGCACATACTGAGCAATGCTCCAGAATTTATGCGCATCATTTTGCAAACAAAGTAGAAATCAGTAGAAACCTTAAATTTAATTTTGGTGCTAAGAAAATAAACTCAAGCCAAATACCAAAAATCTTGATAGCAAAAGTTAAACAACCAATATAAACTCTCACAAACAACAATATCACAACCTCAAGGTCAAGTTCCCGAACAAAGATTAGTTTTATTCTCTGTTCTAAGCAGCGAGCATAGTATGCTTTGAATTAAAATCAAACTTGCATATATATGCCAAGGTTTTACATTGGAGGCCGACCACCAGCACTGAGCAACTGCCCAATCATATTATTAACCTAAAAAAAGAGCAGAAAGGAATTTAATATATTACCAATGAACCAACAGCCTTCAACATCTCAACTGAAAAATAAAAATTGCAGCCACAATAATTTCACATACAACATTTCTGAAACTGTGACTCAGACAAGATAAAAAGGAATTAATATATACAAGATCTAAGTCAACCAGATAAATTAGATTTTAATTTCAGATGCATTACAAAATTGTACATTTTCTTGTAAGAAGTGACCCTAAGTACACTTAGTATCAACTTCATTTAATTTATATTTCTAAATTCTAAAACTGTGAGAATAAACATATACCTGCCAATACTTCGAAACACAGCGATCAATGCAACTATTTTCACCCATATTTAGCTCAGACTCCTTGTACCTAACAACAGAAAGAATAAACACTCAGGTCATTCCCCTAAACAAAAGAATAACATAGAGTAATATTAAGGGAATTTATAAACTTGGTGACAAAAGGAGAAACAGATCAGACAGAAATGAAAAACAAAATATTCTCCTACCTTTTGTCAACGCACTTATTGAAACATGTCTGAGCAAGCCTGAAGCAAATGAATAAAACAGACTTAGGCAAGCTTGCAATGCATCACATAATGAATTGTCAATTTTTACTTCTCAGTATAAGTGCACTGCATAAAATGGTAGTTGGTAATCTTCCTAAATGAAATTCAACTAAAGATAAAAATGATATCTTGGGTGAATCTGTCTAAGTAATAAAGATACAACTTCACTACCTTAAGCAAACCTAATTTAGGCTCACTTAGATTTCAATATCTTAGCATATCACTTTTCTTTGATCTAAAATTTTTTTAATAATATTTCTCTAGAAATTTATTAGATATTTAAATTACGCTACAAGAGCGGTATGGGAAAAAAAGTTCAAGATAAAAGGAAAGAGATAAAACTTCAATTATATGTATTGAACAGCGACTGACAAACAATTGCTGAGGCCCAGTTTCACAAAATTAAATCAGCTCACTGTAAGAACAATATTTCCAACTCCCCACAGTTAAGATTTCATTGTACCGAAAACAACAGCAGCGATTTAGGATTTTTCTCAAGTTTAAACGTTGCATAGAAGAATAAAGGATCAACCATGCATCATCTCATCTACATAATTAGTAGCATTTACCTACCTGTTAAACAATTCTACTCTATACTCCATTTCAGTTTCTGCCATACCAAAGGCCTGCATCATAACCGAAAAAAAGTCAAAAAAAAAAAAAAAAAAACAACACAATCCAAACACAAACTTTGATTCAAAATGCATAAACTTTCAAAAAGGTTATGCTACAATTTCCCATCTGAATTAAATAATTCCAAACGTGCAATCGACTAGATTTACAAAGATTCCAAACTTAGCCCATTTCCAAAGATAACTTAAATTACCAAACAAAGAAGAATATAGTAAGATAAACGAACCCCACCTGTTCTTTATCTATACCTATCGGATTGTTAGCAGCCATTGCACTCTGAACAAAATACAGAAGCCCAATTAATGAAAAATAACTTTATCAATCAAAGATAAATGATAAGACCTGGAATAACTTACTTACGAGAGAATAATTACCAAGCTATATTAGGGCTTAAGAATCCTTCTCAAGAAGAGCCGAAGTTGAAATCAGAAAACCCTAATTTTTAAGATTTATCCAGTATGAAAGACAAAGCATGGCTTAGGGTTTTAGAAGAAAGTTAAAAAAAAAAAAGCCAATAAACAGATGCCACCTAGCAATAATGACTTAAAGTCCCGGTTCTCTGGGGATTAAACTGTAATTTCGACACTTAAAAATCTGACGTGGCACAGCTCCCGTGCTACAAGCAGAAACAGGTTATACTGGCTCCTGGTTTTTTTTCTGAAAGAAATTTGAAGCTTCAAGGTCTCCCGAAGGGATTCTGCTTCTGCGGTCACAGTACCGAATTGAGGTAACCAATCCGTCATCCTTCTCCTCTTACACTATAAGCACTTGCCAAAAAAGCGCTTGATAAAGAAGCACTCGAATTCTAACATTTTGTTTTAAGATTTGTTTGTATTATGCTTTAATCGGTAAAGTACTTGGTGTTTAGTTTCGAGTTTGATTGCGGAGAACAAAAGAATCGGGTTTTTTAATGAATTTTTAATTTTTACATTTCTAATCTCATGTAGCAAAATCACGCTCGACTAGATATCTTCTACTTGTTTTTTTTTTTTTTTTTTTTTTACCTGTAGAACATCTCCAGATAAAAGAAAACAGCGATAGGCTATAGGAACGAATGGATTTTTCTTACTTTAAATATGGGAAATTTTGTTTTTCTTTTTTGAATTTAGTTTTCCTTGTATTTTATATTAATTTTGGTTGCAGAATATCAAGTTATTAGTGACAATGGAGCACGGCGCTTTTGGGGATCGAAGGAATGCCACGTTTTCTTTGACTGAAGAGGATCATACATTTGCTAATGCCGTTAGATTCACCTTAAATCAAGAGTTAGTATTCACTTGTTTCTTTAAGATGTGCTTCTGTTGATTTTTGCCTTTGCTTAATTTAGCTGAAGTTAAGTTTTTAATTCTGGATCAATCTGTGCTGCAAGTGAAGTGTTTAAGTGGTATTTTTGGTTTTTGGGATAGATGAACCGTGACAAACCAAAACTTTGATTATGTGTCACAGGGGATTACGGTTTTGTCTTGATAACTTTGGGAATGAAATTCATAGAAAGTTGCTGCAGCAGTTTTGGGGTTTTATGTCCAGACAGCAGAACCCTTTTGCATTTGATCTAGATTCTTATTCTCTTTGATTCAGTAGAATTTAATTTTTCAAGTACCCTGAGTCTCACTGAATGAAATTTTTTTCATTAGCTGACATATGATAGAACTATGAACTTGTTATAAGTCCTTTAAAATTTTTCTTGTGCTTCTTTTGTCTCAATAATGTTTCCTTCTCTTTTGTAGAATATTTGTATGTAAATGATGTTCTAAGAACAATTTTGCGGCAATTTTGCAGTCCAAGAGTAACATTTTGCGGGTACAGCATTCCTCATCCTTCAGATGCTCGAGTCAACATTAGAGTCCAGACAACAGGTACCCATTTGTAACTGTATGTAGGAACATAAATGACAGTTGTATTGATGACAACTCTTTGAATTTCTGCCTCCATCTCACCCTATATCTATTATTTCAATCAGATTGTGTTATAATACCATTAAATTTATGTTACTGTCTTTCTTATACTATTTTACTTGGTTTTAATAGTAAAATTTGGTATGTACATTTGCTACAGTTGACTTTTCTGTGAATTGGAGCCATATTGCTGTTCCTGGACAAATGCTTGACAGGAACATTATCTAGGCCTCTGGCAGCAGCCAGAAATCAAATGAGTACATCAATCACACAAATTCTAGGTTTTGAATAGACATTGATGTCTTTTATGTAGTATATATTTGTGTGATTGATGTACTCATTTGATTTCTGAGTACCTTCACCATTATTTAGAATTTATTGGGTTGATTTTGCACAAATTTATCTCTAGTTCCACTTTGTTAAATTAAAGTCTATATGTTTATTGTCACTTTTCAAAATCTTTCCCCTCTTAAATATTTTCTTCTTGCTTGGAATTTTGCAGGCGATCCAGCAAGAGAAGTATTGAAAGATGCTTGCCAGGATTTGATGTTAATGTGCCAGCATGTGAGGAGCACTTTCGACAAGGCTGTTGCTGATTTTAAAACATCTGAATCTGAGCGAGCAATGAACACCAATTCTGAAGAGTGATTCTGTTTCTACATGTAGTTTCCATTTACTTTCTTAGCAATAGAAAAATGAGATATTACCATTTGATATCCAATGAATGTTTCACTATATTTGGGGCTGCTTTCATCTTGTTTACTAACACATGGCTCTATGATTTGGAAAGTGGTAATCCTTCATATTGTTTGATTCAGAGAGAAAGCAAATTCACCAATTGATGGGATTATATACTAACACAGTTATAGGTTTGCACTAATGGTCAGTGAGTCACTTGTGTTTGGGACATATGATGATTCAAAAAAGTGAGATTCAAAAGGTACCAAGGCTGTTGGAAATCTGTGGATTGAACTGATTGGAATTACAAATTTACAAGCCATTGGTGAAGATATATATTGGAAAGTACAATTTTCAAATAGAAATACATCTCCCTATTAGTTAATGTAATATTGAATTTGAATCAAATTTAAGTTCAAATTGTTTAATAAGAACTTGAGTTTGTGTTTGAACTTAGACCTCAAGGATTAATGAGTCCCATTAAGTTTCTTAACATTAATCATTAATGAGTCTCTTTACAAATTTTTAAATATAGATAATAAAATCGATATCGCTTTTATACATATTAATTCAACTATTAGTTTGACTATCTTTCCGTGGCATATTTCACGTACAACAAGAAGATTCATGCAATGCCCAGTCAAAAGTGAGATTTATATGACAAAATTTATGAGCAAAGAAGCTTTTCCCAATGTGTTGTAACATACATAGAGCAAGAAATTGGACTGTTTAAGGATGGATACAAATATAGACCTAATATACACACCATTACATCACATTTGGGAGTTGCATCTTATCCCTCAGAAAGAGAACAAATGCCACAGCTTCACTCTTAACAATCATGACAAGATTTTGAAGTGAAAGAGCCAAGATATAACAAAGGCAAACACCATGCAGGGAAGCAAGAAGTTCAGTATGCGATGGCCCTGCCAGAAGTTCCGAGTTTCCACAAAGATCATAGGTGCTGCTGATGCTGATGAGGCTGTAGCAGCAACACCATTTGACTGATTTATTTGCTCACCAGCAACATTAAATGCAGTGGAGCCACAAATCTCACATATCCTAGAATGAAAAAGAAAAATTCAGTAAGCAATGAAGAGGCAGATGACATAAGAATATAAATCACAACGAACTGTTTGTAGAAACTATAAAAACATGCTGCAAAAATAAGACTAGATTGAGGCTAGATATTGAAGAATGCAATCCTTCTATACTTCCATCTCCATTTAGCATCTGCTTAAATGGCAAGGCCACCGCATTGATTGCTTCTCACTTGCAAGATAAGTGACAATCAATCTTCGTTTCTCTTCAACTCCAAGCATAACAATAAATACAATATTTTGAGTTAGCTGGAACAAGTCCTGCCAACGCAAATTTCATAGTAGTACCTGGCGAGGAAGAAGATCAACAAATATGCATTCATTATAATTACTAAATGAAGAACAATAGATGACCGCCGCACATAATACAAATAAGAACATTCTATTTTCCAAAATGACATTACTGCATGACCACTATGATGGTTTTGTCGGCCAAATGACTATTTTCCCACCCAAACATTGATGAACGATGATTTCCCATTATCTAGTACTGAAAAGTCTATTTTCCTATTCATCTGTTAAAGTCAAACATTAGTTTTAAACATTTAAAAGGTATTTCTGGCACTTACATCCTTAATTATACAACCGAATTATATTTTTACTCTAATTATTATATATTTTTTTACCAGTACCACTCAAATGACCCAATCAACCAGACCATTCAACATCCCCTCCCCTCTCTCTCTTTGCCACCACCACTGCCTTCTCTGTCTCTTCTTGTTCCCCCTTTTCCACCGTCTAACTCTGCACGTTGCTGCTTTTCATTAATTTTTTCAAATCATTCACTTAGAATCAATAAAATAACATCAAAAGAAAGAAATCACTTGAGATGGCTGAGCTTTGAAAGCATTTCAATTTCAGTATAAAATTCAGCCAACCCTTGTTCGAACTGAGGGTTTGCACATATAATTAACTGCAAGGGAGCCATCTCTGAGCTCTCCTCTGTACACCTTGCCAAAAACTCCCACTCCAATCACTAAAGTTTCATCAAAATTATTTGTTGCTCCACGAATCTCCTCCAATGTAAACTGCTTGCTAGACCTGGTAGAGGCTGTAGATCCATTTTTTTTCTCCCCGCTTCCTACCCAAAGAATCCTACTCTTTGAATGGCCAACTGGATTCCCAGCAGAATCATACTTTTCTACATATGCAGGATTCCCATTTCGGCTTAGCTTGAGAATCTTGAGCCCATTCAAGACGCCATCAGTTCCCGAAGCACCAGCTGCAGTGTCAGGACCCAATTGAATCCAAAGTGTGTCAGTCTTAGAAGACACAACATCAAAGTAATCTTGATGATATGCTCTGTTCTTTTCCCCTGCCTGCAAAAAGACTTCAACAGTATTTGTTGCAGTTCTGTTATTTATGTAGATTCTGAAAATCCTCTCTTTTACACCAAATTAAGTAGTCAAAAGCAGGATCCACTTCCAATGTCCATAACACGTTGAACCCCTTTCCAAGACTCCAGTGTTGGAGTTGGTTCTTTCGGTTTCACAAACAAGGAGAGAAGCCATCGAAGAAGCGTTCAAGAGGCAAAGGTAACGTTAGAATTGTAACAGATTTCAACCCCAGCACATGCTGTGATCATGTAGCTGGAATTAACCTTCCACATTCTCCAAAGATCTGAATCCTGATTGGGTTTGACTGAAAAGACCATCCAAATTTTGAAATCACACTTATTGACAGAGAGGGAAAGCAAAGTTTTGGACTACATGTGTATTTAAGTTATGGAAAAATTTGAATCCAAGAATCATCAGAACAAATATCGAAGGGATGATCCTCTAACTGATACCATCTTCTACCACTAAGTTACGCTTTCCCCCTTCACCCCAAAATCACATTTATCATGTAAGTCTATATAACTGGTACTGATTTGCACGCCAAAAGCAAAATTGGAGGAACCTAGAAGTCTTTCAACACTAAAAAGGATGTAAGCTAGAAGAAGTAAACAATTACATAAGAGAGAGTACCAGAATAAAATTAAACGGCAGTTGCATATTCGTAGTTCCAAATATGAATCAACAGACTCAATATTCCATCTTTAGACCCTTTGCATTAACATATGCTGAAATCAACTAATAGTTATCCAAAATAAGTCAACAAACGCACAAAATCTAGCATAAAAAAAAAAGCAGTTCTATAACACAAAACATAGCACAATTACTCTAAACCACCCAATGGGTATCCATAATGGTCAACAACTACATAGAATCTAGTAAAAGATCAAACCTTTATTACTCATAACTAATCACCATACACAGATGATCAGCATCCATCATAGGAAAACAAAAAATATAGCACAAAATTTCACATAAAATATAAAAGTTAAAATCTTTGACTCACATGTTACCCTTGATTTTAAACCAAGTCTCAGCACATTGTTTGTGAGCAGAACCCAAATCACCTTTACAAGAACAACCCAACTCAATGGGGGGCCTAAACTCTAGAGAATTACCGTCAAAACCCAAATGGCAAATCCTACAATCTTTCACTGAATTATCATCTAAATGCAGCTTTGCCAACAAAACCCCACTCTCCAAGTCCACCTCAGACGAAGAATCTGAGTCCAAGGGTTCGCCAATCTCACAGGAAAAGCCGCTGGAGACTGACAAGTCATCATGGCAAGTCTCTGCGGTAGACATCCTGTGAAGTGAAGAAAAATCAAGCAGTTGTGACAAAGAACATAAGCATGGCGGTATTTATTTTGTATATGTTGAAACTTGAAAGGCCCTTTCTCTCCTTGGTGTCAAAGTATACTACTACTATCTCTATCTCTATATATATGTACGTATGAGCCAGGTCTTTGAGGTGTTGGTGAAAGGGAAACGCAAAGGACAGACATCACACTAAAGCGTTGGCAGTGAGTTGTGAGCAGAATAACAATAAATGATTTATGGCTGTGGGTCTAATTAAAGTATTAAACTAAAATTTAAGAGATAAATATCTGTTTTTTGTGTACTAGTTGCATTATTATATTCATATTCACACTGTTTTTAGTCATGTCGTGACATTACAATTTCGAAAACAAAAAGAGTGATTTTGCTCAAAAATGTTAAATGGGTTAACGTACAAGCAAGTAAACTAAAAATTTCGGAGCTGCAGACATCATTTCAAAGGCTGCTGAGCCGGGCAGCAGCTCTTTATTGAAAGTACTTTTTCAGTGTTGAGAAAAAGTTTTCAATGCTGCCTGGACTTCAATAATTCATTAATTTTTAATAGTTGTCTTGTCTGCATTCCAAAGTTAGAGTTTGAATAGAAAAACATGTGGTTTTAGGTTGTAATCGAAATTCAGTGGGCAAAAATATGGCAGAGCCAGTGGTATAATCCCATCCCATCCCATCAATCATGGAGGCTAGGCTATCTAGGGACAAGCCTATAAGAGCCTGAAATATCTTGGGGGCCAAATGATTGTTTTCACCAGAAACAAATTTATGAAAAATCCATTTTACCACTTAATCCTCGAAGTTAAATGTTTTTTTTAATTATTAAAGAAATATTTTTATAACATTATATAATATGTAATAAAATTTTTATTATTTTTATTTTTAATGATATAAATAAGTTATATTTTTATTTTAATTAGTTTTTTTCCCTTATTTTTTTTTCTTTTCTCTTCTTTCACATTTTTTAGCATTGGTTGGATTTTTTAGGGATAAAAAGATGGTTGTGCCTTTAGGTATAGAAGTGTTAAAAAACGTGAGAAGTTATGGTAATACAGGTGATTGAGATAGATAAATGTTGACCAAAATAAGAAGACAAGAAAGAGACATGAGTTGATGAAGGGGAGCGTTAAAAAAAATGGAGGGAAATGAAGAGAAGAAAATGAAGAAAGGAGAGGAGGAGAGATAGAGGGAAATAGATGTTTTGGACTTGCTCCATAGGGAAAAAAGAAGAAAAGAAAATCTGGCAGATGCCAAAAAGGAAAATGAAGAAAAGGAGAGTGAGAAACAGAAGAATGGGAAAAGTGACAAATCTGGGTAAGAATCAATAAATCCGAACAAGATTTGATAGAAATAAATCAAGAGTAAAAATTTGGAAAGAGCAATAACAATGGAAGGGAAATAGTCGTTGGGGGAAGGCAAAAACAAGATTCAAGTCTCACTAATAGCTTTCATAATTTAGAGGTGAAAAAGATTGTAAGAAAGAAATTGAACTTTTCAAATTTAAAAGATTCCTCAAAAGTTCTGATAGGAATAGTCATTAACCTTATTTGGGCAATAAAAGAGTGATTTTCTCATTAAATGTTAAGGAATTAATTATATATATATATATGTTATGCATTATCGTTGCACATTCTGATTCTAGATTATGTTCGGCAAGATACTATTTGTTTATAGTACGGGATGAATATAGACTTGCCTAGGGTTGGATACGAAGCGAACAGATTTGGGCTTGTTTTCGAGCTTGCTTCGTTCACATGTGAAACGAGTTAGACATCAAATGAACCGAATACGAATACGAACAAGTGGAGCGAGTATTCGAAAAAAACGAATACGAGCCCGAACTCTTTAAAACGAACAATTCGTTTAAAAACAAACTATTCGTTTGGTTATAAAATGACGACGTTTTGGTTTTAAAGACAAAACGACGTCGTTTTGTATGGACATAAACACCATCGAGCTTTTTCCAAAAAATTTTTCTCATTTTTTCCTTTTCTTTCTTCTCTCTACCAAACGACGATGCGAGTCAAACCCTAGAATCTCTTCTTCACTAAACTCAAACCCTGAACATAACAGAACTCTACTTTTTCTTCAAACTTCGAACTTCAAATCCCTGCTCAGAATCCAAAACCCACAACTTGGTCGTGTTTGGTTTCTCTTTTTTCTCACAGTTTACCGGTAAGTGTGGCTTAATTAGGCTTTAACGTTTCAAATTTATGTATTTATGATGAAAAATTGTAAGTTTAGTAACCTTGAGCGTAAAAATAATTTTTTGTTAGTTAATGTTGATATTGAGAATTTAATTGCTCGTTTCGTTTTTTCTTTTGCAATTTTGGGATAGAATGAAGAGCGGGTAATGGTTAGAAATTGAATAGAGTACAAAAGGTTTGATTTTTTTCTTTTTGATGTAAATGTGTGTTTAGTTGACAGGGAATGTGAACAATACTTTGTTTGCCCGATTTGATGCTCATTACTTTTAAAGTGCCCGATTTCTAAAGTTTTTTTAAGCTGAAAATGTGGATTCCCCAAGAGATTTTATGACTTTGGAGAGTTGGTTCGTTGCAAAAAATACTTTGTTGTAAATTTGATGCTCATTATTTGTTCTATAATAAATTGAATTGTTTCTGGGTGGACATGAAATGATGCTTTTGCAAATTGATGCTGTCGGGGATGTTTGAATGTTGCTTACTTGTAGCCACGAGCTTCACGAACGAACCCCCCCTCCAAAAGCTCGCACGAACGCGAGGCCAAACTTTTTGCACAAATGTTCGTCGAACGCGAGCCGAACACGGATATTCCACCAGGCTAACCGAAGCGAACCCGAACGTGCTCGTGTTCGTGTTCAGCTCGCTTCTTATCCAGCCCTATACTTGTCCATTGAAAATCCAAAACCCCAACAAGCAATTTCAGGCCAAATGGAGGACTGTTTAGTTTCCTTCGCCAAAAGTTGAAGTAAAGGTCAACAATATTGGGGCAGGCTTGATAGCATTGTGGGGAGCAAAGCTTGGCAGTGAATTGCGGCTGAAGAAAAGAGTCTAATGAAATGCCAACCGTTTTCCTTTCAACTCCATATGCGCTAATGCATCCATCAGTTCAAATCAAATCATGAATGACACCAACAGGCATCAGATGTCTAGCATTGATAGCCACTATTCCATCACTTATTGCATAGTTCTCTAGCAAGCATCACATGCCAGAACACCGAAAAATGAGCAGAGGTTGGCAACTTCTGACATATATAATCCCGCCTGCATGGTTCATGCAAAAAGGAATGAACATCATGAATTATACAATTCAAATGATTACATGGTAGTAATGGATGTACCAAGTGCTCCTTGAAGGAAGAATGAGAAAGCAAAAGGCAGGAGAAGAGCCATTTTTGGTGAGGAAGCTTTGTGCTAAAGAAGGGTTGTTAGGCACGTGAAAACAGTTTTGGGGGCACAGTAAATAGAGGAATCTAATCAACATAACTTGTAGAATAAAATGCCAAAGTTTTATTCTAAAATCAAGAATCTTGGAAGGAGGAGAGAAGAGGAGAGGAATATTAGATGTGGTGTGATGTGTTGGTGGCACATGGGGTTAGCTTTTGGCATGTTGGGGGATTGGAATTGGAACTTTGTCTCCCTATGTTTGACCCTAATCATAAACATGGCTTGATGGTGATTTGGTTTGAAATGGGAGTTGTATGATGTGTTTTGCTTTTGAATTGTCCTTTTTAGACGTTTTCAAAACACTCTTATGTCTTTTGTCATCCACTATTTGGTTGTGAATTCTGTTTATATTAGCAGTGTTCTAACCCCAATTTGTCAGTTAAAATATTTTGAAGAAGACATTTTGGGAATCGTCTTGCCTGTTCATGTAATTTCAACATCAACACACCAAGAAGGCACTGTCATCAAAAGATTGGTATGAAACTCATTTAAGTAGATTAGAAGGCACCATAATCATGAATTTTACGGCAAGAATTATAAAATGGCAAGGAGGATGAAATAGACACCAATAGCATTCACAGCATCAAGCCTGTTATCAATATTTAATTGCACCTAATAATCACCCGAAAATTTTATATTCTCACCACCAGGGGAAGAATATAAAGATAGCACATAACATATTACCAGCCAGAATGCTTAAAATGTTGTGTTGTCTTAAAATGAGATTCACCCCAAACAGAAGAAAAGTTCAATAAATTATTTCTGTTGCTTCATATTACTCCGGCCACAAACCTTCATTTGCTAGCATGTCCAGTCTCATGGCACAGGATGGAAGCATAATTTAAGTCCAAAATGGTGATTGACGAGCAGCATGTTTAACAGATGGAGTGCAACACCATAACACAGGACATAAGGACAACTAAGTAGGATGGTTGAACCTCAAGCTGTTGGGGTGCTTTTAGCTCATCCTAGGTTCTCAGTGTGATTTATTTACAGATGGTCAAATTTGACATTTCAATTTCAACCACCTCTTGGGATATGTGTACAAGTCTTTTAGCATTCTGATCCTTGAGCTTTTTCAGGAAATTTCATTCTCTTTGGGCATTTGAGATATTGGTTTTACAGAAAATACCTTCCATATGAATATTTTTTCTGACCTAATATTTTTCCATTGGGGCAGAATACAACAAACTAAGCAAAATTTAACCCTAAGAATTGCCAGGATTTATGGTACTGCTATTAAATTTCAAATGAAAGTTGGAAGTTACATCTTCTGCATTTTGAATCTTGAAATGACAAAGAATCAGCAACAGGAAGTTGAAGCAAAAAGAATTGCTACATTGCAATTTTCCAAAATAAACCTATCATTACATTTCCTCATGGTACTGCTCCTCTTCATCCTCATAATCTTCTTCCTCGTCAGCTGTTGCATCTTGATACTGCTGGTACTCTGAAACCAGGTCATTCATGTTGCTCTCAGCCTCTGTGAACTCCATCTCATCCATACCTTCCCCAGTATACCAATGTAAGAAAGCCTTCCTCCTGAACATGGCTGTAAATTGTTCACTCACTCGCCTAAACATTTCTTGGATAGATGTGGAGTTCCCTATGAATGTAGATGCCATTTTCAGACCAGTTGGTGGAATATCACAAACGGTGGACTTAACATTGTTAGGAATCCACTCAACAAAGTATGAAGAGTTCTTGTTTTGCACATTCAGCATCTGTTCATCTACTTCCTTGGTGCTCATCTTACCACGGAACATTGCTGATGCAGTTAGATAACGCCCATGTCGTGGATCAGCAGCACACATCATATTCTTTGCATCCCACATTTGCTGCGTCAGCTCAGGGACTGTCAAAGCACGGTACTGCTGTGACCCACGTGAAGTGAGAGGAGCAAAACCCACCATGAAGAAGTGAAGACGAGGAAATGGGATGAGATTAACAGCAAGTTTACGCAGATCAGAGTTAAGCTGACCAGGGAACCTCAAGCAGCATGTAACACCAGACATTGTGGCAGATATTAGATGATTTAGATCACCAACTGTTAAAACAAACAGGGAAAAATATTCAGCATTTAAGAACACTTCATATCTGCCAATTTCATATTTAAAAATCAGGACCAAGTTATAGAGACACAAAAACAAAATAGGAAAAAGAGAAAGCTTACAGCTGGGTGTGGTGAGCTTGAGCGTGCGGAAACAAATATCATATAGAGCCTCATTGTCAAGGACCATGCACTCGTCTGCATTCTCCACTAGCTGGTGAACAGAGAGAGTAGCATTATAAGGCTCCACCACAGTATCAGACACCTTAGGAGATGGAAACACTGAAAAAGTCAACATCATCCTGTCTGGATACTCTTCCCTTATCTTTGAAATCAACAGTGTTCCCATTCCAGACCCAGTTCCACCTCCTAATGAATGGCATACCTGAAACCCTGCAACACCAAAACATTACCAATCAAAAACAAAAATCAAATAATTAAAAACATAATACAGTACATAACATTTTTGAAAACTTAAAAAAAAAAAAAAAAAAAAAACCTTGCAAGCAGTCACAGTTTTCGGCTTCTTTACGGACAACGTCAAGAACGGAATCTATTAACTCAGCACCTTCAGTGTAATGACCTTTAGCCCAGTTGTTCCCAGCTCCAGACTGGCCAAAAACAAAGTTATCAGGTCGAAAAATCTGACCATAAGGTCCAGATCTGACGCTGTCCATGGTTCCAGGTTCCAAATCCATGAGAACAGCACGGGGTACAAACCTACCACAACTGGCTTCGTTGTAGTAGACATTAATTCTCTCCAGTTGGAGATCCGAGTCTCCACCGTAGCGCCCCGTTGAGTCTATACCGTGCTCGGCACACACCACCTCCCAAAACTTGGCACCAATTTGGTTGCCACACTGACCACCTTGGATGTGAAGGATTTCACGCATTTTTCAAAATCTTGATTATATTTTAATAGGTGAAGAAGATTTGAAAACTGAGAGAGTTTTAAAGGTGAATGCGAGCCAGGAAGGTCTTATAGAGGATAAGAGAATGGTGAGGATTTTTTAATATTTCTTTAAATAATCAATGTGTCAGAGAACTTCAACGGTCATGGTCATTGGCTGGATTCAAACTGGGGGAAAAGTTACCGTTACTTTAAAATCATTTTTTGAATTTCAAAATGTGTGGATACAGCTGCACTCAACTAAGCGGATTTGTTCTGTTCTATTGTGCTGTATTGCACTTCAAAAGGATTGAAGGGGCGACGCAGTTTCGAGTACCCCTTCTCAGACAACGCTTCTGGTAAACATCCGTCAATACAAAGGAATTCGAAACCAGACACAAAGCACCCTCATCAATGCTGGATTTGCCCGCTTAAAGGTACCCAGCCTCAAGTGCATCTACAGTATCAAACAGTGGTAAGCTTTAAACTCGGTTTGATACAAACAAATAAGAGCATAGCAGATTAAACACCCTTTAAACTGGAATTCGACAATGTTAAATTTATGAGTTAAACTCAGCTCTGTTCGAAGCCAATCCAAGGCCCGGTATATGTGATTCAGAAGTAAGGTTAAGGCCCAAGTGCATAACATGTTATTTAGGATGCTGTGCCAGGGTACACCGAGGAATTTGATATAAATAAATTAAGCCATTATTGACTAAAAATGAATTCAATAGAAAATAAATCTATTCAATCGATGGTACATAAAGCATAGCGCATAGAGAATAAGTTGCTGTTCATACATTGGGAAGCCACTAAAACTAGTACCAAAAAAAGTTCGACTTTCATACAGGAAAAAAATTCTGAGAAGCAGACCTCCTTGTCAACACCTTGCAAAGAAAGGGCAGAGACTACAATAGGGGTTAGCATATGAAGTTTAAACATTCCAGAGAAATAACAAAAAAGGGGAAAATTAAATAGGAAATTCAGATCAACATTTTTAATATCTGGATGCAAGAAACAGATGCTCCTACCTTTTGCTACTTAGCACTTTCTGTTCTATTATGTAAATTTTGGCCTCTTGGCAAGTCGTAAAACATAGATTATGGACAGAAAAAACCCTCAGAATTTAAAGAATCTCCCTGCTCACAACCCTATGCATTACTTCTTAACCTTATGAAGAGCCTCCCTTTGGAATCTATTTTCGCAGATACAATTTGCATCTCAATTTCAGGCCAAAATTCATATCATCTGCTTGATAAAAAGTCATTTAAATTTTTCCACTCAAAATGTAGCCTTAAAACACTTTTTCATTCACTAAATGCGTAAGTCACATCTTCTCACCCAAAATATAGATTTGTTAACCGAAATGAATCTTGACACTATTGAAAAGTTATATTATCAAATTGCCCCTAACTATTATACTTTCAAAAATTATTATATCACTCCAAATTAAACAAAATTTTAAAATAGTCATTTGCATATCTAATTTGTCATCAACAGTGTTTGGGTTTGGATAACAGTTATGACAGCTAGTATTTCCAAACTTGAATTATAAGGAATGCATTGAAGGTTTCTAAATCTGTAAAATGATCAACTGCCATGTTTGATGTTTGTCATGGGTTCAAATTTGGGAGGATTGCAATTATAATGAATAGGTTGGATGGCTGCTTCAGTGAGTTAGGGTTTAAAGGGTTGAGGTTATGTCAGCTAAAGT
Source organism: Anacardium occidentale (assembly GCA_026122585.1). NCBI lineage: Eukaryota > Viridiplantae > Streptophyta > Magnoliopsida > Sapindales > Anacardiaceae > Anacardium > Anacardium occidentale. The sequence continues at coordinate 358,906 of JAJEJH010000151.1, read as the reverse complement.
TTCGAAACTTGAATTGTAAAGATTAAATTGCAAGTTTCCAAAACCTGTAAGACGGTTATATGTTTAAAATATTAAAGTGAAATATGTAAATGAACCAATTTTTTTAGATTTCTACTGAAATTACTATTTTACCTTTATAACAATAGTATAATTCTTGAAAAGAGGTGAAAGGTGTTTTTTAACTTTTAAGGCCAAACCTTGGTCAGAAAAATGTAAATCACCCTGATAAAAAGTTTATGAGGAATCTTCCTAGTCCAAGACTCTTCAAAGACTTTACTCAAACAGTTCTATACCGTAACAACTGAAAAATGGTCACTCTGTTCCAATTACTTCATTTTTTAGTAGAAAATTTTTATCTATCCACCAGTCATCACAGATTGGCACAAACAGTAAGTCTGTTCATCTACATAATTCGGCACCTACGTTGTGTAACTTAAGCTAGGCTTGCCATACTTTAGGCATATAGCACTTTATTGATCCATCATTTTTCCAGTGGGTAACTATGCATTTGTAAATCAAAAAATTATTGACTATATTCTGACACATCATTAGTGATCACACTACAACATGCACCTCAAGGCCTCATCAAACATCATCGGTATACATAGGGTAGCATTTCTCTTCTTGACATTATGCTTATCTAGGACACCAAAACATGCCTATACTATCTTGTATGCTTCTCAATTTCAGCCCAGCGTTCTACCAGATAGAAGAAACAACAGTGTTTAGACTCCCCTTTTTTTAAGCCAAATACACTGATAACAATGCTATACAATTAGAGGATGGTAGAGATAGATTCTTTGAAATTGAAGGAAAGTGAAACATTACCGTTGATAAGAATATCCTAACAAACAATAGTCAAGAATAAATCAACAAACCTGGTACAAACACAACGAAGAAGCACGATTTACTTCCCAGATTTTCCATCCAACATTGTGAAGGCTGTCCTATAACTTCCATGAAAGCCCTAACTTTCACAAGAATAACAAGTTGATCTATGAAGCATTAACAGATTCTCAAAGGAACCAAAATTGCAAAACTTAATCAAAGTTGTGATCAAAGGCAAACAATAGTTATTTTGTTGGACTCTCAGTTATGGAGATATAACAGCCAATGAGGCTTAGACTTTCATGCTGAGATTCCATTTTAAAATTTTGCCTTGGGATTCATATTTTCAAAAGTAGCATATAACAAACTACAAACGAGAATTTTCCTAGAGAATATGATGGAACCACAATTACTTACACCACTGAGTGTTGATGTTGATAACTTAATAAAGGAAAACAAAACTAGAAAATGATATTTAAAGCATAACAGTCTGGGAGACAAAATTGCTCTTTATTCCCTAACTAATGCCTAGTTCAACCGGTTCTTCACTCACCAACTACTACATAGTTTGATGGTATCTTCAATAAGTTTGACTTCACGTAGTGGGATATTAGCAAACAATTCTTCGTGCAAACACCCTAAAATAGCAAATAAATGACATCAAACCAGCAAGTCAGACACAGGACATTCATCTTTTTTTCCGTCAACTTTAAATAGAAGGAAGGTTAACTTGATACATTTAACATGAATCAATATATGATGACATTTAGATTCATTTAGATCTGTAGAAAAAAAATTGCCTAATAGATGGGGTACAATTAAATAAGCATATTTAATCCAGCTAAATGACTTGCTTGTGAAAAAGTCACTCAGGATAAAAAGTTAATGAGTTGGAACTACAAATCAGAAAATACTGAACCCAGTTCGTTTGGCATGCTATCGCACTTGTGTTCAGTTCTAGAACTTCTCCTCTCCAAAAGTGTCAACTGAAAAAAATTGAAAGATTGAAAGAAAATTGAATCTAGACCTAAAGAAAATTCAACTAAAAACCCCTTTAATATTCCTATATTGCATAAATGGAAGATACTGCATCACTATACAACAATCCTTATATTTTCTAATCCTCCAAGCAAAAGCCAGTAATATTGATGTAACCCACCAATGAGTCTAAAGAAAAGACAAACATATAAAATTTTTAACATTGAAAAACCAAATATATTTCAAGATGCCTACGAAAATTTCATTCTAGCACCAAAAAATGGTCCAGACATTACAGAATACAAACACACCAATCCTTGTCACCATGACATTAAGTGAAGCCCATGACTCCACTTTACCTAATGCTTTTCCAACAAAAGCCTAACAGGAGTAAGTCAACAAGTCCTTTCACTCGAACCAGTTATTTCAACAAATTATATGTTCATTACCACATAATAAACCACAAGGTAATATTGAATATAGCACAGGATCCTTGAACATATCTAATTCATTTCTTAAATATGAGCCCCATCACAAGAGCACCTAGGAAGGCTTATGAACTCGATACAATAACACTTGATAACTGAATACAAATGAATCTAAGTCACTTATGTTTCTTAAGTTCTTAAAACTACCTTCAGGTTTCCTCCACAAAACCCTTGGTAGGAAAAACATTCAAATGTGTTGCAAAACACAGTATAGAATCTCTAGTAAAACAATTCTGAAAAAAGTAAAATACTGCAAAGAAAAGAATTCGCAAAAAAGAAAATCCTTATATTGATCACAATCTTACCACACCTAAAAAGATGGTTGAGTAAACCTTTCCACTGAACTTTCAGCTTCTATGTTGTCTGCTTTCCCGTAAAAAAGACAGGTTGAATTGAAAAAATCTATTATAGAAAACAGAAAATTTTCACCAGAAACTGAAAAAATCAACTCTGATGGTTAAAGTAACTTGTGAGAGTAATATGCATGATGCCTCAAATAGAAAGACATTAACAGGAGACCAGACGTCAGTAACTAACCACTGAAAAACAGTATCATAATAAAATTTATGCAAATAAACCAGAAAATGTCGCCCTTGTACACTGACTAGAAGAATGTAATTTTGACACTCCAATAACTCTTCCAAATTTAAAGGCCTACACTAAAATTCCATATTTTCAGTGATCCCTTCACAGGAAATTACCCCACAATCTAAACTTTTGGATTCACAACATTTAAACCAACAATTTCCACTCAAACAGCAATTTAATGAAGCTATCCAAGTAAGATGATGAATAAAACAAGTACATAAGCTTGGATATGGTTTCATCAAGTTCTAGATTTCTCCAGCTAATTGAAGTTCCTGAGAATCAATGAGTAAATTTCCTTTAAAATTCAATCTATATCACAGAGTCTTTCCCAGGTATTAGCACTTATCTGAATGCAACTAATAGGACTTTTACTTGCAATTCTTAACCTATAAGATTGAATAACCTTAAATAAATTCCCTTGAAATGTAACATATTACAACTTCTATTCACAAAAATGAACTTCCACACCAAAAACCATTCAGTAAGAATTAGGAATAGCGATGCTCTTCAAAGTCTAGCAACATTTTCAAATCTTTTTGTGCGATTGATAACAGAGCGCCCCTCATTAGCATGTTAAGAAAAGATGAAATTCAATACAAATTCTTCCAGTAGCAATACACACAAAATTTGATAAAGACAAGTAACTTAAACAGAGTAGCCAAACTCTGAGTACATAAGTATTCATACCTAGAAAGTATCAACACTGGATTACAAGAACACAAATTTATGCAAACACAACAGATAATTAAATCCACTGATGTTATACTTGTGAAATCTGTAACAAAAATCAGCCTCCTTAACCACTATGACCATGCAAAGACAGCCAATAAAGGAACAGATTTCTAGAATATTCACATTCATAATGTCATACTTGACTTGTTAAGAAATATACCCTAATTCAGTAAATTGTTTCAATTTCACTTTCCAATTAGGCATCTTATCAAGAGACATTATTCCTTTAGCTAGTAATCTAGTAAACTTCTGTTCTCGGATGAGACAAGTGGAGCAGAAAAACTTTAGAGCGGGAAAAATGGCTGGTCAAAAGAAGATGCATTTTGTAAAAGAAATTATATAGAAGAGAACATAAATAAGGATGGGGTGTGACATAACATGAAGCAAAAGCTGAGAAAGGAAGAGTGCTTAGGTTGAGTAAAAAACAGAATATCTTCCAGATAGTTGACCATAAAGCTGATCTCAATAGCTAAACAAGATGGCAAAGATTGTTTCAAGTTAAAGCAGAAAAACCTAGTTCTGTTTTCAGACCTAAATGCACAACCCCTCAAAGGAGAAGTAGAGCATAGACTAAATATCTGATATTATAACCATTTTAAGCAACCCAAGCCACACAAAAATGTTAAATGCATTTTAAAACAAGCCAAACCAATAAAAAACTGTTCACATCAACTATTCAAGAATGAAGAAGATATAATATAACTATCAAAATGTCATCTCAACATCACGGGTATGTATCACATGCATAGCCGATAAGCAAGACTTTCAACTGGAAAATGCTAATGTTAACATAAGACTAAACCAGTTTTGAAATGAAAATTTTAAAATCAAAACCAACAACTTAACTGCCACAGACTTCAGTTCCAAAAACCATCTCCTTAACATGGCAGCAACCTGAAATAACAAGACTAGCATAAACCACCCTGAAAGCATAAAAGAGGCATGGAAGGGTGAATCACCTATATTCACTAATTGCAAATACCAAAAGAACAAATTCAACCCTGGTCAGCCAAGCAACCAATAAAATCCATCTTGGAGCATTCCACCATGCCTTAATGATTTTTCCCACGGCCCTCAAGATTGGCATTTCTTGACTTGTTTGCATCATCATATACTGAACGATCACCAGGTGTTCTACGAACCAAAATGCAAGACAGAAATAAGAAGAGGTTTCAAAAACAAAGAAGAATTTAAGTTTATCAGGATAAAGTAAAAATTAAACAATAATAGCTTACGATTTCTGTTTCTTTGCGTTCTGCTTGATGCTTTGAACCATATCCATAGCCATCTTTTGATGCTCCCTTGTCTGTGAGTGCAGATCCAAACCATCCACTGTTTCGCAATCAACCTTACAAATACGGCACCATCCCATGCTTTGTGCCTTCCGTTTTCTTGGGTTGTCAAAAGGCTCCATGTCACCCTGAAGTTACCAAGACAAAGAAACCTATAATGTCCCTTTTCTTTGCACACATGGGAATGGAAACACTATATCAAAAAATATTAGCAAAGAATTCTTAACCGTATAGAATCCACCATCACTTGGGAAACCCTTATGCGAAAAGCTGCTCCTAAATCCAGGCTCACCAAGTCTAGGATGAGGAAAGTTTCCGGGCCCACCCAAGTCTCCCATACGTGGATGACCAGGAAAGCCACCAAGACCAGCTGTTTCTCCCAGCCTTAAATTATGAGGACCTAAGTGTTCACCTCTTCGTAAATGGTTAGGCAGAAAATCTCGACCAATAAAATCACCACTCCTACCAGGCCCCTCAAACTCACCCCTGCGGAAATGGCTTGGGAAGGCTGGAAACCTACTCTCATGAAATGAGTTGCCAATTGGATCACCAAATTGACGGAACTCCCTTCTGTCAATATCATCCAATCCTGCATGGCTGCTACCTAAATTCCCAGGAAGGTTTCCAAATGCCTGGGAGGATATCCCACGATATTCTCTAACTGGACTCCTTGGACTCAATCCATCCATATGACGGCGTCCATATCCAGGTCCTGGTCCAAGAAACTCTGGATGAGAACGAGTAGAATCTGATCTCCCTGGTGCATCTCCAAGAATATCAGGTGGTCTTTCTCCAGCATAGGAGGGCAAAAATTTTGATGGAGCAGAGCCAGACACATTATCCAGTTTCCACCCAAGTTCATAGGTCAATCCTCTATCATATGACCTTGGTCCCAGATCAGTACCAAAACCATGAGGACCCCTATCTAGAGGCCTAGATGAGGGAAAGTGACCACCAAGTTTTGCAACAGGCTCAGCATACAAATGAGAAGGTTTAGGAAATTGCTTGAGATTTTCTTCAAGCTCTCCACTACCAATTACCCCTTGAGCTGAATCCATTGGGAATGGATTCATGTGTTCACCAGGAAAAGGCTTATATCTTTCATCTGGAAACTCAAGGCCTGAGGCGCCAATCATTCTCATCCTATTTGACTGTAAACCAAAAGGTTGCCCAAAAGGACTCCGTTCCATTGAGCCCGGTAGATGAGTATCAGGGTGTCTTCCATCCAAGTAGCCATGCCTCTCACCTTCAGGGCCATACTGTGGTCCTCCTATCATTCCATCATGTGAATCATATGCACGAGGTGGTACTGGCTGCTGCGAAAGCCGTCCAACAGTATCACCTTGTGATATTCTAGGAGCCCCAAAATGGGAAGGGGGCAGATGACCTTGATTATAAGGATCATGAGGCACAGTCAGTGGCTCTAAGCTATTTAGGGGAGGACCAAGATGACCTGGTCCCCTTCCAATGGGTGCTGCAGCACCTGAGCCTGGAATGCCAACTGGAGGTACTTCAGGACCATGAGACTTGAACATAGGTGGCTGGGAATTATCAGCTGGCATTAAAGATTGTCCTGGATGTGGTACATGACTAAAGCCCTGCGACCTAAATTGTGTAGGAGGGTTCCCCGGGCCCTGTGTGTGATGCAATGGTCCTGAATGTGGTGCTTGGGACATTGAAGGTGCAGTGGGCTTTTGTTGAAGATTTGAGGACCCATAATGAGATGATGGGGACTGCAAAGAACCTCCAGGTTGCATCTGACCAGTTGGAGGTACTAATGCTGGACCTTGAAGCATATGTTTCCCTTTCTGCAACTCCTCACTCTGTTCTCCAAGTTGTGAATCTACCTGCAATGTAGAACTTTTATGTAGAGAACCATTCCGAATTTCCTTTTCTTCCAACAAAGAATGCCCCACTTGTTTGCAGTCAACATTAGTTGAATCTTTATGGTCCTCAACATTTTCTACAACCTCTTCCTTCACCTCCTGCTTTATTCCAGGCTCTGCATTTCCTGAAGCACCTGACTGCAGATCTGTAACAAACTCCTTACCACAATTATCAACTGGATTAATTTTAACTTCAACTTCAGCTTTGACCTCATCAACCATCAACTTTACATCACTTTCACATTTGGGGATTTTCATACTTACTGCTTCAGCTTGAGGAGCAGAAGTTGCATCCAATGTATTTCCATCAGTTTTAGCAGTTTTCTGAGAGAATGGTTCAACTTTGTTCTCATCTACACATTTCTCAGCAATGTCTTGTTTCTCAGACATTCCCAGTTCTGATGTTGTTGCAGACCCTTTTTGAGAAGACACTTGCATTTGGTTGTTAGTCAGAAGCATGTTACTCTGATTTGAAAATGGTTGGTTTGAACCATACTGAACTGCTCTACCCTGCAGACCAGCAGCAGATTGTTGATACGATTGTGATTGTGCTCCATAATTAGGATTCATAGGCCGCCCAACAATATTTTGGGACTGATGGGATTGCATACCGGACAAAGCAGCAACATTTGACCGTGGCTGTGAATAGGGATGAGAATGCTGCTGGTGTGAAATAGGTGGACCCTGTGGACGTAACTGGGATTGCACAGATGGATGTTGCTGCACAAAAGGAACTTGTTGATATTGTCCAGTAAAAGGCAGCTGCTGCTGCTGACCATACAGTTGAGGCACAGGTTGTTGCATTGGCTGAACAAAAGGGCGCTGATGCACTGGAACTCCTGTTTGATGAGCTTGAGGGTAAACTGGTTGCTGTTGTGCTGGAGGCATGTTTGGGACTTGACCTGGTGAAGGTAACAATGTTGACTGCTGCTGATTTGGAATTGTAGCATTAGGCTGGGGTGGATGCATCTGGGGAGTTTGTTGAGAATAATGATTCTGTATTTGTGGATAGGATCCACTATGTGGGTGCAGAAGCATGGGATGTTGCAGTGGGCCACCCATTGGCATTTGCAGCTGTGGCTGAGGCTGAGGCTGAGGCTGAGGCTGAGGGTATGAGTGATGGCCTGTTACTGCATTCGCTGAAGTATGCTGGGTCTGAGTCTGATTGATCAATGGAGGGTTGAGTTGAGAATGAGTGTGAGACTGGGACTGGGACTGGGACTGGGACTGGACCTGCATTTGTTGCTGAGTTTGAGACTGAAATTGAGGTTGAGGAATAGGATGCTGAATTTGGGGTTGCTTATTTTGCATCTGAGAAAGAGGTTGCTTATACTGGGGCATTTGAACATTTGGAGGATGAGGCTGAATGGGCACAGGCTGTGGATGAGCCTGAGCTTGGGCATAAGACTGAGCTTGAGCTTGCGGATAAGATTGAGTCTGTGAGACTGGCTGGCCCTGGGGAAGTGGATGAGTTTGCTGCTGTGCATTGACTGGTGTCAGACTCTGAGATTGAGTGACCACAGGTACCTGAGGAGGTGGCTGTGGCTGTGGCTGTGGCTGAGCCTGAGCTTGGGGTTGAACCTGAGGTTGAGGCTGCATCTGCAGTTGAGGTCGGGACTGTGGCTGTGGCTGTACAAACCCCTGAGGTTGAGCCTGCAATGACTGCTGCTGATATTGTGGAACTGCTTGTTGTTGATAGGGGTAGTACTGTTGATAATGCTGCTGATAAAGGTTGTAACCTGAATACTGCTGGTAGTATTGCTGATATTGCTGTTGCTGTTGATACCATTGTTCAGAAGAAGTAACCGCAGCCTGAACAACAGCTTGGGCCTGAGAATTTGAGTTTGCTTGTTGGTCAGGATCTTTACCAGTTGGAGGGATGGCAGTTGTTTGGGTCTGGGCCAGAGAAGAGGCAGCCCCTGCCTGAGGGGCAGCATGGGTCTGTCCAGTTGTACCTGATGTGCCTGTTGCAGGAGCATCCTGAACACCGTCTGGTTGTTGTGTGTTAGGCTGCACACCCTGTTATTATTAATAACAATAAATTACAAAGATTACAAGGGAAATAGTTTATATCTCTGTTGCTGTACAGAAAAAATAAATATATTAAAAATATTACTGGAGGATTAGCTAATATTTTTTTCCCTGTATACAAGATGCATTCTTCAACTTACAGGGCAAATTTGAGCATGATCCTGTACTTGGCGATGAACAATCTGAATCCCACACCTATTGCATACAACAGGTGAATTTCCGAAGGCACACCCAGAACAATGCGATGTGCACTCAGACAGTGGACCCTGCCACATGCATCCACTCCTATGGTATAGACAATGAACGGTTATCTTGCCAATTGTTTCCGCAAGTGTTTTATTTGATTCTACAAGCGGCTGCAATGAGTATTTATCACGAAAAGTATATATATTAATAATAGTGTAATTATTGAAAAATGACAAAGCAGTCCAAAGCAGAGAAAGAGAAAACCTTGGAATCTGCTTCGGTCACTAAATAGCCATCATAAGGGCAAGCCTGGGTAGTGCTAACAATGTATGTCAAACACAGTTTACAGTACAGATGAGTGCACTGTGACTGTAAAGCTTCATTTGGGTAAACAAGTAGACGACAAACAGGACAGAAGTACTCTCCGGCTAGAGATTGAATATTCAATATGCACTCATTATCAAAACCCATGCTGTTCTATGGACTTAGCTTTGACACCCAAACAGAGTTAGCACTCAACCTGCACATACAGGCGGCAACCATTACCTCCTCTAATAACAGCAACATTATCCATGGAAAATAAAAATTGCAGACAGAATGATGTTCATAGGAAATGATAAATTTATAGAGCAAAATACTAATAAACATACACAAAACCACATGTGTATATCTCATAGCCAAACAGTTCACACCATCAACCCTTCCTAAGTAGAACATAAAAAAAATCACACAGGAACATCAATTTCACATGTTTATACGAGCATGGCTACCACTGAACATGCACTAAAACCAAAACAACAGCAGACAAATTAACTAACAAACAATCAACAAAAACTAATAACCCACAAATGCACAACGTAACTTCATCATCACTATCTCCTACTCCAGCACAACCAATAATATGACCCTTTCAAGTTCCCAAAACTCGTCAGTACAACAGACAGCAAAAAATGAAATAAAAATCCGAAAAATTATCAATTAAATTATCATTTAATTTTCAAACATAGTCCAATGCTGAGCTGCCTTGTACCGAAAATCTCCTCTTCATTGTTTCCATTATCACTGCTTTAAAACCCTAACCAAACATACCTGGAAAACTGGAAAATAAAATAAAACAAAGATTCTTAGGGTTTTAGCGATCAGAAACATACCGTGCCCATTAGAAAATATAACAAACAAGTGATTAATTCTTACGAGTCTGAGAGGAATGTTCGAGACGCTAAAGCGATGCTCCCGATTTTTATATATATTTTTTTTGATAATACAGTGAAGCCAAACGAAATGAAAAATATTCGATTAAAAAGCTTAACTGCGTACGTAGAAATTGCTGAAAATTGATTAATAAAATTAACTAATTACTTCTGAGATTGATTTCAGGTTGAGGTTGATATGAGATACGACGTCGTTAAGGGGCTAAACCTAATGTGGGTACTGGTTTGACGGCCAACATTAAGACTAAACTTCCCAAACAAAAACTAAAAACGACAACGTTTCTTATGTTAATAGTATTTTTATACCTACAGATAAAATTATTTTTCTTTTTTTTAAATACTGATGAAAAATTTGAAAATTATATTTCTAAAAGTAAAAAATATTTTGTTTATTATAATATATGTTTTATTTGAAAAAAAATAAATCCAAAATTTGAAAATTATGCCAAAAAAATTTTTAAATAATTTTTACAAAATTTTAAAAATATTTATTCTTTTTTTATTTAAAAATAAGGACTAAAAATTTAAAAATTAAGTTTTAAAGAATAAAAATTATATCATTTATTATCATAGATATTTTATTTGAAAAACAGATTAAAAATACAAAAATTATCCTTAAAAAAAACCTTAAATGAAAAATAGTTAAAAAATCCTAATTGCATTCCCGCCACTCCTCGTCTTCATCTGAAACCGTTTCATGCAATTCGAACATGAACCAACCACAAATTGCACGAACCACAACAAAATTTTTGTAATTAATTTTGTTTAATCCAAAAAATTATGGGTAGATTGATTTGAGTACTTTAATTAAAAATTTTAATTTCCCTTGGGAAAGAATTTTTCTCTGACAAGAAAAGATCAAAGTCAAGTCAATTGGACACTATCAATGCCTTCCTTTTCTTCCAAGAAAACAATGTGAAAGATGCCGCAAATGCACCTTTTCACTTCACTTTCCTTAACATTGCTTTCTCCTTGTTCTTCTTATTCACATTCCATCTTTCTCAAGATCCGTTGTTGCAGACTCTTGAACAATCTAATAGTTTCATTTGGTGATCATCGTCAGGTACCTTTTTTCATCGCAAATCATCGGCTAAATTTAACGTTAGAACCGAAGTTCCTGAGCTAATTTATGCGTTTTGGTGATCATAGAGTGTTTCTTTTCTGTTTTTGTTTGCTAGTTCATTGCTAAATAGCTCCGAACTTCAGAAATTTTACAGTTTGTTTGGTTTAATGCGGTTTTATTGGACTTTTTCCAGAGATTAAAGTGGCTGAATTTATGGGGTAAACAATTAACAGTTTGTCATGCAGGTTATTGATTTCAATAGTTTAGTGGTTAGAAGCACTGAAATCGTTTGTCAATGGATAAGGAAGAAATGAATGGTATTAGCTTGAGGGGTTTGATGGACAAGGAGAAGAACAAAATTGTTTTTGTTGAATCGGATAAAGACTTCATTGATATTCTCTTCAGTTTCTTGACAATGCCAATGGGAACAATCATCAGGCTCATCCGTAAGCAGCCACCAAATTTGGGGTTAGGTTGCCTTAAAAATTTGTATGAAAGTGTGGAGAATTTGGGTGTGCAGCAGTTTCAAACTGAAGCATGCAAGGACATGTTGCTGTGCCCCAGAAGTGGATCAGCAGCTCACTGCGAGAAACTGAAATTAAAGATTGATGATTGTCAACCCTTGAAGTACTCTCTTTGCAGTAACAAATTATGCACCCTTTCTGGCTACAAGTTATTGAGTCCTTACAGCTCTGCCATTTGCGATTGCGGAGAGTACTTAAATCGCCAGGTGCATCTGTCGGAAAGTAAAGCAGCTGAGCAATCACCATCATGCAGTCTATATGATTCTGACGGGGTATTTGTTAAAGAACAAACCCGACTTCTAGTAAGTGATGAATTGCAAGTAATGCCCACTGAAGCAACCCCTTCTTTACTTGCTAAGCTAGTAGGCTCAGATGGGAGCACCATTGAGGAATGCAATTTTGACATAGGTGTAGATGAGGTACTATTCTGCTTAGAATTGTATTATTTTAATAATTTTGTCCATCCTCGCTATGATCATCTCATTGGAACACAAAAGCAAGATAATATTGATGGCTAATAGCTGAGTTTTAGAGCAGAACTGAGACAACTGTAGTTAACATTCAGTCGGACATTGGATTTTTTTTTTTTTTAATTCTTCATCATAGTTTTGTGACCTAATTGTTTCAGGTAGTGATTTTGCTCAAGTTCTCACTCGTATCAAGAACACCTTTGACAGAAACTTTGTTGAAGAATAGTCCAATAAATGAATTGGGAAAAGAAGATTTTCATCAGAGCAGCTATAGCAAATCTAGAATCAAAGAATCAGCATCAACTGTGAATAAGAAAATTCAAGTCAAGCTTACAATTAGCAAATCCCACAAGATGGTTTGCTATGCAGAGGCAGGTGAAGATTTTGTTGATTTGTTATTCAGTTTCCTTACTGTTCCACTTGGGCATATGGTAAAGCAAATGCACTGCAGCATTTCAAAAGGGTGTATAAATCACCTATACAATAGTGTTCATGAACTTGATGCCAAGAAATACCTAAAATCAAATGAGCGTAAGGCAATGCTAGCCAATCCAAAGCTTGCCCCTGGTTTTAGCTATGAGGACAATCTACTCAGCATTGAGGAAGAAACACACCCACCATACTATTACACACAGAAGAAAAATAAATTTGGAGATTGGCATGATATACTGTCTTATGATAAAATTAGTCTCTCTTCTTGGATACCATGTTATTCACAAGAGAGTGTAATTTCAACATTAACTGTCAAGGAAACTAGAAGAAGAGGATTTGTGAAGGGACCAGCAATGTTCACCATAACTGACAAGCTGATCATAACACCTATATCCCCAATCTCTTGTCTGTCTCTTCTGAGCAAACTGGATAAACCTGTTGGTGACATTGAGGATCGTGTTGTGCATGTGGGCTCTGAGGAGGTAAGTTAACGCATCCAATTTTGCATCAAAATTCTCATAAGGCATCACATTATCTACAAATATTGGTTCTTTTCTACTCTATGTAGGACTTATATTAGAATATGGTGAGAAGATTTTTTCAGATGATGACAGAAATCTTACCATCAGGATACACCAAGTAGGCTGTGAAAGTTTCTTCAACTAGGTTTCATCTAACTGTATTTTAAGGTTTTTGCCTCATATTAGGCAGAGCATTAGCAGTCTCAAGTGTGACCACAAGATCAGCTAAATTAGTTGAATTGCAAGACAAAGACAATGACATATCAAGACACCATGTAGATAGATTGTTGATAAATAGAACCTGCACCTGGATAAAACCACCTTATGAATCCTGAATTGTTTTCCTTGATTTTCAAGTTTTTTTCGAATTCGAAACTCCGTTCAAATTTCTCCTTAACTGCACCATAGCAACAGCTGTAGCTACCATGTTCACTTCATCTATGATTCTACCAAAGGCCATCCCACTAACCTCGTTTAACAATCCATTGCTGCCATGAATTTTACTGTTGCTGCAGCGGAAGCCACCTCTTATCATTTAGATTGCACGGATGGAGAGCCTTGATTCAGAAATTTTTTTGCCGCGATAACCCTCCTGAGATTAACTGTATATAATTTATTTACTTTTTAAAATTTTCTTTGGTTGCAGGCTCTACATCTTATGGTGGCTTCTTTTGTGTCTGAATCGGTTCTAACTGATGTCTTTCTTAGAGAGCCAAATCCAGAATTTTGAGGCTGTGAAAGAATATGTCTTCTTATTTATATCGGATTCCGAAGATGTAATTGAAACTCTTTTGTGGGACAACCTCGGTGTATCTTGAAGACACGCAAAGCACAAATTACCATTCTAGAATTTTGCTTTAGAAAAAGCTAATTAAATAATCCTAAACTAAAATTTAAAGCAAATTTAATTCATTTTCTTATCCTTAAACGTATTTGATTTGTTTTTTCACGTAATCAATGTGCATTCCTACATTCAATGCATGCTGCACTAGTGGAGGCAAAACTTCATCATCACACATATAAATCGTGCATGATAGTGAAATTTCAAGCAAATTTTATCATTGTCACACGTGTTAACGAATTTCAACGATTAATAATCTCAAAAATGATAAAATCTGTTAACAAATCAAACTTTATCATATTTATTTGATTTTAGTATAAGATTGAAGTATTTTAGTGATAATTTTTCTTATATAACGTTATATGAAAAATTTAAATTTTAATCGATTTTAGATTTTTTTTGTTATTGAAATGATTGCAGAACAATTATTTCTAATGTTGGTGTTGAATTGAAACAAGAAAATAAAGAAACCGTTAAAGATTAAACAATATGTGTGGTTTACAATAATCACATGTGATTCACAATGTATTGCTAACGATATTGAAGACGAGAGATTCAGATTATGCATAAAATGAGAGTTTGGGAGGGTTATTTTTTGATAGTTTTCAACTAAATTAGTTGCATAATATATATTACAAGATTAATCCTTTCTACATCCCTCAAGATATCAAACTTGAAAATTCATCACTTACCTTTATTCTCTAACAGAAAGAATAAAAGCCCTAACAAATACTATTTTAAATAATTAGAATAGTGTTGTCAAATGCAATTGCACCGAAATTGAACCATTAGGGTGTGATTCTAATCAAAATCGAAATTGCACTATCAAAATATTATTACAATTGGAATTACACCATTTCAGAGCAATTTCAATTGAAATTACTTTGAGATAGCTAAAATCTAATCAATCTCATCATTTCAGTTTCAATTTTGACCAAATTATATCATTCTGAATATGCACATAAAGTTTGGAGGTGCAAAATAGTTTTTTAGCTTCGATAAACTTTCAAATAGTTACAACATTTTTGTCAACTAATTGAATCGGATATGGGAAAGTGAAAAAGTGTCAAATAAAAACTTAAGGGGTGGACAAGGGCTAGCCATAAAAACTTCAGGTGGGAAACAGTAGTTTTGTCTTTCAAAAACTATCAAAATCTCTAATTAAATGTTCTCAAAGATAAATCTACATGGGTCATCCAGGTTTATCCTATCCAAAGAAAATTTTCAAATCATGAAAAAAAAAGATACCTGATTAAGTGCGGAAACTTCGGCCAATGCCACAAGACAACATTGCCTGGACGGAAATTCTCTGGGCTTATTACCCGCATATGGCCCCATGGAAATTGCTTCGTTATTTCTTTCGGGCGGTACACGTTGGGAATATTTGGGTGCCCTTAGCAGATGTCTGCATGTGGAACCCTTTGCTTCTCTATTGACTCCTGATTAAGTGACACCAGAAGAATTAAAAAATGTCTGCTACTTACAGACGCCTGTGCCATTAAATTGATGCCTATTATTTAGATTGATATGGGAATAGATTTAAGTTACATATTTGAATAAAATTAAAATGAGATACCCACCTTCAAATTTGAGATGCAAATAAGTTAAATTAAATTCGATTCGATTAATATTAAACTAAATTCAAGTGACTTGAGAGTTTGGTTCTCAAAGTATAATTTTTTTTACGTTAAATTATCATTGAGTTCAAGTGAAAAATACTTCCTAATTTGGAAAAAGCAAATTTTACCTTAATATAATCGAATCAAGGTAGTTAAAATTATGAATTAAAAGCTTTGGAAAAAAATAACAAACTAAAAACACAGAAATTTTGTTCACCCAATTGTCAATGGCAGGGCGAGGAATATAAATCGGGGTTTGATGAAACACCTGCCGGCCAAAATTCAACCACTCTTTAGCTTCCCCTCCACGCTACCAGTCTTATTGTTACTCCCTTTCAGACTCTCTCCAGCTCGCTCTGTGTTAGTCTCAGGTAAATTACTATTTAGTCTTTTGATTCGTTTATGTTTTTCATTTTTCTGTTTAAATAGCTCTACCCTCTAGTTGAAGGTATGTATGTTAAGATTTCATTATAAGGGGATCAATTTTCTTCTGGGTTGCAATTGTAAATTTTCTGTCGTTTCTTCTTTGGTTGAATGAATTAGGTTTTGTTTGCAAATATAGGTTCAAATGGGAGCTAATTTTCTGTGTTTCATAGATTGTAATGAAATTTGTTTCGTTTTTCTGTGTTTAATATGTGGCTTTTTTCTGTTTCTTTTGAAGGTGAATGCAAATAATTGATTGAGTTTTGGTTGGTCTGGAGTTGAGTTATGATGGAGTTCTCTGGATACTTACGTTTTCAAAGGCTGCGTGGAACCATTTGGTTATGGGTATTTGTAGTGTTCTTGCTAGGGAGCAGTGGAGGAGTATTGTCGGATTCAAATTATTTAGTTGGGATGGGGAGCTATGACATTACAGGACCTGCAGCTGATGTTAATATGATGGGTTATGCTAACATGGAGCAGATTGCATCTGGGCTTCACTTTAGGTTGCGAGCTCGTGCATTCATTGTGGCAGAGCCACAGGGGAACCGTGTTGTGTTTGTAAATCTTGATGCTTGTATGGCCTCACAACTTGTAACAATCAAAGTGCTTGAGAGGTTGAAGGCAAGGTGATTATCATCTTAATGCTTTTTTGTTTTCCATTACACTTGTTATGCGTAATGTTTATGTTTGAACTAAAAACTTAGGTATTCTCAATAGAAAAACAGCATATGTTGATGTCTGACTCTTTTGCTGTTGTGAGCTGGTTCTTCTATGAACTTCTAGCAATTTGTGCCTAGAGTCTTTGGAACTACACATGGTATTAAGTGTCATTGTATTGGCAGGTACGGGGATCTTTATACGGAAAAGAATGTTGCTATCAGTGGTATTCACACCCATGCTGGTCCTGGTGGTTATCTCCAATATATCGTGTATATTGTGACATCTCTTGGATTTGTTCGTCAGTCATTTGATGCCCTTGTAGATGGTATAGAAAAAAGCATTATACAAGCCCATGAAAATCTGCAGCCAGGATCAATTTTTGTGAACAAGGGTAACGGGGGACTTTTATCTGTGCATAACTCTTTCTATAAATAAACTTCGTGGAAACTTTTTTTTTGTCTAATATAACTAAAGCTTTCAGGATAGCCTCCTTTTTGCATGAAAAAATCTTAAACATTTTTGGCCTCTAATTTTCAGGAGAGCTTTTAGATGCTGGTGTAAACCGCAGTCCAAGCGCTTATCTTAATAATCCAGCAGTGGAGCGCAGCAGATATGAGTATAATGTTGATAAGGAAATGACCCTTTTGAAGTTTGTTGATGACCAGTGGGGACCAGTAGGTAGCTTCAATTGGTTTGCAACTCATGGAACTTCTATGAGTCGTACGAACTCTTTGATAAGTGGGGATAACAAGGGTGCTGCTGCCCGATTTATGGAAGACTGGTTTGAGCAGTATGGAACTGGAAGCACATCTGCTGATGAATTTGGAGCTGAAGGAATGCCCCGGAGAGTTTCAAGCATAATTTCCAGTCCTCGACATAATCGTAAGTTGCTAGCTTTATATTTCAAACAAGGGAGCATTAATTCATAAAAAGGTTAACAAAATGCTTAATTGAAGCACAAAAGCAATACCCCGGTATTGTGATTTGGTTTAACTGTCTACGCTTTCCAATAAAACAAGAGGTGTTACAAATAGAGGATATAGAACATTTATAAATCCTAATTAAGTCTGGAATTGCACAGATTGGGATTTTGAAGCATCTGAATTCCACATTATATAATCAAGGATATAGCGCAATGTCTCAGCAGAATAATAAGGGTGTAACAATATTTTGCATTTGTTGTGCTGACTTTCTAGTGCAGACCATGAGTTACTGGAACTTGCAGCATCCTTTCAGTCTCCTCCTGGTAAGCCTGCAACTAGGATTTTGAGTGTTGCAAGGCGTGTCAGGAATGCTTTCAGGCAGGCTGAGAAGCCTGTATTTGTATCTGCATTTTGTCAGTCCAACTGTGGTGATGTTAGCCCAAATGTTCTTGGGGCATTCTGTATAGACACTGGACTCCCTTGCGATTTCAATCATAGTACCTGTGGTGGGAAGAATGAGAACTGTTATGGTCGAGGACCAGGGTATTTAATCTAATAATAGTTTTGCATTTGATATTTACATCCTTTGACTATTTGAATACTGAATTCCATCCTACAATTAAACTGACAGTTATCCAGATGAATTTGAAAGTACACATATTATTGGAGAGAGGCAGTTCAGAAAAGCAGTAGATCTTTTTAACACAGCATCTGAACAATTAGAGGGAAAGGTTGACTACCGCCACACTTATATAGACTTCTCCCAGATTGAGGTCACACTTCCTAAACAGGGTGGTGGTTCTGAGGTAGTTAAAACATGTCCTGCAGCGATGGGGTTTGCTTTTGCCGCAGGAACAACTGATGGACCTGGAGCATTTGATTTTAAGCAAGGGGATAACCAGGTAATCTATGACGCATTATTTTGTGCTTCCTGTGAGTTCTTTCCATATAGTTAAGTGTGATGCTATGGCAGGGAAATCCCTTTTGGAAGCTTGTGCGCAACGTACTTAAAACACCTGATAAAGAACAAGTTGATTGTCAGCATCCAAAGCCCATCTTGCTTGACACTGGTGAAATGAAGCAACCATATGATTGGGCAGTAAGTTGCATTCTTGTTTGGAATTGATTTCCAATAAATAGACTGGAATTTAGTTTTGCAAAGTTTCCAAAAAATGCTAGTTGACCCCAAATTAAGGCATCTAAAATTTGAGTAAATTTATACTGGAATTAACTTTTATTTGTTACATTAAGTAACTTGCCATCTCAGTAACATTAGAGTGTAATCCTGTGTTCCATATGCTTAAATTTCCTTGCCTATAAGTGACAAATCCAGAATTTCTTTGAAATAGAAGACTCCTTTTGAATATGATATAATAATTTATGAAGAGAATTTATAGACTGAGGCTTAAACTGTTGTCCTTCTGACAGCAAACCATCTGAAACTTGGCACAAGTAACTGCATAGCTTTATTAGCTATCATTTATTGTGGCTGGTAGACATCCATATACATACTAAGAAATTTAAAGAGTCTCTTGCTTAGTATTTTGTTGTATATGCCCAATCAAACAGTTTTATGTATTTCATTTGTACTAAATTCAGCAATGGAAGATGTCATTTTTTTCCGAGCATGCCATTGTAGTTTTGTTTGAAACATTTAATATAGCTGGAGAGAGATTGAAATACCTCACTCCTGCGGTAATGGGTATATTGTTTATGAATTTGGTTCTTAAAGTATGGGTCTATGCCTGAAAAACACTGTAATGGTGTGGTGTTGAGGGTCATAAAACAATCATTTTATGAACTCTTTTTTATTTTATATATGCGATCTGATGCCCTATTTACAGTGCAACTTGTTCTGCATGTATTTTTGAGACAATTATTACGCACTGCAGTATTGATAGTTTTACTTGTTCATCATCTTTGCAGCCTTCAATACTTCCAATCCAAATTCTCCGAATTGGGCAGCTAGTTATTCTCAGTGTACCAGGAGGTAGTAGCTTATGTCTTCTGTGTCTCTCTAATGTTAATGCTATCATAGGGAAATGGGAACCAAAGCTTATGCTGATGTGATATCAAGATAAAATATGTAATGTGCTACACAAATTGCAGCTCCATTTTTCTTAGAAAACATGTTTACATTGAACATTCTATAAGAGTTATCCATTGGTTGCTAAGACCGAATATTTTTACTGTATCTGCTAGCAATCTGGAGTGATCACAGTGGGCATCTTTATTATTAATATGCCTTCTGTTCAAAGTTCAAAGTAGAATAAATTCAAGTTATGATTCCTTGTGCTCATGGAGAAACTTCTAACAGGACCACTTGAATGGTGAATGATTGATACTCGGTTGAAGTTGCTTCACTAAGCTCTATATTTCTAGTCTCATTTCTTTTGTTAAAAAAAAAAGAGCCAAAAGTTTATGGCCATGATTTTTTTGTCGGCACTAGATCCTCAGTTGCTTCTGAATATAGTCATTTTTGGTTGCAGTTGACTAATGCCATGTCTTGATAATAGCTAATGAAATTAACAATTATATGTATAACAGAGTTCACAACAATGGCTGGGAGACGTCTCCGTGATGCTGTGAAGACAGTGCTCACTTCTAGCGGTGAATTTAATGGTGTTCATGTTGTTATAGCTGGATTAACTAATACGTATTCACAGTATGTGACCACCTTTGAGGAGTACGAGGTGCAGAGATATGAGGTCAGTTCTCAGTTCCATGAAACTGGCATTTACTTGCATTATGTTCTTAACCGGACATAGTAGTACTTCCCAAAAATTATCAACTCTTTAATTCTTAACAATGTATATGAGAAATTGAATTTACGGTAGATAGAAAAAAGAAGAGGAGAACAAGTGAACCAGAGATTTACAGGGGCATCATACAAACTCAGGAGGTTTCTCATCCCATTAAATATACATAAGGCCTTAAGTGCCTTGAAATTGGTTTGATTTAATTGCCATAAGGTAAGTCCATAGTACTGCACTATAAAAGAAAAGGATTCAAACTCATGATGCTTCTCAAATTATTGTTCTCTTTCTGTGCCTGTGCACCGACACAAACACTGCTGGAATAAAACAAAGGTGTAGTATTAGAATATTGGCAACAAATAGATCTCTGGATATTGAAACTGATACCTTGCTTTTTCAGGGTGCTTCAACGTTATTTGGTCCACACACACTCAGCGCCTACATCCAGGAGTTCAAGAAGCTAGCCGATGCTCTTGTCAGTGGCCAAGCTGTTAAACCTGGTCCGCAACCCCCTGATCTTCTTAGCAAGCAAATCAGCTTGCTTACACCTGTTGTTATGGACTTAACTCCTTCTGGTATAAATTTTGGCGATGTCAAGTCTGATGTTCCTAAAAGCACTACCTTCAAGAGAGGTGATACTGTGACTGTTGTCTTCTGGTCAGCATGCCCCAGAAATGATCTTATGACTGAAGGTACATTCTCTCTTGTGGAGATCCTCCATGGAAAAGATACCTGGCTTCCCGCTTATGATGATGATGATTTCTGCCTTCGCTTTAAGTGGTCGAGACCTTCTAAACTAAGTGCCTATAGTTTTGCAACCATAGAATGGAGAATCCCAGAGTCAACTTCTTCAGGTGTGTACAGAATAAAACATTTTGGTGCGGCAAAAAGTTTCATGGGATCGATTCACCATTTCACTGGTTCATCAAGTGCTTTTGTGGTAGCATGAGATAGAACCTCCAAAAGGCATACGATCATGTCACCTTGGATTGTATAGCTATACATACATAATACTTTGATAATCCTGTGATCTTACTGGTGAGTTGAACTCATGTTGGTCTTCCTATTCCAATTACAAAAGAACAGTGTAATTCTAATAGTAAAATGCAGATCTTGTATTCTGAAACACGAGTTACTGGTTACTGCAAATAAAGTTGTGTAAAATCTGATTTACCGTTAAGAACTGGCGATAAGAAACAAAATTCCCAACTCTTTATATAGAGGTGTGCTAAAAACCAGCTTGGAACTGGAATCGTTGGGTACGTAGTCATTGGTTTTGGTTCCTACTCAGAGCCAGCCATAACTCAGATTTTGGTTTTAGTCAGGGTGGAACCAATCAGTTCCAGTTTCATCTCTTGGGGAATTGGAATCAACCCGAGAACAGACTTTGATTCAAGGTTTGAGTGACCTGGTTTCTTTTTTTTTTTTTTTTTCAATTATGCTAAATCAAAATGACTTTTTGATATAGAATATTTGAAACAAGCAAAACTTGATAGTTAAAACTTATACAGAATTCATTCAACAAAACTTGAAATCGAAGCCAGCCCTAAGTAGAGTTTGATTTAAACTAAACACCTTTGGGTTTATTTTTTAGCTTAACTCGTTCAAAGATAATTTGACATTGATGTAGGCAAATACGAACACGAATTGGGATGTGAGTAACACTTGCGAACATGAGCCCAAATGTGAAACCAAACACCAAGCAACTTATATATCAATTGAACTACTTAATTTTCCAAACAAAACAACGTTATTTTGTTCGTTTCTCTTTCGGTATGAGCAAATGTAAAACATTTTCTTTTCTCCATATTTTGCGATTTCCCATTTAACTTTCGATTCCGTTCCACGCCAATTACCAAGCCACTGTCAGTCGACTAAGTTCCATTCAATTCAAGCAAAAGTCAACACATTGGAACCCTTTCCCATGCCAACATTCACCATTCTCTCAATCTTCAACTGTCTGGGGTGTGTTTGAAGGCAAATCAAATATGAGTTGTGTACTTCCATTTTTTATTCGAATCGTTCCCAACTGTTGTTCCACTATATTCAACTTCAACATGATAAGTCTCCAACCGTAACAAATTCATTAGTTTTGATGTGGAATTTGTGTGGATTGTGAATGGTTGATTATGTATGCATTCATTATGTAATATCTATTTCTTTCGTCTTCGATAACAATTATCTTATTTGGATTTTATTATTTTGTTTATGTATTAAACTAGAGATAGATTGTAAAAATTTGTAATTTTCGAACATTTGAATTATTCTTTTATTTTTAATATATAATTCTTTTGTATCGAAAATATTCTAAAATTTTAAAATGTAAAGATCGTATTATGTTTTTCCATATAGTTGATATATTTTTATTTTTTTAATATTATTTAGTATTTATGTCATATAACTTATAATTATTGTATTATGATTATAAATTTCATATTATACTCTATAATAATTTAAATATTTACCAAAAAAATATTTTATTTTATTATATTTTTAATATGCAGTATGCACATAATTTTGTTTTTAGTTTAGGCCAAGTACCATATTCCCACGTAAGGTTTTCTTAAATGACAAAGTTTCACCCATGAAGTTTTAAAAAATTAATTACCTAATCTCGATTAAGATTAGAATGGTATTTTTATCTTTTAAAATAAAAACAAAAAATAAATTTTATAAAAACAATTAAAATATAAAATAATAATAAAAATTAATGAAAAATTAAAATAAAATTAATAAAAGCAACCACCGTCGTTAGCAACATCGCTGACAGTGGTGGTCGCCATTAGCATAACTAGATAACTGAAAATAACAACATGATTTTATTGGTAATTGAAAACAGCTACCTAACTCTATTGACAACTAGATCTGGTTGCCTCAATAATGGAGACGACAAGATCTGATTGTCAAAAATTTGACAGAAATAACCATATCTAACTATCTTTGCCATTAGATATGACCGAAAATGGCCTATTTCAAGCATTTTGCCGTTTCCGATATTTTAAGATGGTAAAAGCGATTATATCTGATCATCTCTATCAGATTTTTATATGTAAAATCTGATCGTATCTACTACTGAGACAACTAGATTCAACCATCAGTGAAATCAGATGGTCATTTTTGATTATTAGTTATGTTAATGGCTGTCATCGTCAATGGTCGCCATCGTCGGTGGCAATGATTGCTTTTTTGAATTTTTATTTTATTTTATTTTTTAAATTTTTATTAAATTTATTAATTTATTATTAATAATTTAAATATTTTTTATATTAAAATTTACTTTAATATTAATATTATTTATTTTTATGAAAGGTATTTTAGTCTTTTCAATAAAAAAGGATGGGTATTTGGCATTTTAAAACTTTATGGTGGGACTTTGTCATTTAAGGTAACCTTGGGTGGGAAAAATGTTTGGCCTTTGGTTATGAAGCATAAAAGAAGGACAGGATTTTATTAAAAGGGGCCATCCGCAGAACAGGTTAATAGCTATTGATATTGCTGCTACTGATTTTTGCAAAGGTGATGAATTCTATCCTGCAAATTGCCTGCGGTAGCCGTAACTTGTAGAGAATATTATCTTTTTCATGTTCTTAAATAAAAAAGTTACGTGATATTATTAGTTGAGAAAAAGCCAAAGGACAATTTCCCATCCATAGTTTGAGGCGGGGACAAAGTCTCATCCGCTTAAGTTTAAAAGTTTGGATTACCACCAATTACCCATTTTTTTATTAACAATAATAAATATACAATAATAATCAGGGGTGTTTTTGTCTTTTTAATATTAAACTTTTATAAATTAATAAAATAAATTTTATATAAATATAAAATATTAAAAAATTTTAAAAAAATTTTAAAAAAATTTTGAAATTCAAAAAACCCAACAGCCACCACCACCGGCACCGACGACGGTGGCCGCCCATAATAGAACCAGACGGCCATTTCCGGCTACCTGGTTCCAAGGGAGGCCAGATCTGGCCTCCCCGTTCGGTGGAGGCGGCTAAATCGTTCGCCTCCAGTTTCGGAGGAGGCGGCCAGATCTGGCCTCCTCCGCCCGAAATAAAGGCCGGAAACGATCGTAAAGGGCCGGCCTTGGCCCCATTGGCCGTTTCCGACCTTTATTTCGGCTGCCTCCACCGACTGGCCTCCCCTGGAACCAGGTGGCTGGAAATGGCCACCTGGTTCTATTATGGGCGGCCACCGCCGCCGGTGCCGGCGGTGGTGGTTGTTGAGATTTTTTGAATTTCAAAATTTTTTTAAATTTTGTAATATTTAAAAATTATTTTATATATTTTATTATAAATTTTTAATTTTTGAAAAAGTAATTTAGTAATTTTAATAAAAAAATAGGTGATGGGTGGGAATCCAGACTTTTAAACTTAAGCGGGTGGGACTTTGTCTGCGCCTCAAACTATGGTGGGAAATTGTCCTTTGGCCTTGAGAAAACCCTATTCTCTATCAACACGCACAAACTGCTGAAGTACATGTTACTGTACGAGGTTAAATTGAACTGGGAAATTTTATCTTTTCAACAGGTTTTCATAGCATATATAAAAACTACTTGTATACCCTGAACCATAGTCCATATTTTTTGCTTGTTCGTATTGTTTGTTTAACTTGGGATTATCTGCCAAGGATGAAGAATTTAATTTGTATTTCTCATTATATATAGGTACAAAGTATGATTTAGACTCAAACTCTGCAAACAAGTCAGGACAAAATTTCAAGTCAGGAGAGGATAGGATTGAGATGTACAAAGAACTGTGTGCTGGTATAACAGTTTCCTTACACGTTCTTGATTGTTTTTGTTGCATAACCTTCTAACAGTGACGTGGTGTTTTTGTTTCTTTTTTGGGGGGAATTTAGATTACCCAATTGTATCAATTGAAGATCCCTTCGACGTGGAAGACTGGGAACATACCAAGTATATTTCTGGTCTTGGAATTTGTCAGGTTTATTCTTTGTTTTGGTTGCTAAAATAATGTTTTTAGAATTCATATTTCTAATATATGGTTAGATATATTTTTAAAGGAGGGTATTTTGCAGGTAGTAGGAGGTGACTTGTTAATGTCAAATCCGAAATGTGTTGAGAGAGCAATACAAGATTCCACTTGCAATGCTCTCCTTCTCAAGGTATCTATCTAATCTTTGCATGAAATATAAGAATTTCTGTGTCTAAGTGCGAGTTTTGTACATGTTACAAGCACCGTGTCTGTTACTCTAATTTCGTCTTCGTTGTTTATGAAAATGTTCCATAGGA
The DNA here is from genome assembly GCA_026122585.1 of Anacardium occidentale. Taxonomy (NCBI): domain Eukaryota; kingdom Viridiplantae; phylum Streptophyta; class Magnoliopsida; order Sapindales; family Anacardiaceae; genus Anacardium; species Anacardium occidentale. The sequence goes on along the minus strand of JAJEJH010000151.1, from coordinate 333,200 downwards.
CAAGTTCTTTTGAACTCTAATCAGCTAATGCCTACTTGGTTCAACTGAATTTTCCAAATTCTAACACGTAAAGCTTGTTATAATTCAATCCTTCAATCCAGATAAATCAGATTGGAACAGTGACAGAGGCAATTGAAGTAGTGAAGTTAGCAAATGATGCTCACTGGGAGTGGTGATATCTCATAGATGTGGGGAAAGTGAAGATTCTTTCATTGCCAATTTTTCTGTTGGCCTCGCCCCAGGAAAGGTCAAAGCAGGTGCTCCTTGCAGAGGAGAGCGGCTGGCAAAGAATAACTAGGTCCACTTTTAATTGACATTGTTGTCTTTTCTTGATAATATGCTTTCTTTTTTTTTTTTGGTTCAGCCTAGAAAATCAGGATGTGATTTTTTACCAGCTGTTTGATTCATTTTATTAGATAACTTGTTTTAACACCATACAATTCTAGAATTCCTCATCACAAACTAACAACCTGAAGGTTCTTGCAGTTGCTTCCTATCAAGGAAGAGCTTGGGGATCAAGCACTTTATGCTGGTGAAGATTGGAGGTGGTCATCCTGATTTCGTTAGGTTGTATGCCTATATTTTCCTTTATGATGTATGAGCTTTTAAGTATCTTCCCATTATTCTCAACGATTTGACAATGCCAGCAGTCTTTTCGCCTTGTAGTAACTGTCCTTTATGTGCATATTGGTTTTTGTTTTTTGCCATTTGAGAGGAGTATTTAGGTGCATTGAAGAATTTATATATAACTGGGAGAGAAGAGTTCCTGAGAGAAACTGACAATTGCCTAGTTGAGAAACACAGTGTGTTACTAATTCAGTGTGAAAGCCCAATTTGATAAAGAGGCTTCATTTTTTGTTCAATTGCTGCCTTTTAGATACTACAGTGCCTCAGATAGAGCCAATGAAGGGCATTTTAGAAAGCTTCTGATCATAGAGAGGACTATAGAAATTGCTTCTGTATTCTATTTTAAAGTTTGGAATTTTTTTTCTTTATTAGTGGATTAGTTCCTACATCAAGTGCAGTGTTTTCTGTTTTTTTATTTTTCAAATTAAAAGGTATGATACTAGATAATTTTCCAAAATCTAGAAACTATTGAAATTACAGCTTATCTACCCTATCATTTCTCTCCCAACTTTATATCTGATAGAATAAAACACAAAAGACAATGAATAATATAATGAGGGTAAATTAAATTTGAAAAAAAATGTAAGAAATCCATATTCATGAAAATTTTAGCAGAAAGAGATTCTCCTGTTGATTCTGTATACTTATCATATCTTTTTACAGATATACCTCCTCAAAAGCTTTCAAATATACTAACAGATAAAGCTTATCAATCATCTTTCCTCATCATCACTCTCCCAATCCACCTTTAAAAAAAATAATGTCTCTCAAGTCACTCTCTACAACCACTCAAATCTTTTTCTTTTTAGATCTGTCTGCATCAACTTCCTTTCTTTGTCGCCCTTCAATTTTATGTCCAAACTCTTAAACTTCACTGACTTAACCCACCACCTCACCTCCCTATTATTTCTAGATCGTGGGTTTTTCTTTCTGTAAGTTAAAAAACATATGCAATGAAAGTTTCTAGTGGGTTGTTCACAACTGTTATTATTGCATCATGGTACTCCACAAATATTGGAGTTTTATTACTAAACAAATATTTGCTTACCAATTATGGATTTAAGTATCCAATTTTCCTCACTTTGTGTCACATGTTGGCCTGTTCTTTGCTCAGCTTTGTTGCTGTTTGTTGGCTCAAAGTCATACCAATGCAAATCATAAAGTCTCAAATGCAGTTCTTCAAAATATGCGCTCTGGGACTTATTTTTTGCTTTTCTGTTGTGAGTGGCAACATCTCCTTAAAGTATCTTCCTGTGTCATTTAATCACGGCAGTTTTTGCTTGTTTGCTGACTTTCAAGAGGGAGGCTTGGCTTACTTATATCACTCTCATCCCTGTAGTTGCTGGTGTCATTATCGCCACTGGGGTACGTAAGAGCTTCATTTTATTTCTTTTACTTTAATTCTGTTTACATTTTCTTTATAACTGTAGCCTCACTCTCATGTTCTGTTCTGTGCATTAAAACTGGGAGAAAATGTATAGTGAATGAACTGTGTGCTGCACATTCCAAACCAACAATTCACTAATAATTGCCACTGCTGTTTTTTGTATGGTTTTTTAGATTGTTAATGAAGAAAGGTGAGACCATTAGTTTTCTTTAATCTCTCCTTTGACTTGTTTTTTTTTAACTGAAGAACTCCGGTTGTTGGGGCTTTGTTGTTGAGATTGTGAATTTAAATACTGATCTTGTACCCTTCTAATTACTTGGATGAAGGGAGAACCAAGTTTTCATCTGTTTGGATTTATAATTTGCATTGGTGCCACAGCAGCGCGGGCACTCAAGTCAGTTCTGCAAGGGATTTTGCTCTCTTCTGAAGGGTATTGAATAGCTCTCCTTAATGAACATATATATTTTTTCATTAGTTGACAAATCTACAATTTGATTCCTTTTTTTTGCACTTTTTTGTAACAGGGAAAAGCTTAATTCTATGAATCTCCTCTTGTACATGGCTCCATTATCTTTGCTGTTCCTTCTTCCTGTAGCAGTCATGGTAGAAGAAGATGTAATTGCCATCACCATTGCTCTTGCTAGACAAGATTTTAAGTTCTTATGCTATCTGATATGCAATTCAGCACTAGCCTATTACGTGAATTTGACCAATTTTTTGGTCACCAAGCATACTAGTGCCTTGACCCTTCAGGTATTATCATCCTATGTCCACTGTTTATAATCACTTTGCAATTTCCATCTGGGGGAAACTTACAATGGGATGGATCTTCCAGGTTCTGGGAAATGCAAAAGGAGCTGTTGCAGTGGTTGTGTCAATATTGATATTCAGAAATCCTGTGTCAGTCAGTGGGATGGTTGGCTACACTATCACAGTAGTTGGGGTAATTCTCTACAATGAAGCCAAGAAAAGGAGTAAATGAGGCTCTCTAGTATATCAATCATCAATTGGTTACTAATTGGCTCTCTGATAATGTTATCAAACCAGCATCAAATTAGCATTTTCTAATACAAAACAGAACTTTGAATTTGAAGGGATGGGAAGCAGCCAGATTGTGGAGCGTGTTTGAAACAAGTCCATGCATCGTAAAGGAACTCAAAATATCTGAGATTGAGGTGAAAATCTGATGCTTTGTTTTAGAAAATTTTGGTTTCAATCCTGAGATGATACGTTATTATGTGGGTGTCTTCTTCATAATCAGTCTTCCTTTTAATTATATTGTTGTTAAGCCATAAATAATTAATGGATGTATACATTTTCATACATTCATTAATAATTGGCGAAACCAAACATTCATGAAAGCTGAATATTGGTTTCTCATCGAGATAAAGTAGAGGCCTACTTCCCAAAATTGACTTGATTCTCACAGAAAGATGGGTCGAGAACTGGCAAGACTTACCTGCGCTACTTTGTTCAAATTTCACTTTTATAGTCAAATCTTCCTATTCTATTTAACCATAAATCTTCGTCTCATAAAAAATTAACTCCCCAAAAGAAAATCAGCCAAATCCATTTTCAAAAGTAAGCCAAAACGGAAAACAAAAAATTGAGACAATTCCCACTCCACTCGCATGAGCTTTGCAAACTAACTGGATTAGATAAAACTGGGAGATACAAAACTGGCCTCCAGTCAACCCAACCCATCGCATCCCTTCATCATCTTAACCAATGGCCTCAACTTCAACTTCCGCCATCGTGAAGAACTCACCAACCGTGTGTAGTCATTCTGCAACTTCGTTTGTTGAATATTGAAAAGTTTTTAAACTAAAATCAGGGTTAGAAAATGTTATAAGAACCTCATGAAGTATATTGAAAGAATAAAAAGTCGCATAGAAGGGATATTGCTATCTACCAAACTACAACTGCTTGACTCATCATAGTGAAATTTCACCAAAAACACCCTTCACAACATAGAAAAAGTTAAGAAACTTGATTGAACAACGAAAAGTAAGCCTACATTAATATGCCCTTCAAGTTTGAGGTTTAGTCTCATCCTCGTCCTCTTCAATCTTGGGTGCCAAGTAAAATCTGATGTAACCCATCTCAGCAATCTTGTATTCGACCACAACTGGTAGATCTGAAGACAAGCTGATTGTGACAGTGCTGGATAATGGAGTCGCCCTTGTAAATGAATTCATGTACCTTAGTGCAAATGTCAATGACACAGGTTCATTCATTTCAATTACTGTAGCTTCTTCAGGCTGCAAAATCACTCTCACACGTATCAACTAAAGACACACAAAATAAAACTAGCATCACTTAATCAAAATTGAGACCAAAACGTACATTGTCCACCGTGGTATTCTGCCGTAGTACAATGTTGGCATTTCCGATGTCACCCCTGGTGGAAAATTTCACACCTTCCTTTGTCACAGAGATAACCACTGCGCAACACATAAATTGATTTAGACCCTCTAAATATTGTCCTAAAAAACTTAAAATTTCATAAACAAACGCGATGTTATATTACCAGTATCACCGATAGTGGCAAGATCTTTACAAATCCTAGCAAATTCAGCTGAAGGCATCCTAACAATAGCATGATACTCAGCCTCAGGGATTCCGAGGTGCTCACTATCAATGTCCATCAGCTTCATTTCAAAATCTGCTATCTTATCTTGTGCTACAACAAAATCCACCCATTACCCAAACAAGAAATTCAACAAAATCATGTCAGCTAAAAAATAAACATTCTTACAGTAGTAAACATAAAGAATACCTGATTTATACAGTTCAAAATAAACTCATTGTGCACTTTTTTATATTAAACCATATTAAGCAACAAACCTAAAATAGAAATACTATATTATTAATCTTTTGACTCGTTTCTTCACATAAAGAAAGAAAGAAATTTCAACATAAAAAAGGATAAGGACATAAAATTTAGTAGTTTACAGTTCTAGGATTGCCAACGTTTATTATTCAAAGACTCAACTACAACTACAAGAAAGATAAATGTTTATAACATATAAATAAAGGCTGACATGCTTTGGAATATAGCTTTTTTCACAATCTCTGGGAGGACAGAAATATAAAGGGATCTTTAAGGAATACATGGAGAACATAGTTACAGATTACTGAACAGAAATGAAACCAACAGGTATTTATAAAGACGGAAACTCCAGCGAGACGAAACTTAAAAATTTTAAGATTAATAGATCCCCTATGAAATCAAAACACTAAAACCCCAAAACACTCAATTCAATAACTTATAATTAGTACCAATTTGATATCAAGAACCCTAAACCCTACCATCAACAAAGAAAGAAACTAAATTAACTTCAGCATAAACAAACTTACTGGGACTTTCAAACATAAAAGTAACGGTATCGCTGCCATCGTCAGCCTTGATGGTGATGATATCATCATTTCCAGCACACTTCAGCATCTTGGACATGTTGCCAAGATTCATTCCCATGGAAAGGTTACGGTCACAACGGTAGTGCTCGAAGCCCTCCGATCTAAGCAAAAGAGCCACCAACGCTACGTGGCTGGAGTCCATTGCTTGAAGGGAAAACCCGGTGGCCGAACAGTCGAAGTTTGCATCGTTCACCAAGTCTTTGATTGCCTCTAACACCTTCTTCAGGAGAGACCCTTGGACTAACCTTAGTTCAAGCATTTTTGCCGGTTCTTTTTTTCTTCGTTTCTTGGAGAGCAAGGGTTTAGGTAAAGGACAAGTCAAGGGATTGGCCTTGGCTCGGTTTTGTACATATTGGCGGGTTGGAGAGGGTTAAATTCGGGGAATCGGCGGGATTTAGGCTCATGGTTCCCGCCAATGGGTTTGGAACGGAATAATTGTGTGTGGTAGTTGTATATTTCTTATCGTGGGTTATCAGTTTAGATGGATCCCACATGGATCTTGAACGGAGACGATTAAATGACCTTTGACCGTTAGATTTAACGTTTGACATCGGAAATGGGGATCAATGTTGATAATTTTTGAAATGGAAAGGCGCCAGAAGAAATAAGTCTACAGTTTGAGTGGGTATATGGGATTCAGCAACTTACTGGAAATAAAAACGATAATTTTCCTATGGAAAGTGCTCTTGAGATATAACTACCCACCTCAACAACCGAAACCAAAGCCAAAACCATTCTGACAACGACTCCTTTCTTAGAAAAAAGACAGTTGGTCTGTTTCCCATCTTTCAATTACTGAGTGTTTGACATTTTGGTAACCAATCACAACTTTACACTTCTCCCTCCCAAAATGTCAGATCTCAAGCTCAGGCCTGAGATCTCTTTCGCTGAAACCTTCTTCTGCAGCGCTTTCGCTGCTTGTTTCGCTGAGGTATCTACGTTTTCTGATGATTAAAAGGGATTTATTTTTATTTCAATTTCAACATTTCTCGTAATTTAGTTGTTTGGTGAATTTTTTTGCGCTGACATTTAGTGACAATTTGTTTTGGTATCTGGGTATGTGCAAATGTAAGATATTTATTATAATGTTGAATGAATTTTACCTTGCATTGTAATTCCGTCTGTGTTTGGAGTGAATTTAGATTGTTTTGCTTTGAGTAACGTGGGCTCAATTTTTTTTTTTTTTTAACTAATGAAAATTTGATTGCCACTTGGAAGTCAAACTAATAAGGTGAGACAGAACCGTCGCTTGATTATTCAGAATTTGTTACAAATGCTTCATTATATCGTGCTTCAGTTGGAATTTACAAATGCTTCAAATGTTTATTGTGCCTGTTACCAGTGTTGAAGTGAGACTTTTGTTCTTCTCATTTTGGTTTATAATGAAGTCAAGTTGCAATTTTTTGAATTTTTCTTCTTATCATCTTGCTTGGGTTTTGCAGTTGTGCACCATACCTTTGGACACAGCTAAAGTCCGCCTTCAGCTTCAAAAGAAAATGGTTAGCGAAGATGGGGTTAGTGTGTCTAAGTATAGAGGTTTGTTGGGTACAGTTGCTACTATTGCAAGGGAAGAGGGTTTATCAGCTCTATGGAAAGGGATAGTAGCAGGGTTACAACGTCAGTGTATATATGGAGGCTTAAGAGTTGGGTTATATGATCCTGTAAGTATGACATATGTTTTGCTTTGATGAATGTGGGTAATTTTTTCTTTTTTGTTTGTTTTTTGGTATGTGTAGATGCCTACTCACCTAAATGCTTTTTGAGCAGGTCAAAACTTTTCTAGTTGGCAGTGACTTTGTTGGAGATATTCCTTTATACCATAAAATATTTGCAGCTTTCCTGACTGGTGAGTACATTTCATGACTGTCTGCTGCTGTGGGTAAATCTTGCATAGCATCTTGGTTTATCCATATGTAGGTGCTGAAACTATATCGTTTACACTTCAATTTATCAGGTACATACTATTTATTTCAAACTCTAATTAAATATACAATTTCCATTACAAACAGGTGCTATAGCAATTGCAGTGGCTAATCCAACTGATCTTGTTAAAGTTCGACTTCAAGCTGAGGGAAAATTACCATCTGGAGTGCCCAGGCGTTATCATGGAACCTTGGATGCCTATTACTCCATAGTGAGGCAGGTTTGTTTTGTCTAGTAATTGTCATGCACACACAACACACACACAAAGACATACTTATTTAACTTACTATAAACATTAGGAAGGACTGGCAGCACTGTGGACTGGACTTGGACCTAATATAGCACGAAATGCTCTTATAAATGCTGCTGAGCTAGCCAGTTATGATCAAGTAAAGCAGGTGACTTCAAGTGTTGAGTCAGCATGAAATACTCATGTTATCATTTGAAAGTTGATGTCTTGATGATGACCTACTATCTTCAAACTTATGCAGACGATTTTAAAAATTCCAGGGTTCATGGACAATGTTTTTACTCATCTTCTAGCTGGCCTTGGTGCAGGCTTTTTTGCTGTCTGTATTGGTTCTCCTATTGATGTGGTAGGCCTTTTATATCTGTTTCTGCTGTCAGTAAAGAATTATAATTTTGGCTGTTTGCATTATTTATCATCATAAGCACCCTGTAGCTTTAAATTTCTATGCTCATCCTTAATTTATTCACATAAATTAAAAAATTGGCATAGAAACCACATAATAGATATTATTGAAGGACAAATCTATGTCATTACTATCCGGCTTAAATTTCTGTTTCCTTACATATTTTGGTCCTAGAGCACTCTTTGTAAGCATATTGAATCTGTCTCAACCACTGCTATATGAAGTCAAGTATGTCATTTATGCAATGTTCCAGGTGAAATCTAGAATGATGGGAGATTCAGGCTACAAAAATACTCTTGATTGTTTCATCAAGACCTTGAAGAATGAGGTATGTTACAGATTCATTTTGTTTTCATTTTGCTCATGTACCTTATAGCTGTAGATGCCCTGTAAAATTAAGATGTTTTATTTATATCATCTACTTCTCCAGTTTGCTATCTGGATTGTATTATGGTTCTGAGTCATGCTGGAGTAAATTTCATATATAATATCCTTGACACCAGATGAAAGTTGAATTTGATGTTAAATTCTCCATTTTGATTTGGTGAAAGATTTTGAATGAGCTGTTTAACATGCTTCACAACTGCAAATTCTTATCAAACATGCCAGGTTTTATAATATTTTCTTTTTTGCAGAATTCTGACTTCAATAAAATCTTAACTGAAACGTTATTGCTTTAGGAGCAAATATTTCAATTAATGCCATTAGGATTCTTTGATTAGTAACTAATAGCGGCTAATGCACTGTAGGGATTTTCTGCCTTCTATAAGGGGTTTCTCCCTAATTTTGGTCGGCTGGGGTCCTGGAACGTGATCATGTTTCTGACTCTTGAGCAAGTAAGATTCCAGATTGTTATCCATTTTAATTTTTATTATTACCTTCTAATTTTTGTGGTTACTACTTGATATATTCCCAATTGTGTGGGTGAACAAGAGATCGTGAACTCCTGATTCTCTTAATTGTTTCTAGAACTTCTTTTTGTTTTCCTTATGTTGCAATTATTACATTTTCTGGATTGGTCTATATTCCTATGCTTGCTTGGTAAGGATATGTTACAGGTGAGTCATTTAGACATTCACGTGCATTGTTGGAGGAACAAAATGACCTTTGAAACTAGTTTCTTCCGTGCTTGTGTTTTAGACAACTTTGAAATATTAACGTTGTTTTGTTGATAACTGTATCTGAAGAAATCCATATTTAATACCGATTGAAATAACTTATCCTCTCTATAATCTCTTCTTGACAGGCTAAGAAAGTTTTTATCCGGGAAGTGTATTTTGACTAAAGTTTTTGGGTGCCGGAAACCACTTTCGCCTGGTAGTTTCCCAAGTACACCTACCTGAAGAGAAAGATGGGCCGTGCACATAATTTTTCCATTCTCTTTGCAGATGAAAATTTCCTTCCTGAATATTCAGAGGATTTCAAATTCAATTTATCAGGAGTTACAATACTGCAGCCTCCTTTAAGAAAAGCAGCTCTTTCCTCCTCTATTTTAACATCGACATAATCTTCCACAACGTACTTCAGACTCTGTGAACGTAGTTGAGACATTCAATATATGTAAGCTATTGAACATATTTGAGGCATTCAATTAATATTTACTGTTCATGATGTTAAATGTTGATTTTAACTCTGTTAATGGTGAAAGCCTGATTTTGCTTCTCAGCACAATAAATTTGCCCTGTATTAACTATTATAGCTTCACCTGACTTTGGCATAACAGATCCTCAATTTCCAGCCAAAGATTATTCACCATAATTTATGATCAAATGACCTGTTATCCAGTCATTGAAATTATCCATGTTACACTGAAAACAGAGAATCAAAACCTGTCGAATGCAGGTCATAGCACTCCAGAGATTCAAAACACAGTCTAGTATTGCTGACCTAGTAATCCTAATAATATGTAGTAGTAGTAGTAGTAGTAGTAGTAGTCTGAAACATCCATAGAGGACTTTCCTGTTGTCATCAACCTCAACTCCTTGATACCAGGTAAACTCTAGCCTTGATTACTGTTCCATTACCAAGCTTGAAGCCAGGGCTCACTGGAAACCCCACACTCTGTCCCGGAGGTGGCTTCCCAGCAGAGAATTTGACAACACTTTCCATGTACTGTGGATGAAACTCTGCTCCCCTGCTTGCCTCAAACTGACAAGGTAGTGGGTCAAGTGAGAATGCCAGCAAGTGAAGCAACCAAATTGCTTTGGCCAGTCCCAAGAACTCACCATAGAACTGACTCCTTGGGTGGTTTCCAGCCAATACTTGGCGGTGCTGCTCCAAATCTCCGAACAAGGACTCTTCCATTTTGGGATGGACAATAGCAAGATACTTCTTGCAGCAGAATTTGCCAAAATGGCAGGTGGGCAAGATTCCTAGAAGCTCAGCGGGGTCCATGGCCTTCATGTCATGGAATTGAGTGAAGCAATCGCGACGATACTGATCTGGATTGATAAGCGAGGAAAGACTGCCGTCCATGTAGAAAGTCTCATGGTCGAATCCCAAGAAGATTTTGCGCGAAATGTAAGACTCAAGAGCATACTTGGCATGGTGGGTTGCCACGACGGAACTAGTAACGGAGGTGACGGATTCTGGGCTGTCGGCAGAGGCAGCTTCAATTGAACGCACAGCAGCAGCTATGTCCCAATGTGCAGCTCGCATAAGCGAGAGGAGCATCGACGTGAAAGATTTTGATGCCTCTTTCACAAGGCTCATTGTTGCTTCAAACAGGTCTGGTGCTGGCGCTGCTACAACTGCTATCAGAATCAATTACGTGAACGATATCTGAATTTTGGAACATGTAAAATTACAAGTATACCCTAAAAGAAATTGAGAATTATATAAGAAACAGTATCACATGGATCAAGATACAAGGTTTGTAGAGTCAATTTGATACCATGAGGAGCTTGACTGCTGCAGTTGACTTTCCTCTTGGAGTGAGACCTCCCCTTTTTGCCACTGCTAAGAGTACTGGTGACGTTCTTCAGCTTCTCCTTCAAGTTCTCAACTTCAACCTCTTTAGCCTTCACTTCCTTCTTCAAGTCCTCCACTGCCGCCTCGTACGGCGCCACCACTTCTCGAACCATCCCTCGTCCACCACCATCAGTGCCGCCGCCGCCATAACAACCGCCACCAATTCTCCTCCTCCTAAACCACCTCTCTCTCAACACGCCAACCCTTCTCATCTCCCCTACTATTGCGACGTCAGCTACCCTCATCCTCTCCGGGTCCCACGGGCAATGCGCCCCCTGTAAGCTAACATACGCTTTCTTCATAGCTGAAAACGCCTCAAACACCTCACTCATTATCGTTTCCAGTTCAATCACTCGCTCTACACTTACCACTTCCCCCTCTCTCACAATCTCGGCTCCTGGCTCTCTCTTTTCTTCTCCTTGCTCTTCTTCCTCCGAGTTATATTCGTAGTGTTGTTGTTGTTCATCGTCTTCAATGTTTTTGGGGTCTTGTCGAGCATTGGCAAGTGGGTGAAGCAAGCAAGAAGCTGCCACCCTTTGTATCAGACCGGAGAAATTAGAAACCTTGGCTGCCATATCTCCTTCCTCACCTTAAAGGGTCTCTTTCTTTAATTAAGATATTTCACAGAACAGGCACGGCAAGTCAGTGAGTGACAGTAAGCGACTTAATGCAACTAACTTTATTGTTTATATCACCTTACTCTCTCTCTCCCATGTGCTTGCTCAGAAGATTTACACAATTAGATATTAAAGAACATTTATTTACATAAAATGGTTTAATATATTTTCCCCAAATAATTTACCAATTTATGCCGGAATTTTCTTCCCTGTAGAAAAGTCAATACAATTTTATTAAAAATGTATACTTGCTGACCTGGTACGGCAGTTCTCTGTTGAACTGAACAGAGTCAAAAACTGCAAATCGTTAACTTCTATTTCCGCACTCCTCCGGTTGGCCTTCTTCCTGGTAACACCGAGAGTAACATGTGAACAGTGTAAAAAGGTGGGGTTAGAGGTGTACACGGCTTGCACAAGCAGAGAATATAGATGAAGCAGGAGAGACAAGTGTATGGTTGAGATTTAGAGTTGGTGTTTTGATGGGATAAGCATATATTGAGAGTGACTGAGTAATGTCACTCACATTGATGCTGGTGCTTCAACTAGCAAAGAGAAATGGTTGCCTTTTTGTATGATGGAGCTGTGACTGTGACTTTGTTGGGTGTCGCTGATTTTAGATTGTCCCTGGTTAAACATATCTTTAGAGAAAAAGATGGTTGATCTGTAAATTAATATTCATTATTATCTGTAAAGATATCTTCTGTTAAATCACAAGGGAAGTATTTTTCACTGTTGGTTGGTACATCACTTTAATGCACAAAGAGATTCTTAGAAATCTATTAAACATACTGCCTTTTATGGAAGTATTACCGCTTGTACAAAAGAGAATAAAACAGTTGCTGAGACAAGTTATGTTTGCAGAATCAAGCAAATTCATGAGCTGTTAAACTTAACAAGGAGCAAAATATGAAAGGTCCAGTTGATGAGAAGGACATTGAAGAACTTGCTTTGAAGGGTTGGTCGGGGAAAAAGAAATATGGTAGATTAGAGTGATTATAATTAAGCTAATGAGGGTCCTGCCCATGTGAGTAGCGATGACAATTTTGCATGGGGCCTTGCCTGCCTTGCCAGTGCCACCCAGGGAACATGGTGCCTGGTGGAACATTGCATGGCTTAAACAGAGAGATGAAATTATACGAAAATGGCAAAACAATTAGAATGCGTTTTACCACTTGTGCAAACGAGAATAAAACAGTTGTTGGGACAAGTTATGTTTGAAGAATCAAGCAAATTCATGAGCTGATAAACTTAACAAGGGGCAAAACAAACATGAAGGGTCCAGTTGATGAGAAGGATATTGAAGAACTTGCTTTGAAGGGGTTGGTCACAGAAAAAGAAATATGGTAGATTAGGTGATTATAATTAAGCTAATGAGGGTCCTGCCCATGTGAGTAGCGATGACAATTCGGCATGGGGACTTGCCTGCCTTGCCAGTGCCACCCAGGGAACATGGTGCCTGGTGGAACATTGCATGGCTTAAACAGAGAGATGAAATTACACGAATATGGCAAAACAATTAAATGCGTTTGCCGGGAGTCGAACCCGGGTCTATTGCTTGGAAGGCAATTATCCTAACCGTTGGACTACAAACGCTTCGGTCGAATTCTAGCCTCAAGTTATTTAATTTCATTTTAACAGTCTGAGAGCAGAAACCTGCATGAAATGAGCATTACTGGGGAAATCAACGAGACAATACTACAAGCATCTTTACTGCATTGAAAAGCAACACCACACAGCAAAGAACGTACTAAACGAGATTACTGACCTCCAGAAGTGGGAAACTAAATTGTTCTTGATCTTCCACATTGAAAATGAGGAGCCCTTGCTCCAAACCGATTGGAGTCTGTCGTACTGATTCCATTTTCCAAAAAACAAAATGTAAAATTAAGAACAATGAGGAAGTCCTAGTAAAGCTGTACAGATGAAGAGATTTTACAATATCTCCAGCTATTGATAAAATATTGGCCTGAAAAAAAAAAAAAAAAACCAGAAGTCTATTTAAAAGAAAAAGAGAAACAAAAAGTTTAACAGAATAATCTGAAAGATCTACAAATTAATGTTATTGCATATGGGGAAAAAAATCTTTATCTTAGTAATGAGGGGCTCAAATAAGTGATTCAAGATATGCATCTCCAAAAGATTAATTGAAGAAAGCTATTTTCTACGCTTGGTGAAAAAAACAGACTGATGTTGACAATAGAACTATCTTATATCACAAATCAAATAGTAATCACAGATCTAATGACATATTCTACTGAAACACCGTCACAGCAAGAATAACAGCACTATGTTTACGATTTGAATTTATCTACACTAAATGGAAAGGAAATTAAAGTTTAAAGAACTGGCCTTTATTTTTTAGTTTTCAAGCAACATCTCTGGCAATGAATACAAAAGGTATTATATAGCTGAAATAGAAAGGGTGAACATGTTTAACAGAAGAGGATGATATTCAGTGTAAATTAATCTCCTACATTGTCAGTCCTCATTATAATTTCTTAGAAAGGCAGGCAATTCTGCATACCAAAAATTACAAGAAAAGCTGAAATATGAAGAAAAGAAACTCTATGTTTAATTTTTATTTTATAAAGTACTTTAAATAGAATTGATTTATCCATTCAACTCATGTAGCTTTAGGTGCTTATAAACGAACAGACTATGTGATACTTGCGATTATTAACAGGAAAGACAGGATACTTGATCACATAATTACAAACCTGATAAAGAAATAACTACTTGATCCTTCTCAAATTTCCAAAAAGGAGCATATAAACAACTTTGGCATATATAGAACTGTCAAAACTATACTTGTCCGAATGGGCTCCAATAACATTCCATCTGCATTTAATATTATAAGAATAAAGATAATGATGAATGCAAAGATTTATAAATTTGTTATTAATATTTATACTAATATGAAACAAGAGACAGAAGAAATGTTTTCTTTCAATCTAGATATAAAGCACTTAAATTTCCATATAAGCTAGCAGCACAACAGAAATAACAGCCACAGAAGTTTAACCAAAAATTTACTTTTATTTTTCCTTCCACCAGGATTCATGGACACTGAAAACACGAACAAATAATCTCACTGGTATTATCATCTCAAACATGTGAGGGATTACAATTAGCTAAATACCTTAGAAAATTGCAGTTTGGTATCACTGGTCTGAAAATATTGTGCACATTCAAACTCCAATTTTGACGACAAGAAATTCCACTAGTTATTTGATTATAATGTTTCGACCTTTGCATTCTGGACATGAACTACTAATTAAGCAGGCTAACAAAACTCTAAAGGTGCCTGCATTCATCACCACAGTTTAAGATAGTGGCGCACCTTGTTAACATTCTCTGGTGCATAGCATGTTGTATGTTAGTTAGGACTGAAACAGTGCTAATCTTTAGGATAAATGGGAGTGGGTATTCTCTTTATTCATATTTATTTGCTGTCCTTCCAGCCTACTAATGAGCCCTTGTAGTTCTGCAGGAAAACAGACCTCTTTCTCTCTGAAGGGGTAATTAGTAAATGTATAGTGTTCACTCACTTTACCACTGGGAGCAGATTTTAATACAAGCGATTTAAGAATCAACCAAAAAGGAGAAGAAACAAATAACTAAGATTTTCAAATAACACATATTAGAAAGGGACTTTCATCCCGATTTTCGGAAATAAATTCTGCGTCCATATGTGGATTTCCATGTTTCAACACTAAGTTCATCAAATATCAAGCTATCACTACTATTTTCGGAAGCTCTTTTGCAGCAAAGAGGAATATCCAAAATTATAATTCATAAACTATTTCTTGACACATAACCTTTTTAGAACCTATATTAACAGTCACAGTATTTGACAAAGTTATATTTGAGTAAATTTTCATAATTAATGAGCAAACAAATGTTCCAAGATCTACCTGAAAATCAATTTATTATCAATTAACTACATATTGTAATCCAAACACTATAAAGATTTATATGTTTGTTCTCTTTGCAGAAATACGTTGGTATCTGCTTTGAGGACTCCAATTCTATGCTTGTGCTTATACTATTATAACTTACATGCCCAACAAGAGAATGTAGAACTCCAAATAAAACTCAAAATTTTGATCAAATTCAAATGTTTGATTATAGTATAACTGATCCCCTCACAATATCCATTGACCTAAGATATAAAAATAAGTAAAACCTATTTTCATACCAACTTTTGCCTCCCCATAAAAAGATTTATGTCTAGTTGGGGCCATTTATAACTTATAAGTGAAGTGAATGTAAATAAGCAACCCATCATCGCTATTAAAATAGTTGGAAGAATAAAATAAAACGGTCATCAAAGGCCATTAACCGGTATCTACATACTGAAACTGGAAACTTCCAACATATTTAAGACGGAGAACAATATCAGTAGCTTCACATATTGATCAAGTCCCACCCTAGCAAACTTTTGGCACAAGGGACATGTTAATGCAGACATTAAATCATCCTGTGTTTGAAACAATTATTGAATTACCCTTCTTTTTTGGATTGCACAACTTGATGGACTGCGAGGAAAATTCCATAATTAGAGCCCAATGGGAAGTTTATCATATTATAGAACTGAGAAAACTAAATCAAATTTGAAGTCCAACAAAAAAATGTTAGTGTCAACTCATAATACACAAGGCCCTATGCCTGGAAGCATACCAATGGGAGAGAGTCATGTATTATTATTCTATCACAGTTTTTTTTTTTTTTTTCCAAGTCTGATTACCTTGTGGATCACAGAAATGTTCCATGTTGCAAACCCCAGATAACTTACAGCTTTTGTTCAGTACCGATGTCTATTAGCGATTTACTATGAAAAATTAAGTTGAAAGGATAGATGCATTTAAGAAGTTAAGGCTCAAAACAGGTCAGTTAACTAGAGCATAGATAAGATGTAATAAACCACACAGTTTATATATAGAAGATTTAGTACTCACTGCTAATTTTAAAGAAAGAAAAAATAAATTAAAAAGGAGAGAGAAATAAAACACAGAAAGGGAAATAATAGAGGGCGTTCCTCCAAAGCTTGGCATGTATTTGAGGAAAGCTGTTCTGTCACTTATATTTTAACCTATTTTTTGCATAATAAACTATCTTCACCAGTGATAGGTATTCATATATTGTCTACAGCTATTACTTCTACCACATTAGTCAAATTTCTATATTTAACACAAAGCAGAGACATGGCTTACTTTTATTCAATTATGCATTCTCATTTAAAGTTAATTAAGGAAATACCTATCAGACCATCTGCTGTTGTAGCACAGCCTGGAAACTCACTGGAATCAGAATGTGCATTGCCCTCGACACCATTAGCAAGTGAAGAAGCTGATTTGACATTATCATCAGAGGAATGCCATTTTGTTAAGGAACCTTCTAAAGTAGTATCAGCTTCTCCTTGCATACTGGTGTTTACGATTATAGAGTCTGATGTGTTCATGCTATATCTGGCACTCTACTCCACAAGAAACGCAAAATCAAGGATGCATCATAGTTACTACGTGCTTGGATGGGCCCGCTTTACTAATTATTCACTTGGACATCTTAAAGGAATCACATGATAGTATAAAGTAAAAAAATAATAAAACATCATAAAGAAACATTATTGATTTAAAGGAGTTGCAGGCATATTATTATGATTATACAAACCAAGGTCATGTTTCTACAAGAGGATTTTAGAGGCCTAACTTCAAATAACTGCCATCCTGTGAGATTAACTACAATTTAGACACAGAGACACACACTAAAAAACCAAAAATATATGTGTTTTCACTTACACACATACCAAAGAGCATGTTTGTTGTATTACTGAAATCAACCATAGCAGCTCATAACCATTTTTTTGAGGAAATGATAATAACCTCCTAATTAATGAATCTGTTATCCCTCATGAAAAACTTTGTGACAGAAAATTATTAGCATTTTTCTTTTACTTTCGAAGACAATCAAAGGTTTGAGCAGAAATAGCTATTAGCCAATCACTTCATTTGTTTTAGAAAGACAAAACAAATCGAATAGAATATAAATTGAATAATTTCTTATATTGTATTTTATTGATGAAAAACATTACAATATATAGGATTTAGAACAAGGTATAAATGGAAATAAATAAATCCTATCCTAATCTGTAAAGATCTACATATGGACACTTCTAAAATGAAAGATTCACAGCTTGTTTACTATTTCTACAAGAATCAACTCATCAGCAATTAATAGAGTATATTCAACATATATAGATTCTATATAGTAGATGATTCTGAGCCAACAGTGATTTGTTCCTGAGCTCTTTATTATGTTTTTTTGTCAACCAAATTGAGTTTAGTATGCATTTGCCAAATCCTGCAGGGATTAGTATCAAACATGGCCATCAAAGTTAGGTTTATTACTCAACCAACAGCAGCAAGTTACCTGATTTCAGTGCAAGTATATGCACAACATGTTAATGCGTACATGTGCTCAAGATTGCATTTGCACAAGTATTAACACATCCTGTATAACTATCAATTTGGAGGACACTACCTCTCCTGGTGGAATATTAGCTTTTCTTGCTGCTGCAAGAACTGAGCAGCCTACTTCTTGAGCAGTTAAATTGCCAAGGTTTCCAGGAAGATTCAACAATGATGTGGATGTCAATATATCTTGTTGATGCAATGATGATGAGATGCCAAAGGGAATTTGCTCTGTTCCCTGTGTTAACACATCGAAGAAAGAATTTAACATGGGACACATACAATTCCTTACACAGGATTTTGAAAACATTGAATCTTAAAATGGTACTCACTATTAAAGGGATCCTCATTGACACCATTGCATTGACCCCAGGATTGAACCCTGCATATATAAACATTACACACAGTAGATAATGGTTTACGTGTAAAGCATCTTACTGATTACCCATGCACATACCATAAATTTACAATGATCGATAAAGCAAAAGACAATTAAATAATACAAAAGGTCTTTACTGGTTCATTTGAATATAACAAAATCGGCTAATGTAGGTGTAAGGAATATACCGGAATCAGCACTGGCCAGATAGTTAGAAATTGTTTCTTCATTCATTACATACTGTCTTGACGGATAAGGATCAATTTGTTGCATATCTTCAGTCATTTGCTCAACCTAATTACAGAACACAGAGTAAAACATAGCCAAATTACATATGGCAATGCGGTGAAATTTAGACTTATACAGATATGATATGAAACACCAACAAAAAATGAAAAACAAAAATAAATTATAAAAATGGCACCATATTTGACAGACTCTCCTCGGCACCACAATCCTTCAGCTGTCGTGATATAAACATGTCATAGAAAAACGACCACCACTCATGCAAAAACCCATCAGGAACATCTATTGCTAAAAGGGAAAAAAAAAAAACACAGTTTTCATCAAGGAATTTGAAATTCCCAACTAATTAAAAAAGTGATAGCACGAGTAAGCTAATTGAGATGGACAAAATGCCAATTTGAACCTTAAATTCATTCAGTTATAATAACAAAATCAATAGACTAGTGTTTCAAGATTCCCCCAAAAAAGTAGAAATTAAAGTTCGCCAATAAGGAAAAAAAAATCAGGAATATAATTAGCTCTTCATCATATTTATCATTAATTATCAAAATTAATTACAACTCTGTACAATGAATTAATTTTTTCCTTTTTGAAAAAAAAAAAAAGAAGGAAACATTACCAGTAGGAATACGAGGATCAAATGTAAGATTGGCCTCTCTGAAGAAAATCTCAGCCGTGTGATTCATGTTATTTTTTCTTAAATAATCAAATAAATACAGTTCAAACCTGCAAAAAAGGATAATAATGAAAAAAAAAAAAAAACTTATCATCAAATATTCATCACATAAATTCAAAAAAAATAAAACTCACATCAGACGAGCATCCCAATCCGCCATGATTGACGAAGAGCCTCTGAAACGCAAAAATAAAATAAAATAAAATTGAAAATGAATTCGCTTCATGCAACAAAACTAAATTCATAATCTCAAATCACCAACTTTAAAGGGGTTTTGATCACTGACACTCCGCCACATACATTGTAATCCACGGACCAGTTAATTTATTTGGTATTATTACTTTGTAAGTGGACTTTATTACATCGTGCGTTACTCTGATTACGCAGCTTTGTATTTTGTGTCTGAGCTGTTGAAGACTTTTCCTTCCATTTTGGGCTGACACGTGGAGCCTAAAGGATTTTACAAGTGGCAAATATTTTTCCAAATTTATATCAAACAGAATCCCCATCTCAGCTACGATAGCCCTTAAAATGTTAAATTGCAATTTCAAATTAAATTCAATCCCTTGGGAGCATTTTTGGAAGGTAAACGAAAAAGTAGTTCGAAAGAGGTTTTCTAAAAGTACTTATGAACGAAAATATATAGTGTCGTAAAAATGCTCTTGCTTTTTTTTTTAACGAGTGATGTTATGTTCACATAATTTTTGTATAATTTTTGTTATCATATAATTGAATAAATTGAGTGAATAATTCAAATTATAATACATTCAGAAACATTTATAACCTCTCGGGCATTTATAAATTGTATGTCTTACCGTAAAGAAAATATAGATACGATAATAATCATATATAAAAGTTGTCACTAGGATACAAGGGGTTTGCAAGAGAAAAATCTTGGCCCATTTGTATACACCACTTCAACAAAACCAAACTTAAGATTTTCTCAAGGTATATACTCCACTGGATCAATCTATATTTTGAAATGGGCTTAATGCTCCTTAAGTTTTATGGGCATGTTTTACAATCTTGAGTTAATAACAAATAGGATTAGAATGAGAAATCATGACAAAAATTTAGATCTCATATTAATATTATAGATTATTAATAATGTAACGAAAAACTAATGATAAGGTACTATGAATATAGAGACAACAGGAAAAAAAAAAAAAAAAGTAGGAAGGAATAAAAAATCTAACCTCTCTTTAGCCTTAAAAGATTTAGGAGTAAGTGGAGGTTCAAAAGCATTCTCCTAATGAAACACAAAATTAGAAATTATAGTTAACGCTCCTTCTAGTTCTTGGTCATCAAGTTGATTCTCAAACAAGCATTTTGTGCATATCAACTCCTCCCCTGAGTTTATCTCACAAGCAATAGGACCTTTAATTTGAATTACTAGACCCATACCAATACAACCTATTTCCTTTTGAGGAAGTCATGCAAATGGATCATGAGATGATTACTGTTAGTAAAAAAAGAAACATTGTTGACATTGCAAAGCGTATCCACTCTAAAAAATCTATCATTTGTTGAACAACCTCATATTAAATAATTGTGAGTCATATTAAAAAATTCCTTCACTTAAAGTTTAAAGCTTCATGGAATGAGTGTTCCATCATGAAGGCAATAGGTGTTTAAATCGACAAAGTTTTATAATGGGGTTGTTCTAGGCAATGAATGATTGTTCCACGCATTGTAAAAGAGAAAAACCAATCATTCCACAAAATTTATTGTTGCCAATACCAACACACTTTAGTCATTAAGGAGGAATGATTGTTTCGATGGTCATTTCAAGCATGTGGATTTGTAAAAAACAAAATGATAAAGGGAATAAGGTTGTTCCATGGAAAACGAGCAAAGGTAAAGAGCAGAATGAGCGTTCTATCTTTGGAATGTTCATTTTGTTGGGAATGAAGAATTTAAGTTAAGGTATTAAAGTATTTTGGGATTCATTATATAAGGGAAATGCTACATTACAAATATGAGTTTTGTATATTTTTTCTTCAAAGTTCAATAGAAGAATAATGGCTTCGTGAATGTAAGCACATTGTTAAACCACTTAAACTTGTGTATCTTTTGATTGATTGCTTTTGCCTTGATTTTTCTCTTTAAGTTAGTTGAGCATCCCAATTCTATTTCTGACAATTTTTTCTAAATCAACAGCTAGTATCAAGGCTAGGAAAAGATAAATGGATTGAGTACACATATGAAGTTTAATACATTCAACAATAAAAGAAATTTCAGTTTACAACAATTAAAAGCTTCATCATTAGGTGAAACAAAACTAGTTAACATGGATTAGGAAGAATGAAATGATATGGAAGTTGTTGCTTTAATATTATTCGTAGATGGCTGATAGACTCGATAATCTATGATGTAAACAATAAGAAGACAACAAAAAGTTTAAAGTTGAAATTAGAGAGTTTGTTCATGTCTAAGAACATCACCTAAAAACTCCTCATGAAGTGAGATATACTCTTGTTGCTTGTTGATGTCAAATTGGAAGATGAGGACAAGACAACTATGCTTATTTTTTTTTTTTACCATCATCATTCAATCATCTAACTACTATGTTGATGTTTGGGATGGAAACATTAGGTTATGAGGAAATTGTTTCAAATTTAAGATCTCATCAGAAAATGCAAAAGTTAGAGATAAAGAATTCTCCGATTAAGGGTATGTCAACAAGTTTTGAACGTGACAAAGTTAAAGAAATGATAAAAGTCATGTGAAAGGAAAATCTAAGTTTAAATCAAGTGTGGAGAAAATGGAATATTTCAAGTATTATCAGAAAGGACATTGGAAAAAAAATTTGTCTATTACTTAATAATGAGGGAACTGACCATCAAAATAATATTACTTCAATTTGTGTTAATGTAACATTTGAAATTTCAAGTGATGATGAATATTTTTTTGTGGAAGAAAGATCACATCATGGAATCTATCATCAAATTTCATACCAAAACGTCTCATGGGTAGTTGCTAAAAACCATCAAATCATTTGTTAATAAAAAAAGATGATTCAAAACAATCTTTCTACTATGTCCTCCTATAAAGCCATAATGAAAAAAGAAAAAAATAAAGTACCGCAATCTTAACAACATCGTCGTAGTAGTTCCTTAAGTATATTGAATTGCATCTAGGGAAATATGTCTCCATTAACCAATTCACACTTACATGACAGTACATCAATGACTAAACCTCGATCTCATCGCAATGATGAATTCCATTGGTCTAAAACAAATATCAATTTTGTTTAGTTAAAACTAAAACTCTTCAAATAAGTCCCCACAATTGATTTGTCGAAGAAACACGAAATGAGTAAGTACAAAACTAAACCTATGTTCTTTCGTATCTATAAAAGGTTCAAAGTAGGTTCCAAAAAAAGTTTTCCCTGGCTCTCACTAAAATCTCTCCAAACATTGTAAATTGTGTTTTACGTCTCGTCACATTTAGTTGCACTCTAAAATTGTGCATTACAGGGAACTTCTCTACTTCTCCCTCATAATTTACAGGATATAATGATCCTTTCGTCTTTTCTAGTCTAGATATCTAAAATAAAAAAACAAAATTCATATTAATTTAATTTAATGTCAAAGCAAATAAGATGTTAGAATATTTAACAACCATACTTTATAACTTTTTTTTTTTAATTTAAAAATTGTTAATGATCATTTTACCTCTTGGTGGAAAATATCTTATTATCCCTTGGTAGACATGTTTATTGGCAAAAATTTATCATGTTCTTAATAAAATTCATAGTTTTAAATAGTTTATTTCCATCAACTACCCATTAATTTTAAACACAAAAACATGATATTTATTACAAAATTTTAAAAATCTAAACAAAAAAATAAAATAATAAACATTAAACTAAACGATTAAATCAGATAATACTAACCTCATAACCTATCATAACCAAAATTTGGAGATGAATTTAAATTAAAATTGACTGAAAAATTGAAAGATTGAGGTTTTAGGAGGCATATAGGCAAAAACAGAATGAATAAGTAGTGGTCAAACTTCCCGTAGATATTGGGGCAATTTTGGAAGATTGCATTTTTTGGCTATGATTATGAAACCCTAGAGTTATGGTTACTATCATATAGGCCCCCTATAGTTAGAATATGTTCTTAATTGCCAATATTTTTGTTCAAGAAATTTAATAATGATAAATTTTTAGTAAAATGAATATAACGATTGCAATTTCTTAATATCTAAGAGGAATGTTATAATTAGATTATTCTTATATTACAATAATATTTATTACTTAACAAACTAAACAATATAATCTTTATAATAAAATATAAATTACTAAAATAATCTCTTATAACAAGTGACAAATAATTTGGTGGCTACAAAAAAATGATCAATTTAGATGATGACTGGGAGGACTCGCAGTATTTGATGATGTTTATATTCGTTTTTAATTTATGTATTGAGATATTTTGTATGATTTTGTTATGTTAGATATTCAATATACATGTTTGTTTGATGATATTTATGACACTTTGAGATTATTTTCGCGTTATTGATTCATTTAAGGGTATTTTGGTAATTTATTATATTTAATTTTATTTAAATTACCTAATCATGCATAAATGGACAAAAGATGGTAACATTTTTTATGAAAAATAATACTTTTAGAGAGGGATATTACATCACACCTTCATTACAATTGCACCATCTATCGACACCCTCAACAATTGTTACCAATTGTCAAACACTATTAGGTATCCAAATTTGGTTATTTGGGGGGCGGGTGTGGTTTGTGTGATTTTATTAAACTTTAGGGTAGTTTAAATATTGCAGTAGGAAAGTAAAAAATAATAAAATCACCTATAAGTATGATAAGCCCTCGACTTGGCAAACTCTCTTCTTTCCAAAGCCTATCTTCTGGCGGGCGGTGGCTTAGAGCCTTAATCAATTTACAGAAAGAACAGAACCATGACCTAGCTAATTGGCAGAACTCGATTTCTGTAAGAAGGTTCGCGTCAAACCCTGAGTTCCTAAGACAATTTTGGAAGCGCACACGGAGAGAGCAGTGAGGGAAGCTTGGGAATATTTCGATGGCGCACCGATTTTTGAGAGATCACCAAGCTGATGGTTGGGAACGTTCTGATTTTCCTATAATCTGTGAGTCATGTCTCGGTGACAATCCGTATGTGCGAATGGTATTACCCTTTACTCAATCTCAATTCATTCTTAGGGTTTGCGTTTGCTTTTGCCTTACGTGTATAGATTCTTTTTTTATTTTCAGATAATTTTGATCTAGATAATATGCATCAGTACGTTGGGGGAAACTGATAGGTTATCATGGTGCTGATCCGGTCAATGTTGCTGGAGGCACCATGATGAAATAAAATAGAATCTGAGCGTAATTTTTATACAGAATGGAACTGGCTCGGTAGTGTTGTACTCCAGCTTCGTATTTGTGACACTTAATAGTTTCAAAGTCTAGGGCAACTTAAAAGTTTGTTGCATTAGTTGGCGAGCCTGTTCTGGTATTGTATTGCTTTCACATTGTCACCTATATTGTATAGCAATATTGTAATTATGGTGATATTGGGCTGATAATAGCGATATCAAGTTCTGTTTGGAATCTTTAATTCTCCATGCCTGTATAAAATATGCTGTTAAAGAAGCTTGAAGAGGTGTATAAATATTTATTCAATAACTTCTTTCTGTAAATAAACTTAGTTTTAAATTTTACACTGGATGACTTTTAATTGGTTTCTATTGTAGACAAAAGCAGATTATGATAAGGAGTGTAAGATTTGCACGCGACCATTCACAGTTTTTAGGTGGAGGCCTGGTCGTGATGCAAGGTTTAAGAAGACTGAGATTTGCCAGACATGCAGTAAGTTGAAAAATGTTTGTCAAGTATGTCTTCTGGATCTAGAATATGGGTTGCCTGTTCAGGTTCGTGATACTGCTCTCAGCATCAATTCGAATGATGCCATTCCAAAGAGTGATGTGAACAGGGAATACTTTGCGGAGGAGCATGATCGGAGGGTATGTATACTCTCAAGTAAGATTTAGTTTTAGTATTTTACAGAGGCCTTTTACATGTTTAGAATTTCTGTAAGTATCACTATGCTTCTAATTTGAGTGGGTAGAGGAGGACGATTGGTGATGGCATAGATCAGTATGTATTGAGATTCATTTATGTTTGCATAGGCAATACACACACACACACATATTTGAAAGGGATAAAATTAAAAATTGGGCACTTGCAAAACTAGGCAGTTCAAATACGGCTCACTGGTTGCTCACTCTCTTCTCTGTAGGATTCCTAAATTAGGAAAGTTTCCAATTCTACAAGTTCTATGCCTGCTTGCCTGTGTTAATGACGGATGCCTGTCAATTTTTTCAACTGTTGTCCACAATTTCTTGTCTAAATAAATATTTCTGACTGTTTTTTTTTTTTTTTGGTTGCTTTTATCACCTTCATCTGTTTCCTCATTTTATGAATTTGATTTGATCATTGCCCCTTGCAGGCTAGAGCTGGTATTGACTATGAATCCTCCTATGGGAAGGCACGTCCAAATGATACCATCCTGAAGCTTCAAAGAACACAACCTTACTACAAGCGCAACAGAGCACATGTATGCAGTTTTTATGTTCGTGGTGAATGCACAAGAGGTGCTGAGTGCCCTTATAGGCATGAAATGCCTATAACTGGAGAGTTGTCACAGCAAAATATTAAAGATCGGTATTATGGGTAAGTGATTATCTCTTCATGTGATCTCTCACACTGTTGCTGTTCTTTTTTTTATTCTCTCATTTTTTAACATGGTTTTTTAAGATTCTCAAATAATTGGATTATGTTTTGATGTGATTTGCAATGTCCATTAGATTCATTGTTGTTTTGGAAATCACCTACTGGATTTCAGGTGCCTATTATATTTCATTTATTGGTTTTAGACTTTCTGAGTTTGGTTGTTTCTTGGTTGGCAACCATTTGGCTGTTGCCAATGCAATTCTTTGTGGGAGCAGCTGTGCCAAGTGAAACGTAGTTATCTCCATGAACAGTCTTAGGTTTTGCTTCATATTGTAAATGTTTCTCTGAGGAGTTATTTTATTTATATGTTATAAGAATGTCAGGTGATCTAAAATCATAATTAAAAACAAATTTGAGAAAAATTATTGCTAGTTTATGCAATCTGATTTCTTTTCCTCTCAAATTAAAGGAGCCAGACTGATTTAGTTTGCTTATGTTATAAGCTAAATTTTCAACAACATTTAGTATGGAGCTTGTCATTGATGCTAGTTTTTGCTTTATTTCAGCGTTCTATATTAGTGAAAATGGTATATGTTTTTAGGAAGATAATATCTAAATTTTTTATTTAACCAAATTCACAGTGTGTGCCAATAACTCTTTTATGGTACCTATAATAATAAGTAAAAAGAAATATTGCCTCCTGCCCCTCCTTGCCTTGACTTCTTTGGGTGCTTAGTAGAGATGCAGGCCTAAGATTCAAAAGTTAACTGCAAAATCTGTATGAATCCCATGCATGCAAGAAATAACATGAACACACTCTTCAAGCAAACTAGCATGAAATGTTTAAATGATAGAAGGTCATGATCTTTCATTTTACTTATGTCATTTTATCTTTTGTTTCTCTAAAATGTTTGCAGAGTGAATGACCCAGTTGCACTAAAGCTACTTAATAAGGCTGGTGAAATGCCATCTCTGGAACCCCCTGAGGATGAAAGCATTAGAACTCTTTATGTGGGTGGAGTTGATGCAAGGGTCACTGAACAAGATCTGAGGGATAACTTTTATGCCCATGGTGAAATTGAATCCATAAAGATGCATCCACAGAAAGCATTTGCCTTTGTAACCTACACAACACGAGAAGGTGCAGAGAAGGCTGCTGAAGAGCTGTCAAACAAACTAGTTATAAAGGGTCTGAGGCTGAAGCTTATGTGGGGAAAGCCCCAGACACAAAGACCTGAATCAGAAGGTTCAGATGAAGCTAGGCAGCAGGCTGTGGCTCATAGCGGGATGTTGCCCCGTTCACTTATATCTCAGCAGCAAAATCAATATCAACAGCCTGGCACTCAGGACCAAGCTGCACCAACGCCTTACTTTAATATTCCTCCTCCACCTCCGCAGGAAAGGGCCTATTATCCATCCATGGATCCTCAAAGAATGGGTGCACTTGTTCCATCCGGGGAAGGTGAGAGCAAGCCTGGTCTAGAGAACCAGCAACAAGGACAGCATTATAATTATCCACCCATTCCCCCTCCTCATGGGCAATACCAACAACATCTTTATCCTCCATATGGATACATGCCTTCAATGGCACCATATCAACATTACCCTCCATATCAGTCTTCAATGCCCCACCCAAATGCCCTACCAATGACACAGCAGTATCAGCAATCTGCTCCCCCGAGGCCTGCTCCCCCAGTGTCTGCACCCGCACCGTCAGGATCTTTACCCTCAACATCAACCCCTTCAGGATCTGCTCCACCAGCACCTGCACCACAAGGATTGTCCCAGTGACGAAAATTTATCCCACACTGGTCTGCATTTTGCTCTTTGTATTGTAATTTCTTGTCAGTTGAGTCATAAACTGGTCATTGTTATGCAGTTGAATATTCCGTTTATTCTAGATGTGCATCTTAACCAGAATTTAACAGGTTCTTTGCCAGTATCCTGTAGTTCCTGATGAATTATTTCTTCAGTTTTGAGACTTGTCGCTGGACTTTTTCAGGAAATATGCGTGAATGAGACTTAATGATCTAGTAAATGAGACTCTGGGATATTATTGCTGACCGGAAGAACACTTATTTTCTAATGAGATCATGTAATGGAGTTTGTGGTCTTAATGCATCATAAATTAAGTGTGCGCAATTGAGTATGGTTTATAGACAATGTGTCCATACCAATTCTTCGAAAAAGCTTTCATTTACTATATAAATCAAGATAACTCAGAATTCATGTTCTTCTGTTTTTCTTTTAAACAAATGCATTTGACTGCAGGAAGTAGAAAATGAAGTTTCAGTCCTTAACTGCAGGAACAAATGCATTCTGATTTTCTTCTGATATTTTTTTGTTTGGTAATTTTGTTTTGAATTTGATTGATTCAGGAACCAATTTTGTTGTGGCTTGAGTCATGAATAATAAAATTTTACATCTCTTAATCTAAATCCAATGATCTATATCCTTTCAAATTTCTACATATCCAACAAAAATATCTTCTCTTGGGATCAATTACTCTATACAATGCAATACATCCCATACTCTTAAATAATTAAAATTTGGTGTTTAACCTGTTCACAATTCATAAAATGAAACCTTTTTTTTTTTTTTGAAAGGTATTCTATTATAAGTAATGACATGTAACCATTCTAAAAAGGGTGACTTCAGATGAGATAGATCGATTCATTTGTAGATGAATTTCACTCAATTAAAAATAAGGTTTACCTGTTGATCAATTCATCTCTATCACGTAGGAATGGAAAAGTGATCAATTTTTTTTTGAAGTGATCACTTAACTTTATTCTTCAATTATACAAACTAAACATAGGTAGCAAAACTTCTCCCTCAAGTTAGTTGAAAAGTTTCGTATTTAAGATCATTAACATGTACCATATCAACCAAAATTCTATTTTTTTTTCCTGCTAGTGTGTTTTGAGTGTGTGATGCACTTTTATATATTATTTTATTTTCTTTACAAAAATTATTGAATTCTATTGGAAACTCATTGAGTCTATAATTAATATCTAAGTATCAAAATTCATATCCACATTTGGAAAAGTTTTCTAGTCATTTTAAGTTGTGAACAGATTCACATTTTAAACTTTGCATTTTACAAGGAATATAATCATATAATTATTTATAATAATGAGTTCAAACATTCCATCACAAGAGTACCTGTTCCTCACAAAAATATCATTCTTGGACAATAGTAGTTTTTCTATCTCAAGAATATGTTTAATACATTTTTTTTTTACCTAAAATACCCGTTGATATGAAAATTTTTTTCTGATATCTGGCACATGTAGAACATTCATCAAGACAAACTTCTTTATAAAAGTAAATTGTGGTTCTACTGTTCCTTTGCCAATGCCTTCTATTATATCATTATTTCTCGTTAACACTTTTTCATCGGACAAAATCTCGTCATAACAAACATATGTAATTGCTCCAGAATCATACCACCAGCCAGTATATTAATTTGTTTGTGCCATGTGAAATTCAGATGTCATGACAATCAATTCAGTGAGCCCTTGCTCAATCATATTAGCCATGTTGGTGTTATTATTTTCGATTTTCTGTTTCTTTTCATAGAATCAGCAAGACTTGTTCTTTTTATAATTGGAAGAGTTTCCTCCATTGAAATGTTTTATCTTCTTTCAATCACTTTTCTTATTTTTCTTAGCACTAATTTCTATAGCATTATCTTTGTTTGAACCAAACTCTCTACTAAACTTATTTTCGTGAATTCAGCTTTCTTTCTTAATTCTTACGTGTTTTAGGAGATGGTCGATGGTTAGATATTCTGAAGTGTGTAACAATTTCTTTCTATAATCATTCCAAGTTGAAAATAATTTTGAAATAGTTGCAACAACTTGAGGAGATCAGAAAATTTCACCTTTAGGTCAGTTTAGAAAGTAATACTTTCAATTCATCAACTTGATTCATAATGGTGCCTGGAGTAGTATTCTTCTTCTCCTTAGGACTCATGTTCTGTCGTAGTAGAGTTCCTAATAAGCACATATGTCTGTTATGCTACATCAACTCAGGCAGTTTTACGTTTAAAACTGATAGATACCTGAGTCTGCCTTGCTTCAGTACAGCAACTTTCCACAATCAATTGGCAAAGACAAATACTCTCACACACCCTGCATTCAATACTCTTTAACCAACCACACTAACATGGATCACATATGAATAAGAACAGAGAAAATGGCACTGGATTAGTATTGAATAACCAGTTCAATTACAAACTCTCACAGCTTTAAATATAAGCCATTTAACAATGCAAGAGTTCCACTAAATCAACCGAAAATTATAGTGGAATAGTACCCCGAAACTTTTTTCTTTTCTTCAAAATCCTCTATGCCCTCTTCATTCCATTTTCCTCTTCTTTATTCTCCACATAACAGCCAACTCCCCTCATAATTTGCCACATTCCTCATCAATGATTTGTAGTGTTTGTTGATGATATCCTACTATATTCTAAGAAAAAAACAAACAAACCATAAAACAACATATTAGATTCATGTAACAAAGGTTAAAGGAAAGATAGTTGTATATTAAATTCTCTAAATACAAATTTTAGTTAGAGTAAGTAGTTTTTCTTGGTCATATGATAACTAGAAAAGGTATTACGATGAACCTAATAAGATTGAGATGATATTGGATTGATAGAGGTTAAAGATAGTAAAAGAAGTAAAAAACTTTTTAAGATTAACAGAGTATTACAAAAGGTTTTTAAAAACTTTACAAATTAGTGAGACTACTTATAACTCTTACTAGAAAAGAGATTTCTTTCAAGTGTATGAATTCTTGTAAAGAGATTTTTTAAAAATTGAAAAAGAGAACAAATCATATTTCATCAAAAGGGAAGAACTAATAGTGTTTGGCGCTAACGCCACTAAAAAAAATAGATACTTTTGAGCTTTCACAAATGTATTAAGGATGCTACTAACATTACTTGTTTGATGTTAGCATCCATAACACTTGAGTTTCAAAAGTAGCATGAGGAGGATATGGGTAGTCATTCCATTCTTTTACACCTCTAAGAGTTGTATGTTGTTCAAGCTCAACACGAGAGGGATAAGGTGTCTAAATGCTCGTTTATATGCAAAATGGTAGAGGGCTCAAGTAGGCCCTTGTGTGCTTAAAATGATTGTTTGCATAGAGAGGTTGACTTTGGGCTTGATCAAGGAGGATGACCTAGCTATTGATCTAAACTTGCAGTCCTTGCTAGAGTTTTACTCTCAACTCATAATGAATTCAATATGAATAAAATGGAGAAGTCTTTGCTTGAGCTTTTGAATATATTGTGGACTGTAAAACAGGATTTTAAAAGGACTGTGCATGTGCTCCTAATTGATGTTAGAGTAGTCGAATAAGGGCAAAACCATGTCTAAGGCCCTTGACAGTAACCATGAGTAACAAATCCAACAGTCATTGGAATGACCAAGGGAGTATTTTTAGTAGTAACAAGAGTAAGGATTTAGTCACATTGACAACACTCACGGAATTCTACAGGATGAAGCATTGAGCTAGAGAAGCATGAAACAATGATGCACTAATGATGAGTTGGTGATATAAGGTGATGGTGGTAAAAGATGTTGAAGATCTAAGCAAATATGGTCAACAATGACATTTGGGTTCAATCACAATTGAGAAAAAAAAATTGATAATGCGAAGTTACTTATATTGTAGCTTTCATTAACAAAAGTGAATGAGTTTGGACAAATGAATTTCAAACTTAAAAATAAAAAATTATCATTTCATCAAAATAAAAAAAATTATCATTTTATTAAAG
Organism: Anacardium occidentale; assembly: GCA_026122585.1. Taxonomy (NCBI): domain Eukaryota; kingdom Viridiplantae; phylum Streptophyta; class Magnoliopsida; order Sapindales; family Anacardiaceae; genus Anacardium; species Anacardium occidentale. Next base: position 301,320 of record JAJEJH010000151.1, on the reverse strand, counting down.
TTCAAATAGAAAAAAAATTCTTTAGGCTCAAACCTCGTAGTCCAATGTTTACAAGGGGGATGAAATTATAACTTTTTGACATTTTTCCCATCCAAAGTTTGGTGGAAAAACATTTTTTCACCCCTCGTTAGCATTAATAACATTTGCCACCCAAATTGTAACTCCGTTAACGACAAAAATGGATTACAAGGGTAAAAAGGTAAATTCATATGAAATAAAAAAATTGATATTTCATCTCAGCGATACATTTTCAAAACACTCTCTTCAATGTCTCTTCTTTTCTCTTTCAAATTCTTCCTCTCTTTCTCTTTTTCTCTTAATCATTAACAGAAAACAAGATCCACATTCCGATCTTCTATTTTGGTTGATGTTCCCGCGGGCTACTATTTCCTCTAACATTGTCGATCTTAAACCTATATTTTTCAACCATTTTCATCTTTGTTTTTTTGGTTAATCTATTACCTATCATCACTATTTTGTCGTTATTAATCACCAATTTTAGCATCGTCAATCATTTACTTCTTTTTAAAGGTGGATTCAAATTGAATCAAATATAAAAATATGTATATATTTGTATTTGGTTTATTAGCATAAAATACATATTCACATTCAATTTATATTCATCAAATGCGAATGAGAGACATTTGAATTTGTATTCATAAAAAGAGAAATATTTCAGGTTTAATTTGGTTTGTATTCGATACTATACAAAAAAAAGTATACATGTTTATTTTCGTTGAATACTAACATATTTGCTTTAGCGGAAAATTTTTTTCCCTTTTTAATATATTGATTACAAAACGATATCAATAACACGACATCATTTTTTATGAAATACGAATCGAAATTGAATATACGAATCATTTATATAAAATATTTACATTAGTATTTGTATTCGTTCACTTAAAATCCAAAATTTATATTTATATTTGAGTTTATTAATTATCAGTTTGAATAATATTCATTTGAATTAAATATAAATACAAATATAAACATATTTTAACGTCATCTAACCTTACTTCCAAATAACAAAGTTATAATTTGGGAGGGAAAATGTTATTAATACCAACTATGTGAGGCAAAGTTCTTTCACCAAACCTTGGGTGGAAAAATGTGAGTTGCCCTATACTGCACTGCACTTATACGATATTGTATTTTATATTTTTTTCAAATATATTGATTTTTCTTTTCCAGGAAAATAATTAATAATATTATAAAAGAGGCTCATAATTCAAAAACAATGCCTCGGGTTTGTATTAGAAGTAAACTTTCTTGAAAACAATGAACAAAACCGTGGGGTTTTTTTTTTAGAAAGGCAAATGTTGTGTCCTTACTGGAGTTGACTTGAAAAGGATGGGCCTATGTAAGTCTACTATGTAAGAATCATAATTAACAAAACAAATTAATTATATTTTTTTTATTTCATGTTTGAAGATTTTATAATGATGAATAAAATAAAAAAGTTTTTTTAATTTTTTTAAATGTTAATACTTAAAATGCGACGCCCTAGGGATTTCAATCTGCATCTCGTTATTTATTTGACAAAAACAAATCACGTTTTAGGTCGTTTTCATAATTATAATAATAATAATAAGAAGAAAGTGACACGTAGGCTAAGAAATTAATTATGTTTGTCAATCAGGTTTAAGCAGGGTTTTTCAAATGAGACTCTCGATGTCCTCGCTTCTCTTATCAACTACCCGACTCTCATCCGTGCTCTGTAAAAATGGCTTGACTCCACTGCAACTCAGTCTTCACCAATACCCCCAGCCATGACTCTCCAGCCACAACAAACGCACTACCCTTACTCCACCTGCCACCGCCACCCCACCACCAAGCCTATTACTGGCTTCTGCGCCACGTGTCTCTGTGAACGCCTCTCTAGCATCGATTCCTCCGCCACCGCAACTCCCACCTCCACCACTAGTCCTCACCACCGCCGTGCCAAATCTTACTCCTCCACTGACCCAAATGCAGCCTCCGTCTTCGCTTCTGCCTCCGAGCCCTGCCGCAAATCCTGCGACGTTGGGCCCCGCAATACGCTCTCCAACCTCTTTAATATAGACGACCAATTAAGAAACAAGAAAATCTACGGCCCCACGAGCACGGGACCCCCGGTGAAAGAAGAAGAGGAGGAGGAGATTAAAGTTTGTGATGCGTTGATTGAAGATGGAAATGAAAATTACGGCGAGCTCAAGTCAATGAAGGAGTTCATAGATCTCGAGCTTGAACGTAAGAAGAGTCACGTGAGTGTTTTTTGGGAGACAGCATCGGTTTTTAGCAAGAAGTTACTAAATTGGAAGCAGAAACAATTGCAACGAAATAAAAAGAAACAGAGCAATGAAGATGATGAGAATAATAACAAGGGCAATGAGAGACCAACAGCAGAAACAGAGACTCAGTCCGAGATTGGGTTTTACGGATATTGCGGAAGAAGATCTTGCGACACTGATCTGAGATTACCGGTTGATAATAATGTGAGGTACTCGTTTGAGGAGCCCAGAGCTTCTTGGGATGGTTGTTTGATAGGGAAAGCTTGTTCGAGATTAATAACACCAATGGCGGTTGTTGAAGAGAAGGGTAGTTCGGGGAACGAGGGAGATAAGGATAATCCGGGTGGATCTGAGCAGGCTAGAGATTATTATGAAGAGCCTTTAAACATACATAGGCGAAGGAGGAGTTTTGATAGATGTAGTTCGGGTAAAAGAGCGAGCTTTGCTGATGTTGATGAGGTTAATTTGATATCAAATGCCAAGTTGTCTCCTGAAACTGTTGGTTTGTTTCATGGAGCCAAGTTGTTGGTTACGGAGAAAGAGCTCAGGGATTCGAACTGGTATTCAGTTAAAGATTACCAAGCGGAGTGTGTTGAATCTGATTCAAAGAATGTTGGTTATGTCAATGGCGAGGTTGGTCAAAAGGGTTTTAATTTTAAGAAGTCATTGAGGCAGCGCAATGTGTGGAATATGTGGGGTTTAATACAGAAGAGAAGCGAAAGTAAATGTGGAGATGAAAGGAATGCGCATCGCGTGGTTGATGGATCATTAGCTGAATCATGGCAAAAGATTGAAAGAGTGGCGAATGGAAAACCAAATGGGACAGTTAGTGACAAGCTTGTTCGGAGTTATAGTGTTAGTGCTAGGAAACCTTTGAGAGTGGATGGTGTTGAAGCTAAAGACAATGGTGGGAGGGGAAGAGATAAAATTCTGCTGCCGAGGAACAGGAGTAGTCCGTTTTCTCCTAGCAACCTTGATAATGGCTTATTAAGGTTCTACTTGACGCCTGTAAGGAGTTACAGGAGAAGCAAATCTGGAAGAAATAGGGTAAAGAATTCACAATCTATGACCATGAATGGCTTGTAAAGGTTCATCAGTTGTTCTTCAATGGAATATTTTGTTGTTGTAAAGATATGCATATGCGTATTTCTCTTTTGTTTATAGATAAATAGCACATCATATTGTCTCATTTTTATGTTTATATGTTCTTTAATAAATAATAACGATGCAGTTCAAATTTCCTGTTTTAGTTGATGATGTTTTTGAGTTTTCTCGCCATGAAGCTTGGCACTTGCAAAAATGAGATTATTGGCTCATTTGTGTAGGATATTATTAGCTAGCTGGGTAGTTATATCATTGGCGGTCGGAATTTTTCTTGAACTTGTGTTTGAATTATGAATTTGAATTAATTGTAGATGCAAATTGGTTTCTGGTAGTATTAGAAGTGGTAGTGCAGGTTGGCATTATCATGGAACATAGTAGAACATAATTGTCAAACTTTCATGTATAGCATTTCATAGTTTTGGATGTAATCCTGTATCGGCAGTTCCAGAATGTGATCTTCTTTGTAAGGGTTTCGTAAAACTCTGCTGGGTTCATTGATGATTCACTATAGAGATAATTTGTCTGTCTCAGCACTTTGCTTTCACAAGTTTGTAGAATCTGTACCCAGCAATCCCTTTTTTTTTTTTTTTTTTTCTTCAGAGCAACTAATCAAAGCTGTTTCTTAGAAGGATGTGTGTAGTAATATTGTAGTAATCATACAAAGCTCTATATTAACAGTGTCTGTTATCCCTTTTACGGAACTTGAAGGAAGTGCCTTTTGCTGTATATATTGTGGGCTGATCTGTTTCTTTTAGGACTTGTGATTAGTCCTCAATGGGCAGAAAAGTTCGGACGGTGCCAGATTCTGTGATGCCGGTAGAACGATTTAGTTTAGTTTTAAGAATTAAATCTTGCATGATATATAAGAGGAACACCATTTAAATTTATTAGTTGGAGGATAAGAAAGTTGTATGCTTGTGCAAAGTGCGTGTTGGTTTATATTCTTACTTTTAGCCAGGTCCCCTCGTTGATCATGGTACTTATGTCTGAAGGGCCACCCACATACCATTAAAGCTTCCAATCCATTGTCTGAAGGGCCACCCACATATAAAGGCTGAAGGGAGTAGAATTATATGGGAATTATTGGAATTAATTGAATCGCTGCAGAACTTTAAACATTTAAGTTGCTGCGTGCGTAATAATGGCGATGGCACTGGGCTCTCCGGCTGCTGTCTTCATTATTCATGGCTCCTAATAATTTCAACAAGAACCTGCCACGATTACTCCACTTTATTACTGCTTAACGTTTACTTTTAGCAGCTATTAGGCTCTTGCGTTGGATCCTTCAAGACGTCCTGGGACAATTTGCCAATAATTGCTTGGTGGCTGAATAATTATTTTATTACTTGAACAATTCAGATGAAATTTGGGCATAGGATCCCTACTGCTCCCTGAAGTGGCATCCTTTCTCTTCCTTTAATAAAAGGTAATACTTGGAGATGTAGTTCTAACTTCAGTTTACTTGCAGTAACAGAATCATATCCAAGAGTCAAAGGTGAAAATCTATATCTCATTTATCCAGATCATATTTACGAGCCTAGACAGTTATGAGACCTTGAATTTACCTTGTCCAATTAGTTAGAATTGGTTGATATGGGTGAAGGTTACAGTGTCATAAAAGAAAAATGTTGACAAATAAAAAAACCCAGTTCATTGAATTAATCCGTCATTGATCTGGAGGAGTTTTATGAATGACAATGAGTTTCTCTCTTAATACCAATTGATTAATAAAGATAAACAACTCACAAGACAATTAAGTTGCAATTCCTTATCTATACTTGAATGATTTAATTTGGAAGAAGAGGAAGCTACCCCACAAAGGAATGTTTGTACTGCATCAACAAAGAGTTTTATTTCTCTTCTGTATTGTTCATGATAAACTAGAACTTGATACAAAATTATCAACTCATAAACCCTCTAAAATCTAACAGCACAAGGCATTCATTCAAATCATAGGATAAAAAACACTCATTCAACATCATATCCCTTCTCTTGAAGCTCTTGAATGACCTCATTCCTCATCCTGAACCATAATTTTTGAGCTTCTTGATCAAACTTCTGGTCCTGCAACAACCTTTGATAGTTACTCACTTCTCCATCAGATTCAATGTTTCCTTTGGGTCCAAAAACAGATCCAATCATGCCACCCTTTTTTATAAACTCCTCCATTGCTTCTGTGTCACCTGGGTACGGATATGGCACCCTCTCATAGAGATGGGCTAGCTCCTTCTCTTCCTTTGGTCTAGGCTTAAGCGTCCACCAACCCAGCGGGGAAGTCTCGTTAAACAACCAAATAGCACCAAATATCGCGTAGGAGCCTAGCAAAGCCTTCCCAACTTGCTTCCAGAAGTCATAGTCTTCTCTGCCTAACCCTATTTTCTTCAAATACTTGTTGGCATCGAATGATTTCAGCGCTTCAAAACCTAAAAACGTTCCACAGTTTTCTATTCAGACATTTTATCGAACATTTGGGAGGCCCCTTCTTAATACAAAAAAAATATACATAACCCATATTATATGGAACATTCAAGACTGTTGCGTTCTGGATTTTACCTGTCTTGGCTTTTTCAAATCCCTTGCGAACCATTTTGTATGGAGATGAAATTTGTTGATTAAATTGGTGCGTACGATGGCTTGAATGAGGATCGCGGCCAAATTCAGCTCAGTGGCTTTAGACTCTTTAAACACTCAATGTGACAGCTTGTTGGTTGATAAAGATTTTGGGCCGCTATCTTTAAGATTTTGGGCCGATGACTCCTGTGTTAAAAAAAAAAAAAAACACAGACTTTAAGACAATTTCAATAATTAAAAGAATTCTAAACAGAATCAAATAAATTACATCCAATCCCAACCAACATATCAGAAGAAACGAAGGTGGCCACCATCCAAGCTTTCCGTATCTAGAACTTCTATGTGGGTCACAATTGTCATAAGCAAAGAGCTCAAGTAGTTCCCAAATGCATTCGTTGTCAAAGAGAGAGTTGAGCTCAGGTTTCTCATGGTGTCTGATTTCTGTTCATGGAAGAACTCTAATTGCGCAATGAATGTGAACACTTTTGCACATCCGATAATGAAATACTATGGACCTTGGCAAATTATTGAAATGGGAACTTTTTCAAGCTCAAAATAATTGTGCCTCCTCACAAATTTAAGTATTAAGTATTTTTAAGATTAATGTAGCTACTCTAGCAAAGAAGGATATGAAGAGGTTAATGCCCATCCACTAGTAAGTTATTTCTGTGATATGTGACTTTTAGAGTAAGAATGACTTTCGTTTGAATGACAGGTTCCTATTTTTCAAGTCAAAAAATGATAAATTCTTACATTCTTTCACATTTTATTAATAAATTTCTTAAATTTTACGGTAAAAACATTAAAAAAAAAAAAAAAAGACTAATTTTCCACCATTAGCAACCCCACCATCACCCCTTGCCACCATTAGCAACCCCAATCGAACTTTCAATCAAGCGTCAACACGAATCCTTATGTATTATCTAATTTTCCAGCCCAATTTGCATCATTAAAAGCTTCCAATTAGAAAAAAAAATGAGTTTGAAAATCAGTTCATATTGTACTGTCCCTTTAACATATCTCAATACCCATTTACAAGTTTTTCATTGGAACCTTGTCAAGGCTTTAAGAAATTGACTTAATCAATTAACAACAAAAGATATATTAGGTTTAGTTATGATTAAGTATTATAATGCACCAATTGTACTCATGTACAAGGTGGGATTATAAACTACTCACTATCTTTAACATGTAATTTTACCCCAGTTACCATAATAGCATAATAGGGTCTTACATCTTGCATTCTTGTTTTTATAAGAAGATCTAAAAATATTTAGACTAGCTTAACTGCAAGCCAGTTTCATCTTTATGAGCTTTAAAACCCAAAAGATAATTCAACTCATCATTATTTTTACAAAAAAAAATCTTGAATTTAAATCTGCAACTAACTCATGTAAAATCTTATAATTTGAACCTATAAGAAGAATATTACTTACATAGACAAGGATGTAGAGTAACTTAATTTTTTATAATAACAAGTTGGAATCAAATATAGATCCCTCAAGTCCTCTGTCAATTAAGGGTCTTTTAAGCCTCTCAGACCAAGCCCTTGCTTCAACCCATACAGAGCTTTATTAAATTTATACACAAATTTTGTAAGCTTTCCTCATCTATAAAACCTTTAGATTGAGACATGTAAACTTCTTCTTGTAACTCACCATTTAAGAAGTCATTATTTAAATTGATTTTATGTTTTTTTAAGCCAAAAATAACAGCTAAAGAGATGATAGTTCTTATAATTACAAGTTTGATAACTAGGCTAAATGTCTTTGGATTATCTACTCAAAGGGTTTGTTGAAACCCTTTAGCCACTAACCTAACTTTAAACTTATTTATTGACCCATCAACATTATATTTAGTTTTGAACACCCACCTTTGTCCCACCATGTTCATCTCCTTAGCTGTAGTAATCAACTCCCAAGTTCTATTCTTAACCAAAGCATTGTACTCTTCCCCCATAGCTTTATATCAACATGGCCTTGCTAATGCTTTAGTCACTGTCTTAGGTGCTTCATAGTTATTAGGTTGTGCTAAAAAAACAAAAATTCTAGGTGTTGATAGGTGTCTAATTCTGGATCTTATTACCATGGGATGGATGAAGGTGTTTGGTAAAATTGTTGAACAACCTGATTGCATTTTTCTCTCTGTATGTTTCTGAGTTTCACGGGGGCAACAACACCTCTAACTTTATAGTGGAAAAGTGTTAGTTGTGTTGGGTGGAAATTCAGGTATTGTGTTTGATGGATAAAGTTCTATTTGTTTATGGAATTCTAAATTAGATTATGAAAGTTACACAGTCTAAAGAATATGCATTGGACATGAATAAGTGTATAAGAATTGGTGCACTACTACTAGCTCGTTGTAAAGTGTAGGATATGGATGCAAAGAGTTGTTTTTTCAGTAAAGAGACTTTGAAAGAAGGATTATCATAGGTCTGAAGTTTCAAATTATCTAATTTTGGTTGGGACAAGAATGTAATTGCATCATAGGGTAAGGAATGTGTGATATCAATTGTATGTGACAAATTTTTAGACACATCACATGATAGAGAGTTTGAGGATGTTGGGAAAGTTAGAGAATGTGTATTTACATCTGATTTTGACAAGGGTTTAGAAATTTTACTAGGTAAAGCATGTAAAGGTGTTAAATACTATGCTATTTCTGCACTTTGTTTTAATCAGGTGGTATGTAAAAAGCTATGAAGAAAATTATCACCATTCTACTGAGAGCCAAACTTCCCTAAGACCATTCTTATCCTTAAATGGAAACTCTTTTTCATAAAAAAAAAAACAACATTGGCAGACACAAACTTTTCCAACTTTGTTTATACACTTCACCACAAAAAAAAAAAAAAAAACTAGGTTTGGTATCGGAAATTTAGAATCAAACTCAATCCGATTTTAATTTGAATCGGGTTAATATCAGAGTCGAAACAAATAAAAATTAGCATAGAATTTATATCGGATTTGAATCAAAAAATTAGCATCAGGAAAATTCTAATACTAATTAGAATCATATTAAAATTTTGATTTTAATGTTATACTAAATCACATCATATATCTTCATTCAATTGTAATCTGATACGAATTAGAATCAGATATTATCCCGATATAATCACAATCGGATATTTTTCAATTCAAATTTTAATTATCTTATTTTTATGATCTGATTTTAAGCCGATTTTATTTTGTTCTCGATATTTTTTATTTTTGCTCTTTATTTTTCACTTTTCGGTAGGATTTATCTGCATCTCCTTGTTCAAATGTTGTGACTCTGGAGCGTGCGTAATAGTATTAGAGGTCAAATGGTGCTATCAGTTCGTAATGAGAAACATGTCTAACATCAACAAAAGAAATTTCTGCGTAAGTTAAATATATAATATATTTACACTTGATTTTGAGCCATTTGATGGAAGAGAAAACAACCTTGGAAGCAAATATTGTGTCTTGACACTACGCCTTCCTTGTTCAAACCGTTTTCTTTCCTTTGATTTATTCAGCGAATTTTTTTTTTATGTTTTATATAAACAGTGATTTTCTATATGTCTTTCTTTATTTGCTTTTATCACTTCATATGACAAATAATATATCTTGACGGTAGTTTAATATAGGCGTTAACATAAAGTAGATGTTTATTTATGTCCTGCTATACTTTATTTTTAATATGTAAACTTTATTTGATTACACAATTTGTTAATACAATCATCCTATACTTTGGAACTTTATGTATCATAATCAAACTTATATATAATATAATATTTTATAGGATGAAACTGTAACTTGATGGCATCATTATAAGTTTGCAAAAGAGACTGTAATCCAATTCTTGTAATCACATCGGATTTATAGGAAGAGGCTTTTAAACTATAATTTTGAGTACGAATAAATTTATTCTTTTCATTTTTTAGGCATCTTTACGTAAGATTATGAGCTAATATTAATTATTATTTGTTTTAATTTTTAAAATATGGGTAAAATGTGATCTAATAAATATTTTGATTGGACTTATTATGATCAATTTGGTGTATAGCCAAATACACTTCATATTATAATAATTTGGTTGACATAATTGGTGTTAGTTCATAAATTGGTTATTGGGTTTTTAATGGAAGTATCTAATAAATTTATTATAAATATAAGACTACGTCCCCTATTTCAGTACAATTTTACAATATACATTTTTCCATTAAATTTTATTACACTCTCGGTACTCAGAAACAGAAAGATTCAACCATTTAAAGATTGATAATCAGTCTTTGGTTAAATGTTTTTAGATTAACATCAACTATAACTCAAACAAGTATGTCTAAATTCCTTAAAAATTTTTACAGTATTCCATGATTGAATGTGAATTGTATATGTGTTATTGGAAGAATATATTTATATTCCTACACTCTATACTTGTTTAGTGTATGAAATGTAACCGTTTTGAAGTAAAATATATCATTTTTCTGCATGTAGACTTTTCATACGTATACAAAATAATGCTAAGCTACTTGAATTTCAAGTGAATTGTGTTTTCAACTATCCCTTGCTGGAATTCATCTAATTATGCTGAACTGGTAGAGTCCCAGGTCTCCTTTTTCAAAACACGTTTTGTTTCTTTCGTACTAAAGTCATTTCATTATCATATTTCGACTTTTCATCATCACATTCTAAGTCATTAGAATTGGATGGAGACAAATATTGTGACTGACCTACCTCATTGACTGAGTATATATTTTGGCTTGGTTTTATTGTTTGTCGAGATTTCTAAAGGCATAATATTTGTTGATACTATATATACGTATGTATTACTTTTTCTTATTCTTGTATGTGGGTTTTGTTACATTTGTTTTTAAAATTTTTGACATAATTTTTACAAATTTCAGAATTATCTAGCAACATAAGGTATGCATCATTACGTAATTTGTTACAGTTTCTGATTAATATAAATATGATACAAGAAGTCTATAGTATATTACGAAACAACAGCCTTGTAGGAACAAATTTGAAGGCAATTAGAAGTAGAGCGCGCATATCTATCGATGCAAACAACAAAGAGCAGCCTTGCAAGAACAATTTCAAAGGCAATTCAAAGATATTTTGTAATAGATGTTTTTTGTTGATACAATATATATATATGATATATTATAACAGATTGTGAGTTTAATTTTATTAAACAATTTCAATTTTTTTTTATTTTACAATTTTTAAGATTGTTAATAACTTGACAATATTAACATTGGATTTTTGAACTAAAATTGAATTGGAATGTAATATAAAATTGGTTACAAGGAGAAATATATGAGTGGATTGAATTAGTATTTTATGAATGGTCAAATATTTAATGAATTACCAATAAATTAAAATCATGTTAGTCAAAATAGCACCAAATTTAAATCAGATATAATTAAAATTAGAATTGAATTGGCTGAAACTTGAATCAAAATAGCATTGAATGATATTAGAATTGAAAATTATTGTGCAATTTAGAACCAAATTAACATCGGACAAACTTAGAATTGAATTATTGTAAGGCATAATAAAAGAAAAGCAAGCACAACCAAAAAATTTTAGCTATTTATAATTTGGTTTCTGGTGAAAAATAACTTGAAATGGTGAAGTATGAGACAAGATTGAAGAAGGTAGCATATTTATCAGACACACAACAATTTCAAAGGCTGAAAACCAATGAGAAAAAGGCATTGTTGCTTGAGAGAGTAATACTAGTTATGTTTCTATACTATGCCTATGTTTTCCATTCAATTCGATCATTCTATTGATGTGTGTGTGGAAAAAGATACCTAAACAGTATACTATTATCTTTTAGATGTCCAATCAAGTTTCCATACTCTCTTTCCTAGTTAACTTGTAAAACTTTAATTTTTCTCTCAAATTGTCTTTCAGCTAGTTATGTTTTTTAGGTATAAACATCTACTAGGCAAAGAACAAGAGATAAAGATAGAACTTGTGTGAGAGAGAGGCAAACATTCCCCAGAAAACCAAATTATAAAGCTTGAGACCTTTAGTAATGACAGTTACTTTACGCTAACTTTGGATTTATGAGCTGTAATGTTAAGGTTGGTAGGTTGTGTGAATAGCTCGTTTGTGTATTAGACTTTAGGTTAAAGCTCCAGACTGACTTGAAGAAGGCAGATTTGTCACATAAAATAAAGGAGTGCCAACTCAAAAAATAGACAAACACTACGACTTAAACAAAGAGAAATAGTCACAAGAAATATTGAATAACTTCGCAAGAACTTTCTCATTCAAATGAAAATTGAATACAACAATTTTTATACAAGAAAACTTAACCGACAATTAGATCTATCTGTATAAAATCAATCTCAACTGTTAGAGTTGAAAAGTATTCCAAATTCAGACATTGTAGTTGTTGATTTGAATGGCAAAATTGAGTAGTGAAAGGATATGAAAACCGCGTGTTTTCAAATAGAAAAGAAAGAATGGGAAAATAAGGTTTTTCTCTCCCAAATATTTTCTCTACAAGTAATGCTAGACAATACCCACCCTTTATATGATATCTAAATAATTATGAAATAAATTTGGATTTTCCGTAATCCTCATGATGCCAAGCCACTATAGGTCGAGTTAGGTTCGGACTAATACAATCTTTTTGACGTGTCTAATTATATATATATATATAAAAAGTTCAAGCTGTCATGCACTCGATAAAATCTAATCAAGCCTTTAGAAGATGAACATCTCCAACGAAATAGTCCATGAAAGGCATCTTTCAACTGCAAATTGGCATCGGTCTGGTTGGGTTAACAAATTAATCAAATTATATCTTACATTTATTCAGTTTCATCAGTCTCACATTTGCATGCAACTCCATCATATCTGCCGCTTTTCTAGAACCTCTTCATTCTCAATCATAAACAGTGAACAACGAAGGCAAAAAAAGACAACACTGATTCATTACCCTTATTCCTGATTTATAATTAAGCTTATGATCGTTATTCCATTAATCAATATTAACATTATATACTTTTTATTTTATTCTTATAACACGTACATCCAAAAGCAATTCCATATTATAACTACAATCTCCCTTCTTTCTCTTCTTAAAGCAATAAAAAGGGAAGATGAAAACGAGTAAAAAAAATAACCGAGGTTGGTTCAATTTCATTATCTGCATATGTCATAATATTTACCTTTCTGGTTTGAAAATCAATGGTGTTTCTGGTTACGTTAGCTAAAATCAGGTGTACTTTATCCAGTCTAGTTGGACCAACCTCAAAGCTGTCAGTTGAAAATTTTGGCATCTCGCAATTGCTTCCAAACTCTTCTTGTTTAATGCGCAAGAAATTTTAAAATAGTTTCCCTTCCCTCCTCATTTGTTTATAGTATATATCTGTATATCTACCTAACTGGTAAAAACGACATGGCAACAGAGCTTCCCAGTTTATATTATATATAAGATATGCCAGATTGGTCGTTTTACATAGCGTTTAACTAGTGCATTGAGAGTGTTCAGACTCATTCTAGTAATAAAAATACATTTGGGACTGAGAAAGTGAGAGAACACAAGAATAAATGGCGGCGACGCTATGGATTCGCATTGTTACGCTAGTAATCGCTTGCCTTTTTCCGGCTTCAGTGGAGTGCATGGTTCGACATTACAAGTTCAACGTAAGCCCATTGCTCAAACTGATGCATTGTCTTTTTGCTTGTTTTGCCTCGAAATTTAAGCTTCTATATAATCAGTTTTTAGAACAAATATAATCACTTGAGTTTTCTGTACATACAAATACATAACAAGAGAGCTTTAGGGTTTAGCCGTTTACGGTTTTTACGTTTCTCATCGGAGACATTAAAATCCAACTATTGCAAGAAATTTTCAGCTTCCAAGTTGTGTCCATCAATTTGCTTGGCTTCTTCATGTAAGAGACTTGTCGCCAATCGATGGAGTTGCTTTCCTTATTACCTTATTGCCAGTTCCATTGTCCTTCATAAAATTTTGAGTTACTTAGATAAGTTGAGGTGACAGACCATCCGACGACACCCAATACCATAATTTTTTTATGCCAAAATAATTGAGGTAGCAATAATATTGGAGTACAAGTTATAAGAAAATGAGGCTAAATTGAGTTAATTTATAATTGTTGGTATATGTCTACTCACATAACCTAATTAGAATTATTTTTGTTATAATTAAGATGTTTAGTTCAGGGATTAATAATTAATTATTAACTATAGCCATCTAAGTCATCTTCTCAATTATTCAAGTGTTGGCCTGCTAAGCTAGACATTTTAGAGGTGAGGGGTCCTTTCTTTGACAAAGGAGTTGAGCCAAGCTGAGCTTCGATCTAGTTTGATTGCTATTACATTGATCTCTTTCGCAGGTGATAATGACGAACACAACTAAATTGTGTTCAACTAAACCCATTGTCACAGTCAATGGAAAGTTTCCTGGCCCTACTCTCGTTGCAAGAGAAGACGATACAGTGCTTGTAAAAGTTGTCAACCACGTAGATTATAATGTCACAATCCACTGGTAATTAAGCATTTACACAAATAAGATAACCCTATCAATGTTTCCACTTAAAATTTTGAAAACAAATTTATCAATTCGAACTTGTTAATTTCAGGCATGGAGTTAAACAATTTCGAACTGGTTGGGCTGATGGTCCTGCATACATAACGCAGTGTCCTATTCAACCTGGCCAAACTTATGTGTATAACTTCACGCTCACTGGCCAAAGGGGCACACTTCTATATCATGCTCACATTCTTTGGCTCCGAGCCACCCTCCACGGAGCTATTGTCATCTTACCCAAACGGGGCGTTCCCTATCCCTTTCCCAAACCTCATCAGGAAGTTGTCATTGTATTAGGTAATTACTTAGCTAGTTGAATCATAGTCTTAATTACTATATTTGTTAGGTGTATATGTAATTTAATTGTATGCTTAATCTTTTACTTGTAGCTGAATGGTGGAAATCAGATGTTGAAGCTGTCATCAGTGAAGCTCTCCAATCGGGCCTAGCTCCCAATGTGTCTGATGCACACACCATCAATGGCTATTCAGGGCCAGTCTCAGGCTGCCCTTTAGAAAGTAACATATTAAAACCCTTCTAACTTAATTCATAGACATATTTAGGGAGAATTGCCCTTTAGGTGGTTAAGGGGGGCTGTTGACCCAACTGAAATTTGAGAATTGCCTATGCATGTTTTAACAGTCTTTCCATGATTTTCAGGAGGATATACATTACCAGTAGAAGCCGGCAAGACATACATGCTTAGAGTCATCAACGCTGGATTGAATGAAGCTCTCTTCTTCAAGATTGCTGGCCATAAATTCACTGTGGTTGAGGTCGATGCTTCGTATACAAAGCCCTTCAAAACTGAAACAATTCTCATAGCTCCAGGCCAAACCACAAACCTTCTTTTAACAGCAAATCTTGGAACCGGCAAGTTCATGGTTGCCACCTCGCCTTTCGAGGAACCTCTCATTGCCGTGGACAACACAACTGCCACTGGCACGTTACACTATTTTGGTACTCCTGATGATACAACAACCACCATTGTCACTATCCCATCTGCTCAAAACGCCACTCCACTTAGAGATAACATTACTGATGCCTTAAGAAGCCTAAATTCAAAAGAATATCCTGCAAGAGTCCCTTTGAAGATTGATCATTCTCTTTTTTTCACCATTGGCCTTGGAATCAATCCTTGTGCAACTTGTCTCAATGGTAATCGCGTTGTGGCATACATTAATAATGTTACTTTTAATATGCCAAGTATCTCGCTTCTTCAAGCCCATTACTTCAACATAAAAGGAGTTTACACAGACGATTTCCCTCGCAACCCACCAAATATATACAATTACACAGGCACACAGCCAACAAATCTTCGGACTGAGAATGGGACAAAAGTTTATCGTCTTTGTTACAACTCAACTGTGCAGATAATCCTGCAAGATACTGCCATGCTTGCTCCAGAAAGCCACCCAATTCATTTGCATGGCTTCAATTTCTTCATGGTTGGAAGTGGGTTAGGAAACTATAACCCTGAGAAGGACCCAAAGAAATTCAATGTTGTTGACCCTGTAGAGAGAAACACCATAAGTATCCCAGCTGGTGGATGGGTCGCTATTAGATTCAAGGCAGATAATCCTGGTAATATACATATATATATATATAATTCATTATAGTATACGCAAAATTTATTTCATAACTTCCTGTGAGTATCTCTCAGCTAATATTGTGTTATAAAATGAATCTTTTGCAGGGGTTTGGTTTATGCATTGCCATTTTGAGGTGCACACAACATGGGGGCTGAAGATGGCATTTGTAGTGGACAATGGGAACGGCCCCAATGAATCAGTTTTGCCACCTCCCAGTGATCTTCCTAAGTGTTGATGACTCCACGCCCACAAAATCACAAACAATAAAAGGTAAATGATGGAGACTCCTCAGCCCAGAAAAGAAAATGGGTGAAATGTAGAAAATAGTTGTTTTGAGCACCCTACTCCTCAAACAAAAGTAAAACCTGTATTGGGTTTTTTGGGTATTCAAATCAATGTACCAAGTTCCTTGATGTCAATACATTTATATTCAACTATGTTTAGTTGTTTATATATATATATAATCCATGATTCGTAAAAAATCAAACTTTCATCTATCAATTAAATTTATTAATAAATTATATTAATTCTTTATTATTGAAAAAAAGTAAATACTCTTAAACTAAATAATACTTCACCTCTAAAATTTTTTTAAAATATTTTTATTTTAGTTAATATTAATTATAATTAAAAAACATAAAAAAATTTACAAACATAAATATAGATAAATATGTTAATGACATACAATCATATATTTTGAGAGCAAACACAAATTTTTTAAAATTTTAAGGGTATTAATAAAATTTTTGAGAGAGTATTTTAAAATTTAAAAAAAGTTTAGGATTTTTTTAAATATTTATTTTAATACATCCCTTAATAGTTTTAAAAGTGATAATTACATTCCCAAATACATAACAAATTATAAATGTAAATATCATATTATAATATATTAAAATTATAATATACTTTTATAATATATAAAATAAATATAACAATTTTTTAAATAAAATAAAAAATTATTTACCTTTAATATATTTTAAAAAGATAATATTTATATCTTTTATACAATTTTATCATAATATTTTAATAAAATTATTAAAATAAATAACTGAGTTTGATATATAAGGGACAATTTAAAAGATAGTCCCAAACGTGTATATTTTAATAAATAAGTGTACACCAAAGGCAAAATAAAAAATGAATATAAGGGATAAAGTTAGAATAACAAAAATAATAAAATAAAATATATTAAAAATAAAAAGTTAAAGTTAACTAATAATATCAATAAAATAATAATTTACTCTTATTTTAAAAAAAATTAACTGACGTCAGCATCCAATCGCTGTCAAAGGATTATTGCAATTTTGAAAAGGTTGGCTGCGAAGTTGCACGCGCGCATACCGGTGAGATTACATTCACGCTGAAAAGACATAAATGACCATTTTAAATTATCTGACTTTTTTTACTCGAAAAGGAACGAACATATGAAAGGAATATTTCCATTAATGGAAATAAATTTCGTGGCGGTGGGTGGAGCGGCGGCCATCCCGGCCCCGCCCCCGCCCTTTGCCTTTCAACACTTAAATCATTCTAATTTCACGTTTTTATGCTTCATCCAAGACTAGAAGGACCTCAACCAATTATGATCACAAAATCTTATTTTACATATTGTTTTATTGTCTGTAAATATTTATTTTTATTTTTATTTATTTTGACCTCAAATAATAATTATATATAAATTATGATAATTTTACAATTGTTTTTAATTAGTTATTTTTTATTTAATAAAGTATTTTTATAAGTTTAAAAATTTAAAAGGACATTCTTATAATTTTTGAAAGTTATATAGACAATCTATTATATACTCTTGTTATTTGTTATAATTAAATCGAATCAAATTTAAATTAAATCAAATTTATGTTTAGCGTAACTTATTTTAGAGCAAGTTTCAGCCTTAGCTCGAACTTGATGAACATGACTAATTAAAGCTTGAGCTCGAGCTCATGGATTATCGAGCATCATAGACTAGACTCTATTTGGTTTGTATTGTAGTTACAATAATTTTTTTTTTTATACATTTTCAACTTGTATTTATGATGATAAGAGAATGAATACCTGGGTGAATTTATTTATAACTTATAATTATTATAATTTTATTGGAAATATAATTTTAGTATTTATAAAAATATATATATATAATTAATGGTTAGGTGGATATATTTATAGTTTGTAATTATTATAACTTTCTTGAAAATATAAAAGACATAATTAATATTTATTAATTATAATTA
This sequence comes from Anacardium occidentale, assembly GCA_026122585.1. Lineage (NCBI taxonomy): Eukaryota > Viridiplantae > Streptophyta > Magnoliopsida > Sapindales > Anacardiaceae > Anacardium > Anacardium occidentale. Next base: position 283,008 of record JAJEJH010000151.1, on the reverse strand, counting down.
GTAGGTAAATGAATATATTTATAACTTATAATTATTATAACATTATTGAAAATATAACTATATTTTAAATATTTATTAATATATTATAATTAGTAGTTAAATATATTAATTAGCTCAAATCGAATCTAATATTATCCTTGTTAATATATTAAAGTATCTTCAATCTTATTAAAAATCTACATCTTGCACTTTTCTAATAGATAAATAAGATGCATAGTTTATTGATTTACACTAGAATAATAAGAAAAAAAAATTAGTTTACAAAGAACACTTGAATATGTTGATGATGAAAATTATATGAATAAAAAGTATATCAAATTGTCAGTGTAATTTGATACAAGAGATTGAAAAATGTAATCGAAAGATCTCTATAAACCCAAAATAAAAATTTTATAGCCACAAACAAGTGCCAAAATTATACATGTATTTTAATGCAACATTCGTAATATATCAATGTTTGGTGGCTCCCCCAATGTAGAAACTTGAATTCTTTTCTTCGACAAGTCTTCAGAAAGTAGTAAAATTCCTATTTGGTCACATAGAAACACTAAGAAATCCACAAACATGAATGCTAGTTTGCGTTTGATTGAATGAATATGTGAAGATTTGTGAAGGAAAAGTGAGAATAACTAATTTTATTCTCCTTTTATGAAAAACACGAATATTGAACATGTGGGATAAGTGTTTAATTTATACTAAACACTTAATGGTAATCATTATTCACAAAAATATCACTTTATATCTTTAATTCTTGAGCCATCACTATTTGCCCCCTAAAGATTTGAGACTTATATTTAGATCCAATATTAAGTGTGTAAGACACCTCAGAAGGGTATTACTGTTCACTGTTTAATATAAAATAATAATAAATAAATAAAGAAAATATGGTCAATAATACCCAACCGAAATGCTTAACTGAACTGAAACATCGTAGCGGAAAAACTCATAGTATAAATGTATACATATATATACATGTCTAAATGAAAACTGTATTATATGAAAATATTCGCGGAAAAACATATACGTGTGCATACAAATAAAACTGAAGCATAATGGATCCCAGACGGCAGCCAACATCTCCTCCCAGCTCCCAACACTTACCTGCAAAAGAAAGGAAAGTATGGAGTGAGTGATACAATTACTCAGTAAGCACTTCATATCCTCATACCCTAAACCAACCCTTCTCAAAGGATTCCACCTCACCTCAAACAGAACAGGCCAACTGACATCACACTCTGGCATCCTCATCTTCTACAGACCGGATACTACCTCATACCAGGTCGTAAAATACGTATATGAGTATACGTAAACAACCTAGAGTGAAGAGTAATCCGAGCGGGTCAAACTTGACACACTAAATTCTGTTACTGCTGATACTCATAAACTCTACTGTTCTGATCTGTTACTGTTTTCTGAAATTCACGTGTCATTACGTGGCTTTTCATGTTCTGATATTCTGTTGTTCGTGTCTTTTACACGTTATTTCATGTTCTATTCATTTACAGTTTCTTACTGTTTTATCATTCGCTGAATGATATGCTGATGTGTCATACAACAATGACATGATATGATAACATGCTGAAATCATAACTAGGCCTGAGCCTGTATACTGAAAATAGTTTTCTGAAAACTGTTCATGAAAACTGCTGTTGGATCCTGGGATCCCATATCTGAAAATCATATAAAAGCTTTATCTGAAAGTTGTACTGAAAACTGTGTACCCTGGGGTACATACTATGCTGAAAACTATGTTGCGCAAACTGATGAATACAGGGATTCGACAGTCTGGCCATGTGAGTTTCCTCTGCAAACACGCGCCACAAACGGTATGGACCACGTGATGCCATCAGGCCTGGGCCTTGAAACTGATCTGAACTGAGCGTCTCACGCTATAACTGCATCTGATCCTGGGATCAGAAAACCTAAACTGCTAGCTGAGTAACCTGGCACATGCCAATACATAGGGCTAGTAATGAGCATATAGCTCCTGGTGTCACGGGTGCTGAAACTCACAAATGCCCCCTCGTATTCACCCCTGAAATCTATGTTTTACATCTGAAAACATGAATTCAGATCCTTGGATCCATTTCTGAAAACACTGTATAACATGTTATGTTATGCTGAATGTATGATGCATCATGTATTCTTATTTGAGCTCATTTTACTGTTTTCCATCCATTTGATAGGGTTTACTGTACACATTTCTCATTTCTTTCTTATTTTTCTCATTTCTGCCTGACGCACGGGCGTGCGTGTCGTGTGCACGGGCATGCATAAGCTTACACAGGACCGTGACCTAAATTGTACATGTGGTCATGCAATGTTCTGGAATTTCAAGTAATATTCTCATTTTCTCTTGGTGCACGGGCGTGCATAAACTATGCACGATCGTGACCCTGTAAATTAGGTCATGCACGGACACGTAAACACGATCGTGACCATGCAGATAACGCAGTATGCACAGGCGTGCGCCTCAGGTGCACGAGCGTGCATCCTGCTCTGCACCTCCATGACCACTCGGAATCAGCCCGATTCCGACCAAAATCACATACCAAATGCAAATTAAACATAATTCACATGCACAACACTTCAAATAAGCGTGGTAATACTTCCAGCAACCTCAAATCTCAAGCACATCATCCAATCCAATCTCAAAACATATCCAATCCAATCTCAAAACATATATAAACATATATTCTCACACATAACATGTGAATAAGCATAAAATCATCATCATACTCATTCTCATGGCATCAAGCACACAAGAAACATCATAAGCATATTGGAATCGAACTCATCTCAACCAAAACATGCATCAAACATAATCAAACCGCAAGGGAAAGAGGAAGGAAGCACCTACCTCTAGACATGCTTTCTCTCTCAAGAAGATCTCTAGCTCAAGCTTGATTGGAAGGTCCTGAAAGCTGCTTTTCCCTCATAGGGTTGATGTTCTCTGAAATTGAAAGGAAGACTTTAGGTGAAAAATGAGTTTGGAAGCGGATAAACTCGACTTAAAACGAAGACAACTAGAAAAATGCGCATGCACGGGCGTGCACCTCTCATGCACGGGCGTGCACCTCTCATGCACGGTCGTGCATCCCGGGAAAATTACAAAAATACCATTTTTCCGCGCTCGCATGCAAATCCTCTCAAACGGATCCATGCACAAGCCACCAAACTCAAGAAAAACTCCCCTTTCACCCCAAAACTATCTCACAATCCTAGAATTCTCAAAAATCTCAAACTGACCCCGAACTTGGGATGTTAAAAAGTGTTAAACTTATCTGGTTTGGATTGGATCTGTATAACTCATTAATAGATATTAAAATAATCATAATTGAGAAAACCCTTATATGATTCATTTTACATCAATATGCCTAAAACTTCTCGATCATTGCAAATAATCTTGTATTGTGTGTGACTCACAGGCAAAAAGGGTTTTATTCCTTCAAGAGCATATAACTTTCTTTCTTAATGTAGTACAATTTTAAGATTTATACACTAGTCAGCAAAGTTGTTGCCCCTAAAACTATTGTTCTTTTCCAAAATAGATTAGATCAAGAAGTTTTTTGACATGGTATCTTAATCTACAACTTCAGTAATTAATCATTTATATAAATGATTTTTTTTAAATGCACATTTTTACTATTTTTCTTAAGTCAATAGTTTTTATTATTAGACTCGAGAAGTGCTTATAGACTTCCTTATAGACCAAGATCCTATTAACTTAACCCTAAACCTTTGCTTTCGTAAACAAACCAAGATTAACCTGAATATAAGTTAACAAACCAATTATAAATCTCTATGATCTCGAGTTAGGTAGTTACGGCAACAAATCATACAATCTCATTTCTAATTCCTAATATTAGTAAGGTGGATACTACATATAACCATGCATTGACAAGCCTCTAATGGATTCCACCTTTGCTTTGGCAAACAAGCTTTATTTATTACTTAAGTCAGACCCAAGATGAATGAACAATTGATTTTCCACCTAGTAGAAGTTTACCATTTGCCTTGATAAACAAGGTTTCAACAAATAAGAGCTTAACCAAAGCTTTATATTAGTAGGCTTTTGTTATTATTGACTTAATATTTGTTAAGTGATTTGTTTTATTAATGTCTCAACAGTTTTAAGTTTACATGTGAAGTGTTTAACAACATTAAAACCTAAGCATGTATACTATAACATAACTAGAAACGTCTCGGTATATAGTCTAATCTAATACTGATTCCCTCAAGCCAAGAGGGGTTGGTAGGTTAACCTAGGTTTTTTTCTCAATCTTTAGGTCTTCAAGTATGTGTCCCTCCTCAATAAGTCTTCCAATACATTACAATTGATCCCTTAAATATATTTTACCCAAGAGTGATAAATCTTTTGTTAATTTACTATAGTTTTGCTACACTCTTTAAAATAGCCAACAACCACCATTCTAGTAACCCTAAAAAAAAAAAAGGTTATATTAGGATGGTATCAAACTATGTCAATCAGTGTATGATACATTCTGATGATATTAAGTTTAAGGATCATATATACCATTGTTTGTTAAAGGATTTATTCCACAAATATTAGAGTTACATTCTATGTGAAATTCTCTTATAGAGTATATCTGGTAGACATGCATCCATGTGTTATGCCAGGTTGCCACCAACAACTTTGACACGGAAGAATCGACATTACTTTTTGGTAGAGTTGTTTAATTTTACGATAGTCTTACCATATTATTTGTGCCCTCAATCAAAATTATATTAAGACTACAAACATTTTTAGATTGACTACCTAATGTGATCATAGGGTTCTCACAATCAATTTATATAACATTTTTTAATATATTTGAAACTCCCTCAAATTATGATCTTAATATGTAATTTGAAATTAAATGAGAAAGAATTTTGTCTATTCCAACCACATCTTATTTATAAAAAGGTTAAAATCTTATTAAATGAACGTTATGAATATGTCATGTTATAAAATCTAGATGTATCCCTTTTATGATAAGATTATAAACATAGTCTTGTTTTAAAGAGGTTCTTTTACTTCATAAGTTATAAAGTCTTAGTTGTTTGATCGTCTTTCAATATATTTATACCTCGAATATAATTTCATTTATTTATGAATTTTAGGTGAATCGAAGTGCTTAGTCGTTATCTTGACTTTCATATATATATATATGGTTACACTCTTCGAATTGACTTGGAAAAGGAGTTTTTTGGATTGCATATCATTTTTTTGGTAAACTTGTTTAAACTAGATATTATAATTTAAATGAAATTTTATTAATTTTTTATTTTTTTTGAAGAAAAATAATATTTTAATAAAAAAGTATGTTGAATTTATATATAGAATAATTGATGATTATTACTACTATATAAATTTAGTAACAATTAATTCAATATACAAATTATTGCTTTCCATTGATAGTGCCTTATGTACATGATAGCAAGTGGACGACACGCGCACTGAGGAGGAGCGGCGGGTGGTACTCTTGTGTAAAGGCGAGAGGAGACGTGATACTGAGTGGCGGTGTTGCGGTGGCCAAGAAATTGCAAATATTGTACAACCGGTAGCAGAATAAGAGTTTCGTGGTCATACGTGGAGGATGATAATTGGAAATGAAATTAATTAGCTTCTTCGTAATTGGTTGGTGCATCTGACACGTGCTGCAGAATCACTTGTGACACATTTTGTAATGGAGTAAACTTTTGACTGACCTAAACACCTTGAGATCGTAACCGTACGAGTTATGTGGGAGACTGCGCAATGAGGGTGTAACTTTTAACCGTATGCGGGACCCATCGAATCAAGTAGCTATCGCTTATGAGAGTTGATCAGGACCGTTGGTGTGGCGGCTAGCTGCTACTGACCCCAATAAATACGCATGAAAAAAATAAAATAAAATGTGATAAAATATTTCAAAATTTTGAGTTACCTTTTAATGTTTTTCATATTTGATTCATTTAAAAAAAAAAAGATTTAGTCAATATTTTTATTTAACCCAAAACGGAAATAATTTTTTGATCATCTGGTCGCACTTATTTACAATGGGGGAGATCGGACGGTGGAGAAACATGTTACAGACTACTGTATTACAGTGGAGGCTGTATTGTATCATTTCATCATGAGCTGCCAGCGCCCTTAAGCTTTCTTTCACAACTCAGAAATTAGAAAAAGGCCAAAAAAATAATGGCATTTTCGTAAGCATCATTATTTTATGTTGGACAATAGATTTATTATAATAAAGAGAACATAAATTGCAGCATCCACAATCGCCATAATCTCCAATCACAACCCACTACCATCTTCTTCGTTTTTATTCTCTCAGTTTTAACATATTTTCCATATTTATTTGTTTTATTTTCTCAAGCTTTTAGTGTTTTCAGATTGGTCCTTGTGAGCTGATACTTGCTTTTTATTTTTTTGGTGTTTCTTCTTCCTTTTCTTCTCTTTGTTGCTCAAACCTCAAGGAAAAGGAAGAAAGAAGAGATCTTTACCAGCTTTTCTCACTGAGTTAAGGGTTTACCAGCTTTTTGTTTCCACTTATAATTCAGTTTTTTTCTCTGGTTCTCAGCTTCTTCTCGCTACTTTGATTGATGGGTTGTTATTGTTAACTTTAGTTGTTGGATTATCTATTTCATTTTTCTATTGTTTCTGGGTTTTTTGTATTTTTTTTTTTTTGGGTGAGGAGGAGTTCACTGTTTCAGATCTTAGTGGAGAGGTATTAGGGTTCTGTATCAGAGGTCCATTAGAGTTAATTATTTGTGTTCTTAAAAATAAACATATTATGAGATTTAATTTCTATTTATTTGAAAGTTGTGTCTTTTCAAGATTCCTTGTGGAGTATGCCCCTATAAATGAAAAGCTATTCTGATTCCTTGCAAATGCTTCATGATTTAACACTGATATTTTCATTGTGATACCTCCACCTCCACTTCTCCCCTCTACATTCCGCTCAGCTTCTCTGCATCTTGCTCTGCTTTTCCTCTGTTTCCAAAAGCTTCAATTTTGAATAAAAAGTGACCATAAAACAATCAAAAACTTATCATATCTTATCCAATTCATTAATATGTTGCATTAATTTTAAGTTTTTGCCTATACCTTTGCTGTGATGAAGTGGGAAACCGAAGTAATCTCCTCTTCACCATATCTTTCAAGCAACAATTGGGGTCTTGAAGAAAGCAAGACCACAAAATGGACAGCCCAAGAGAACAAAATGTTTGAGAATGCTTTAGCAATTCATGATAAGGATACTCCTGATCGATGGCACAAAGTGGCTGAGATGATCCCTGGGAAGACAGTAGTAGACGTGATTAAGCAGTATAAAGAATTGGAAGATGACGTGAGCAATATAGAAGCTGGGCTGATTCCACTTCCAGGGTACAATAATACTACTTCTACCCAATTCACATTGGAGTGGGTTAACAATCATAATAGCTATGATGGATTCCAGCAATCATATGGAATTGGTGGAAAGAGATCTTCTTCGGTTCGGCCTGCTGAGCAAGAAAGGAAGAAAGGAGTTCCATGGACTGAAGAAGAGCATAAGTAAGCTTTTTCATTGGAATTCATGTTGTCTTTGCGCAAAAGTATAAAAAATCTTTGAATTTATAGCCCTATGTTATGTGATATCTGTTCAACTTTGCGCTGATTTTGTGATAAAAAACTAGCTTCAGAGTTATGGTTTAACATGTTCACAGGCTTTTGTTTCTTTGTTTTGTTTTGCTTTTTTTTTTTTTATTTTTTTTTTTTTTTATGGGTTGTCTAGGCTAATTTTTTAGATTGTCATTTTTAAGTGTTTTTGTTTGAGATTGATGTTCTCATGATGTCTCTGCAGGCTGTTTCTCTTGGGATTGAAAAAGCATGGCAAAGGAGATTGGAGAAACATCTCGCGTAATTTTGTTACCAGTAGAACGCCGACCCAAGTGGCTAGTCATGCTCAGAAGTACTTTATTCGGCAGCTCTCCGGAGGTAAAGATAAGAGGAGAGCTAGCATTCATGACATAACAACTGTGAACCTCAATGACACAAAAACTCCTCCGGACGTTCAATGCCCTCCTTCACCAGATCAGTCCACAGGACTTTCTCGGCAACCCGGTTCAGGTGCCTTGTCCAGATCACAATTTCAATGGCATCAGCCAAATAGTGGATCAACCATGTCCTTTGTTTCAGCCCAAGGACATATGTTAATGACATCCCCTTATGCAATGACCTCATATGGGCAAAAAATGCCAGCACAGAATCTGCAAAGAGGTGCAGTTTATGAGCCTTACTTTGGACTTCAAAATCTGGCTTTTCAGATGCAATACCCTCACGGATAAGAAGCTCTTTGTTTGAAATCTCAGTGGCTGGAGCAGCAGCCGTGTTGTCATTCAAACTCATTAGTTATAGTTATGTACTCTGTCTTTGTGCTTTTTTCCCTTGTTTTATGTGAACATATTATGAAGAACTTGAATTTAGATCATGGCATTATTAGAACCTGGAGGGGACAGGATTGTGTTTTACTTGCAACTTACAAATTCTGAAATGTGAACAGAAAGAAGATTCTCAAACCCTTGGAAGTTTAGTCCTTGTATTTAAAATTCTATAGTTGAGTTGGAGGTCTTGAGATTTTCTCTCTTGATTAAGACTCTCATTTATGTGGTCAAGTAGGCAGAGATTTGTTTATCCAAAAGGCATCTCCAATTAGGCATGGTCGATATTATTGTCTTCAAAGATTGTAGGAACTAGAAAGTGAGGAGAGTTTGAAGCACAAGATTGGCTGCACCCATTTTTTGATACCTCTGAGATAAGATTGGAATGCCGAAAGAGAACCAATGAATGGGGACTATGGAATTTCAACTGCATTCGGAGAATTAAAAATAAAGGGCCATCACCAAGATAAGCATCTTCAATTATAAGTGTCAACCATGGGATGTTTCAAGGTAAATTGCCATCTGTTTGGTCGGTGATGTGTAAGAGTCTCACAAATTCGAAATTTTCTATGAATCATATCCTGATATTAACAGCAAAATATCACACCATTGTAAAACTTTCTTCATTTTCAGGTCTTTCTCAGAAGCCCCCTCTTGGAAAGAAAAAGAAGATCCCCCTTGGGGCTGCATATCATGGATTATTATAGCAGAAAACTTAGCAAAAAAAGAAACTCGGGGAAAGGAGATGATTAACTTTTTAAGTAAATAATTAAGGTATTAAAAAGAATCTTGTTTGTAATTAAGGTGGGTGTATTAATTAAATTGAAGTAATGATTCATAGTCTACCAAAGCCAAAGTACCAATGATGAGGAAGTCCTATTTTCATAATATTCAATGAATGTTCAACCGGAAACAGGCATACAATTACAAAACTGTCTCTCTGTCTTACACTTGAAAAGAGAATCTTCTTCTTTCTTGATTGCGGCGTTGAATTTTTGTTCTAATAATGACAAAGTTGCAATCATGTTTCCTCAATTTAATTTTATATTAATTACCTTAATCAGTCAAGCAATTAATTAATAACCCCCCTCTATTTATTCAGACAATAATTTTATGCCATTTTTCACTTATGTTTACCAAGATTTTTTTTTATTAAGATGTTGTTAAATGGTTTAAATTGACTCTCAATAAGATTATAAATGTAATTTTGTTAATTTAAAAAAAATAAACAAATCTTAAATTATTTTTTATTCGTTGTTTGTTAAACCCCAAAATAATTAAATAATTCTAAAAACCATTTTTTCTTATTATATTTTATTGTATATGTTTAGAAAAACAATGTGTAATCTTTTGTATCAAAACTAATCGAAAATTAAAATTTATTGTATTAAAACTATTATAAAAAAAAAGTATAATCTCTTATATAAAAACTAGTGTATTTTTAAAGTTAAAAATAATGAAAGAAAATTTTCAAATGGGATAGTTTGAGAGAGCAGACGTAGGAGGCTTGTAGAGAAGCCTTGAACCATTAAATACTCTATTATCTCTATTTTTATATATGACTTTATATTCTTTATATTAATTATTATTTGTCTAGTTTTGCTTAATTTATTTTTTTTTGTGTGTGTGTGTGTGTATATATATATATAATTTGGTTGTTGATGAAAAAATTTTAAGCTTAATCAAAGATTTCAAAAATATTATTTACCCCCTTTAGGATTATTTAGCAATTTTGGGATTTAACATTCTTAATTTGAATTCAAATTATATTATTGTCCCATCTTTTGAGTTTTCCATCAAATTCTAATTAATTGATTGCATTAAATACTAACAAGTATCCTCTAATCTCTCTATAAAAATTTAATTAACTTATTTATTTCATTTTAGATCTTTATAATGATTAAAAAAAAACACATGCAATTAAAATGTACATATTTTTACAATTAATGTGCAAATCATTTTAATAAATATAAAATTTACAAATTTGTACATTTAAGATACATACTTGTATGTATATAGACTAGATCGGTCTACACATTTACATATTTTGTACCATCTATACAATTGTATAAAATATAACATATATATGTATACATATATGCATAATACACACCTTATCCACACATACTTACATGATTCACACACACATACATTCATGTATACATGCACACATGAATTTATACATACATGCATAACACACACATGATTTTTGCATTCACAAGTATCATATATATATACATATATATATGATTTATACATACATACATTCACAAATATGCATACATGATTTATATATGTATACAGTCATACGTGATCCACACATGATTCATATATACATACATTCATATATATATGCATAACACATACATGATTCATACATGCATACATTATTCACACATACATGCATTCATACATACATGTATACATGATTCACACATACTTACATAACACGTATATGTATTATACATACATACATAATTCACATATGATTCATAAATGCAAACATGTTTCACACATTATACATACATGACTTCATGCATATATGATTCACACATAAAGGTATGTATATTTACACACATACACACACACATATATATACACACACACACACACACATATGTATACACACACATGTAAATAAGTTAACATGCATATTTATATATCTAAATATTAATTAAACAAATATAAATATTAATTATAATTATATTTGTTTAATAATTAAATAACATGTGATTTATGAGAAAAAAGAAAGGAAGAAAAGAGTTATAACAGTGGAAGGTGAATAAAATTTTGAGTTTAATTTTAATTAAATTAAAACTAAATAAAGATAAAGATAAATAAACAAATATATTTCATTATCATAAAAATTATCTTATTAAATTTTTACTTAATGAGATAATTTTGTAATTTAATTTTTTTAAATAATAGATAATTTTGTAATTTGAATTTTTTAAATAATTTGAAATTGAAATTGAATAAGTGTATAAGATAGAAAATTGATTTTTATAGTTCATCCTTACCTTGTTCATTGTTAAGTTTGATTTTAGTTTATCATTATATTTTAACTTTTTTGTGAATTGTGAATCAATTTGGGTAAATAAAAAAAAATATTTCCCTTTTTAATATTAAATTGATATTGATGTGTTGGAGCAATTAAAAATTTGTCTGTTTTTTAATCATATTCTTTTCTTTTTAGTGCAGGACTATCCTCAGGTCAACTTTTATGGATGGGGACTAATATTGCTTTTAATTGGTTAGAAATAGGTTATTTGTCTTAGAATTATTAAATTCATAAGTAAAATTCTTGTAACACTTCTTTTAAGGAATCAAACATTAGGATGAACTTTCAAGTCAACACTTGTTTACAATATTTGAGGATTTTATTCATATTTTTTTAATCTCACAAATATATAATTTTTCTTTCAAACTTGGATTAAATATTGACTTAATTAAAACATCTGTTCAAGACTTAGTCAATCTAATCAGTGACATATTAGTAACATGATGCAAAAATCATTAAATAAACAACTAGAGATGATCTTAAAATGGTTCAAATCATCAAATTGGACCAAACTAATTGAATCTTGTGGTTTGTTTTGGGTTGAAAATGGTTTGAACTGAACTGAAAAATTAAAAAACAGTGGTTTATGGTTTAAAGGTTTGAAATTAATGTATAAATTATTTTATACATATATATATATATATTCTTCTCTCTACTTTAAAGTAACTGTCAGGAAAAGTTTTTTTTTTTTTTTTAATAATTCCCTCAGCTTGTCTTACAAGTTTTAATTTTGTTAAGATATGAGAAATGAAAAACATGTTGTGAAGGAAGTGCAATCTCAAATTTGATGAGAGCAACTACAGGTCTAACCATCACTGTCTCATGAAAAGTATATTCTATCTAACCCAATGAACAGACAAACACCTTAATACAAACTTCTCCCACAGCATAAATGACAAAACTATCACACCATCCTTTTATAAAAGCACCACCCTTTACCCTGCAAGTTGCATGGGAAAGGGGAAAAGGCAATGTCTTTACTTTATTCTTATTTCTTGTTGCTCAGCAATCTTAACTAGTTGTGGTTACCTTACAATCACATTCATAATATCAGAACTTCATACTTTCGGTTATATCTATCTTCACTCCTCACAAACAATATTCTGATTCTTTTCTGGGTTTGCTTTAGTGTAAATCACACTTACCAACTGAACCTCTAATCTGCAGCTACATATTTAATTACCTAAAAAAAAAAGAAAAAAAAGAAGCAAGCATAAAAGTTTCATATTCCGAATTCAATAAATCGCGAACAAAAGTTTGTGTTGAAGGTTAGTTAGAACTACCCCCTACATGAGTGTAGCCTTGGCCAGTGGTTGTGTGTTTATTCTCTTAGCTGCTTCACTGGCCCGCCAAGATCTCAAAATTAGTTGTATTGTAGGTTCTTGTGGTACATTTGGGAGGAAACTATACGAAGGGAAGCAAAGTAGCAGTTTTATATCTCAATAACATTAAACAATGCTATCATGCATTAAGGAGTTGAGATTTAATTATTCAAGAGAAACATATGAGATTACAACAACATAGTTTGAGGCATCTCAGAAGAAGAGAAAAGTTTTAACATACCATGATGAATTATGATAATAGGATCTGTCGCCATCTCGGTTTCTGGTCAGCCATTCTATCTTATTATCTCCAGCTTTTGACAGGAGATCGAAATAGTTCAGTGTTCGTGCATTGATATGATCATGCTCACCTCAGCGTAGTTTTCACACAAACAGCTGGTTATTACCAAGTTGAATCTCCTGCTCAACACTTCAATGAAAAGGACAGGTTCATGAATATATTTTATTCAATTGACTAGGGAACAGCAGGATTGTTGTAGAATTTTTATTAACCTGAACTAGTTATTTCCACAGTAAGAACTTCAAACCTTAGGCCAGCTTGGTGCATAAAATTTTTCAGCCCAAGGGCTTCTTATTGTATGCCAACCCAAAACCGAGAGGAAATAAAGGGTCATATGCATTATCTGCAGCATTCATTGGCAGCTGTTCAACCTTTCTAAACCATGTCACTGGGAGTCGTCCTGTGAAATCGTAATCCCCAAAGACAACATCTGCAATTCCTCCTCCCTCACTTCCAGGCAACCAAGCAGCGATGAAAGCATCTATTTTTCCCAATAACTGTGGGTCTACAACCATGGGTCTTCCAGATATCAGAATAGCCAACGTGGGGATTTTTTCAGCAACTGAGTTGATAACATCACTTCCATTGAAAGGGATTAGAAGCTCCGAGTTGTCACCAGGGGTTTCTGCATATGGTTCTTCACCTACAGCTACAATGGCGAATGAAAAATTTTGTTCTGCTAAAGTGTCTGGTGATGGATTTTTTTCATAGATTACTTCTGTTTCTTCCCCCACTGCTTCTTTGATTGCGTCCAAAATGGTTGCACCTGAAATGTGATAATTTTGTAAGTACACGTCCTACATTACACAAGGAAGAAATTTTCTTCCTATATGTCATTTCGGACAAGCTTCACTAAGGGACCAAACTGAGGCTTTATAACTTGGAACATAGGCTGAAACAGCAATCAAATATGTTAATCTTCTTATTTCTTTCTTCCCTGCCTGCTATGCATGAATAGGAGGGGGGAGTGTAGTGTGGTTCTTAGACATAGGATGATAATTATGTCAATTCAACTAGAACAAGAAGCATTGCCAAAAAAATTGGAAGCAATTAAACTCAGAATGAATAGCAATAAAAACAAATATAATCATGCATTTCTTAAGCAGACATGGTAAAATGTGCATAAACATGAGAATTTGCAGGCATATGCATTGTGTGTCGCGATTATGAAAGGTATATAGTACCTCATGGAAAGAGTCTAAACTCTGGCAGATGTCAATCTCTTCTACTAACAAGCACAGCCACAAGAAAAATAATAGAGAAATGACGAAGAGACGAGAGGGCAGGAGAATAGAACTGCATACCAATTGTAATTCTGCCACTAATTCCATACCAAGTTTTTGTCCATCCTCCACATTGTAACCCAAGATCATCAGCATGTGTTCCAGTTACAAGAATTCTTCTAGCATTTCTGTCTAATGGAAGAAAAGGTTTCTCAGGGTTCTTTCCATTTTTTAGAAGAACCAAGGATTTTCGAACTGCTTCACGAGCCAGTTCTCTGTGAAGCTGCAAAAAGATCATAAAAGATGCGATGTCATCTCCAAGTTACAGATGACTGCTGTTTGAAATTAAAACGCATTCAGTTGTCTCCACTAACCATAAAATCAGAAAAATAAACAAAAATAAAATAAAATAAAATAGAAGAGTGCAGCCATTCAATTTCTTATATTCTTTAAAATGCGGTCATTTTGTTTGGACTAAATGGCTCTGCAAATTCCCCCCATTTTCTTATTGAGATAAGGGCTTTTATGTGATTCAGGAAGGAAGGCAATATAAGGATGTGCAATTTGGTGATACTAATAGACAGTTGGACTTTCAAGGCAACAACAGGATACGAAGAAAAACATGAAATTTTTTTGTCTTGGTAAGTTGGTAAGACATAAAAGAAATTGGCTTTCTGGTGATAAGCCATTACATCATGTCTAATGTAAAATAAAACACTAGATTCCATAAATTTACCTTGCAACCAACTGTATCAAGCAAAGACTTATCAGAGAAGGGATACTCAAAAAGTCCAGCAATAAACTTCACTCTCAGTATTCGTTCAACAGCATCATCAATCCGAGACAGTGGCACCTCCCCAGATTCTACCAGAAATGTCAAATCCTCCACAAATTGTTCAAATCTAAGAGGAACCATGACCTGCATGTTTTCTCAGTCAGGAAAATGACTACATGAATCAAAGAAAACAACCTCTAATTGGACTTGAAGTAAGAAGATCACCATGTCAATTCCAGCATTAACGGCAGTTGAAATGCAGTAGCGATAGTTCGATCCATGAGGTTTGCAAAGTCGGTCGAGACCTTCCCAATCAGAAATTACAAAACCCTACAAACAAATATTACTGTATCAAGCTTTACTGCAATTTAGCATTGATGCACTCCAAAAACACAGAATTAGTAAAGGAAAAACAAAGTAAATATGCATACAAAAATCAACTGTTACACTCTAATTCAGATATCCAGGGTATGAATAGTATTTTTAACTTGGATGTGCAATTATAATATAGTATTTTGCCAAGAAAAGCTTTGGGCAGTAACCAGATGTATTGTCAAACATATACAGTCATATTTGTCTACCTGAAAACCTAGCTTATTTTTCAAAACTTCTGTCAGGAGAAAATGGTCAGCATGCAGTTTGCGGCCATTCCAATTAGAATATGATGCCATGACAGTGCAAACTCCCTGTGAAATGCAGTCCAGATAAGGTGCCATATGAACTTTCTCCAAATCATCATAGGACAAGATTGTATCCCCTTCATTTATACCTCCCTTTGTACCTCCATCTCCAACAAAATGCTTAGCACATGCAATAACATTGTTTCTGGATTCACATCAAGAAAATTAATGGGGACATTTTCAAATGGATGAGCATATTAAATTATAGGGTAGAACAAAACTAAGAGTGATTGCAAAAGCTAGGAGGTTTAATATAAAAATGTAGTACGTTTATTCAAGAAACAGAAGTGTAAAAGGAACTTCTAAATCCTTTTCCTTATCAGTGTAAATTAAATGCAAAATTGTGTAATGATGAAAAAAGAGAGAATACCTTGATCACAAGGCTCAGTTAAAACATATTTGTATGATTATAGAAGATGTGGTAAAGTTATTAGATGGTGATTTCTCTCTACCTTCCAGCCATGAAAGGATAGCCATTGGGGTGTCCTTTTGGTGGCTCTCCTTGTAATCCTGAGACAATGGGAGTCATCTTTCTAACAATGTTTGTGTCTTCACTATAACTCTCATAGCATCTTCCCCATCTGGGATCTTTGCACACCTGACAGAGTCAAATAAGCTTCCTAAGGAAAAAAAATCCATTCAAGCCAAAAGAATGACTCTTAAGAAAAAATAAAAAAGAATATGATATACAAGCAACTGGATTAACTCAAGTTATGATAGTTTTTCAACTGCTGGAATTCATGATTCAAATCTCCTAAAGGACATCTGAAATTAACCTAATAAATAAGGAGTACTGCTTCTTACAATATTCTAAATGTTAGTTGATAACTTGTCTGCACGTATAAATGAAACCATCAGTTTCATTTCTCTGAAGTTGTTATTTTTAATAAATTTTCATTGTATTTTTTATAGTTAAAATTTCATATTACAATATATGTGCACATAAAACTACAAATTAATCCAGCATATAATCTAGAGAATACAAGAGAAAAGAGATAAATAAGAGGATTTCACATTCTGGAACGAAGATAAAAGACTTCCCCAATCAAATGTCCAATATTTTTGTGAAAGGTAAAACAAGAATTAGTCCAAGAACAAAACAGTTGGAAATTAAGGTAGTCAATGTTTGTGTAACAAATATGAAGGGTGTTCTCCCACTCTAGCTCACTACATAACATATCAAGTACATTACTAGTGACAAAAACTCAATTCAACTAACACGTTGAAGACAACATAATTATGAATAAAGAAGAGTGGCCAGTGACATTTGACTTACGGCTACACAGGGAGCAAAAGTATAATGAATCCCACTTGCCCTAACTTCAAGAGCTGTTGCAATTCCAATCCTTCGCACCAAATCTCCATCTCTGTCACAGATTGCAATTCATCAGAATCAAGGAGCAGCAACTGTGACAACCTTACCAAAAGCTTGAAGAAACAAAAGAGGAATATAATTCTTCAAGTCCTAATGCTGTCACTCCTTCAATTTCAAAAGAGGAATATATATATATATATATATATGTATGTATCAACAAGTCTTAATGCTCTTGCTCCCTTATCCTTTTTCTAACACTTTAATTATCATACGTGGAGTCTTATCCATCAATTCAAATATTTGAGTCGAGTTACTACATAATTTTTCAGACAAAAGTGAAACTAACCTTGTGGCTCCAAGGCCAACATTATGAGGAAATATAGTGGCACCATAGATGCTATTGTTACCATGAACTGCATCAATCCCATAAATGAGAGGAATACCAAGCCGGGACTCAAGTGCTGACTTTTGGAACCCGTCAACCATATCCGCCCAATCATCAGACAACGCATTCTCAAATGGTCCACTCCCTCCAGAGCTAAGGATACTCCCTGCAAATTTTAAAAAATACAAGACAACCAAATGCATGAATAAATGTCTCAAAGAACATACAAACACTAGACTAAGTAAGTAAATCTGTGACTTTACATAGAGATTACATGAATATAAGAGTTCTTCGAAGATATAGAAGTGCACGTACCTATGGAGAAGTCTTTAAGGGCTTGGGGAGTGGCGACTCGACGCTCAATCTGAGTCATTTGACCAATTTTTTCTTTCATGGTCATGCGAGAGAGAAGGTCTTTGACACGGTCCTCTATATGGGCACTTGGGTTCTTGTAAATGCACTCCATGGCTGACCTCTCGCTTATCTGCGCTTGTTCTTCGGTACAAGAGTAGCGACCAGACGGATAATGAAGAAATAAACAAAAAGAGAAGTTACAGTTTGAAGATATCAACAAATTTATAGATCGTCGGTACAGATGATAAATAGAGGCAGAGTTTGGTGGGTACACGGTTAGGTAAATCAAGGGAAGTAAGACGCTTTGGTGGTCAAGGCCATTAGACTTGAAGGTAAGACCAAGAACCAACTTGCAGAGAAGTTAGGTTGAAAAACCATTGATCTTAACAACTAAAAAAATAAAAAAAGACGAAGAAAATGAAGAAATTCTAAACAGAAGAGACAAGCACTAAAAATAAACAAACTTTTATATGCAACTCCATGTTTGATTAGAGCGAGTCAATTGATTCTTTCTCTTTTGAATCATTTTCCAAACAATAAGACTTTACTTTCTCACATCCTTAAATTCCAAACCAAAATGGAATTCTATTGAGTAGGCTTTATTGCTCTTGTAAATGTAGTCCATGGCCTCTACTTTGTTGCCTATCAGAGAGAAATGGAAGAAATGGCCAATGAACGGGAAAAAAATAATACATAGCATTTCGCTTTGACCACAGATTCAACGGTAGAGATTGTTTACAAATAGCGAGAGAGGTGGCGGGGTAGTTAAATACGGAGTTAAAATAAAGTTCGGCTCTCTTGTTGGACCCAAAACGCCTTTCACCGACTGATAATTGCCACTGCAACCTGATCTCCAGCCTGTGATAGCTGATCCTTCATCATTTGTGTAACCCTTTAGGATCTTGTCTTCTTTGTTTCTGGGTCCGGTATGGTCTTCCCTAGATTTTCATTTCTGATTTCTTCATAAACTACAAGTGTCGGGGTTTCTCTTTGGACCGCTGTTTCTGTTTACTCAAAAGATTTCGCCTTGTTGTATATAAAGCTGCTATACCGTCAATTTTCCCCTTTTTAGTAAAATTACTAGGTAGTTATTCTGGGTACTTTCTTCGATCCATCAGAGAATTGTCTAAATCAATTCATAGAATGGTGAATTATTTAACTTCGAGATTCCCTTTTATGCTTGTAGAATTACTTATATACTTGTCTATACAGGTGAAAACGTACATAACACAATTTTCTCCTGCTCATGGCAGAAAAAGGAAGCTCTCTTTCCAGAAAGATGACATGGTGGACAAGGTTTTCAAAGTAAGCGTCATATGTTTCTAATAGAGTTGATACTTTAGAGCCAATTCCCATAAGGATTATGTATAAATCATTCCCAATGATTTTCTTTATATACAGAAATATCAAAATAAATATTTTTAAAATAATAAAATTATGATAAAAACATCAAATAATTAATTATTTTAGAATTGTTTATATTTTAATATAATTATAATTAATACTATAATAATATAATTAAAATTATTATAATATTAAGTATTTTTATAAAAAAAAAGATGATAGTTTATATGTATTAAAATTATTTATTAATAATTAATATAACAAATAAATATACGACATAAACGTTTGGATAACTGCCCCACAAAGAATTCACCGTCGTGTCTTCCATCTAATGGCCATAATTCCTCTTTATTTAACTCCTTGATACTGCTACTCAACATATAAAAACCTGTAATTAGGAACTCAAGTTTTGGTTCGCCAATTTCTAGGGTTTTTAGGAAAAAAAAATGTCATCGACTGAATTTCTCCGTCCATCAATCCACAACAGATTTCACTACACTGATTCAAACCCGAATATTCTGTATTTACATGGCGCAACCTTCTTTCCCAATCGATTTAGGATTTCCCCCCGAGAAACACACCGTTTTATCTACAATTCAACCTCCGTGCCTTCGGTTAACCTTTCAAAAGGCTGCCAAACACTTAATTTGTGGCCTGGTTTCGGTTTGTTACTCCATAACAAAAAATTAAGGGAAATAAGATTTCTTGCAAGTTCTCAAGATGGAGATTCGAATGAAACGACCGAGAGTGAGAATCAGAATGCAAGTCAATCTCCGCAAAGTGCGGGCTCTTCGACGAACCAAAAGAAAGAGAAACGGAACAAGAGTGACGGGTTTTGGTGGTCAAAGGGGAAGAAGTTTCGGTGGCAACCGATAATTCAGGCGCAGGAAATTGGAGTTTTGCTCTTGCAATTAGGGATAGTTATGTTTGTTATGCGGTTGCTCCGACCCGGAATTCCGTTGCCCGGGTCGGAGCCAAGGACGCCAACGACTTTTATAAGTGTTCCGTACAGTGATTTTCTGAGTAAGATTAATAGTAACCAGGTGCAGAAAGTGGAAGTGGACGGTGTGCATATAATGTTTAAGTTGAAAAATGAGGGAGGCATTCAAGAGAGCGAGCCGATGACAAGTCAGAAATTTCAAGACTCCGAGTCATTGTTGAAAAATATGGCACCAAGTAAGAGGATAGTGTACACCACTACCAGGCCCACTGATATCAAGACACCGTACGAGAAGATGCTTGATAATCAGGTGGAGTTTGGTTCACCAGATAAGAGGTCCGGTGGATTCTTGAACTCAGCTTTGGTGAGTTCAAGGAGTCTTTTTGTGCTGCCAATGGTCGGATAGTATAAAATGATTTTATTCGTTGTTAAATGACATCTAAAAAAAATTATGCAATCTTTAGTATTCTAAATTTTACTTTATTCATAAAAGCTTTCTTAGTTCCATGTCGTTGAATTTGCTCCGTTTCTGGCAGATAGCTCTGTTTTATATTGCACTGCTTGCAGGGCTTCTCCACCGCTTTCCTGTGAGCTTTTCTCAGGTGAGAATCTGTGTGCCATTTTTTGTTCATTTTTGTACCTTGATACTCATGATTTTGTAAGGTATCTTAGTGGATCAAGCATGTGTTGAGCAGACAGCAGGTCAAATTGGTAGCCGCAAGTCCCGGGGTCCTGGTGGTGCTAAAGTTTCTGAGCAAGGAGAAACAATTACCTTTGCAGATGTTGCCGGTGTTGATGAGGCAAAGGAAGAGCTGGAAGAAATCGTGGTATGTAACTTACCATTAATAGTCCTTCAGAATATTGTAGTAAGTTTTTCTTACTCATTCAGGGTATGGTCTTTATTTGCTGATGTTTACTGCCCAGGAATTTTTAAGGAATCCAGATAGATATATACGACTTGGTGCTCGTCCTCCTCGGGGTGTTCTTCTGGTGAGTTGAAATTACAGACTAGTGATTAGTGCTATGACATGTCGAAAGTGAGATTTTATTCTTGCTAACGCTTATGCTGCCTTTATTGGAATCACACAATACCTACCAAGTATTATTATTGGCAACATTTTGCTTGATGATACCAACAGTCATTTATCTCCAACTCATGAAGCTATTCCATAGGTAGATTGATGATTGATGTGCAATAGACTGTATGTTTCTGGTCTATGCTGTGGCAAGTATTTTTTCTAGGGGCTAAATATATTGACACCTTCCCATGCTATATAGGTGGATACTCTGTTTCTCTGGGAGATAATTAGAGAGGCTTTCAAAATTTGTTTTATGATATATGTTTCTAATTTCTCATATGAATAGTAATTGCTAGTTTCATCTATCGTACAGGTGGGTCTTCCTGGGACAGGCAAGACTCTTTTGGCAAAAGCAGTAGCTGGGGAAGCTGAGGTTCCATTTATAAGTTGTTCTGCAAGTGAGTTTGTGGAGTTGTATGTTGGCATGGGTGCCTCCCGTGTAAGAGATCTCTTTGCACGAGCGAAGAAGGAGGCCCCATCAATCATTTTTATAGATGAGGTTAGTCAATGAGGATTCTTAATTTCTTGGGTTAGTTTGGATGTATATGGACATAGTGGATTGATTTGTCATATTTGTATCTTTTGCAGATAGACGCTGTCGCAAAAAGTCGTGATGGTCGATTTCGCATTGTTAGCAATGATGAGCGAGAACAAACTTTGAACCAGTTGCTCACTGTATGCTTTCCTAGATAATTTTCTTTCTAGGATTAGATTGTACTAACAATATATCTCATTTAAGCTGTTGTATGTCTAAACGCTTTGCAGGAGATGGATGGATTTGATAGCAATTCTTCTGTAATTGTTCTTGGAGCCACAAACCGCTCTGATGTCTTGGACCCTGCTCTTCGCCGACCAGGGAGATTTGATCGTGTAGTTGTGGTCTGTATTTTGATTCCAGTAAATTTTGAAACCATATGAGTAAATTTCTTGCTGGTTATGATTCTCTTAGAAATACTATGTCCCATGGTTTTTAGGTGGAGACACCTGATAGGATTGGAAGAGAATCCATTCTAAAGGTACATGTTTCCAAGAAGGAACTCCCGCTTGCAAAGGATGTTGAACTTTCTGATATTGCCTCTATGACTACTGGTTTTACTGGGTATATACATTGTTTTATCTTCAGTCCTGTTGAAGAACCATTCCTTCCTTTTTCCTTTTTCTTTCCCTCTTGTTAAAAATATTATTTATGTGCTCTCTAGGATTGACCTTGTGGATTTATAAATCATGCAGGGCGGATCTTGCAAATCTGGTAAATGAATCTGCTCTGCTGGCTGGACGACAAAATAAAGTTGTTGTGGAGAAAATTGATTTTATTCAAGCAGTGGAACGAGCAATAGCTGTATATCTCTCTCTCTCCCCCTTCCTCCCTTCCTTGCGCACCCTTGTGTTTGTTAATGTGCCACTTGTTTTATTTATCATTTTTTTTCTTTTTAATTTAAAATGCAATTGATTGTTTAGGCTGGACTTAGTTACGAACCATAATGTTACTAGGAGTTAATATATTTTCCCCCTAAAGTCCCAAGTAGGTTTTGATATTAGCTCTTTTCCTAGCTTTTGAGTTTTAGTGATATATTTATGATCATTTTCATGTATTATCAAGTATGGTCCTTCAGCTCTCATTTTTCTGAAGAACTAGCCTTGCAATCAACATAAGCAGCAAAAATTTGACTATTGGTTAAAAAGACGGAGCAGTCTGAAACAAGTTACTTTTTTTATAGGGCATAGAGAAGAAAACTGCCAAGTTGAAGGGGAGTGAGAAGGCTGTAGTTGCAAGGCATGAAGCTGGTCATGCAGTAATAGGGACTGCCGTGGCAAGTCTTCTTCCTGGACAACCACGTGTGGAGGTAAATTATTGAAAGTTCTCTACTTACCACTGTTTCATTTTTTTGGAAGTTTTCCCAAACATTTCAATTAATGATGGAAAATATGAATTTTCCAGCATTCTTCTATGGTTGCATAAGGGTACCTAAATTGTCCATTTGTGAATATCTGCAAGAAATTGGTGATCTGACATACTCATTTGTTTTATTTTATTAGAAGTTGAGCATATTGCCAAGGTCAGGAGGGGCATTGGGCTTCACTTATGTTCCTCCTGTAAATGAAGACCGATATCTGCTCTTTATTGATGAGTTATGTGGTCGCTTGGTTACTCTACTTGGTGGACGTGCAGCAGAAGAAGTTGTTTATTCAGGTCGTGTTTCCACTGGTGCCCTTGATGATATACGGCGGGCAACTGACTTGGCATATAAAGCAATAGCTGAATATGGTCTTAATCAGACAATCGGTCCTGTTTCTTTAGCAACACTTTCTGGTGGTGGGATTGAAGAGTATGGGGGTTTTGCTCCGTGGGGAAGGGATCAGGTGCTGGTTTTCATTTTTTTTTTTTTTCCTATTGAGCTTGTTTCCTTCTTTTGTACGTAAGTTGATTTGAAAACTGATTCAAGACTTGATATGACAGGGGCATCTTGTTGACCTTGTTCAAAGAGAGGTGAAAGCATTGTTGCAATCTGCTCTTGAAGTAGCACTTTGTGTTGTTCGTGCTAACCCGGATGTTTTGGAGGGTCTTGGTGCCCATCTGGAAGGTAAATGTGTTACTGTTATCTGATTTGGCATCCAAGAATTTAATTTTACTGGTTGTGCTCTTTATATTTATCTGCATCAATAATAATGTCATTTTTGGCACTTTTGATGAACTAGCTGAGCTTCAAATAGATGCTTCTTATCTGGATAGGTGTTCTTATTCTTTTTTTTTTTTATTTTCTAATTCAGAAAAAGAGAAAGTAGAAGGTGAAGAATTACAAGAATGGTTGAGAATGGTGGTGGCACCTAAAGAACTATCAACTTTTGTTCTAGGCAAGCAAGAGTCACTTCCCTCTCTGCAGGGATCCCTACTCCCACTTCAGGGAAGTTAAGGGTAATAACTACAGCTTACCTCACTATCTAAAGCTAAAAACAAAACAGAGTTAGCTTATGGTTGGCCACAGTTAAAGCAAAACAGAGTTGGCTTATGGCTGCTTGTGTCATATCTTGGATACAAATACAATCTCATGATTGTCCTTAACTCACCAATACACAGCTTTTGTAAATTTCCAGACTCTACCAGCCTCCACCATGTTCTGGCTCATGATTATCTGGCGCAAAACTTGAGAAAGAAGTTGGGAAATCTTAAGATTTATTTTTGACAGTTTTCTTAAGTGCCTCAGCATTTTGACATTATGTATGAATGTGCGGGCTGGTCTCAGAAATCTTTTGTAAGTTCACGTTGGTTTCAGTTTATGTATTTTCCGAATTTTGGCATTTGGAATAATTATTCAGTTGTATATGTTGTGAGTACGTGAAAATATATGATATATATTCCGCGTGCGGTTTCAGATCGGCAATGTACATTGAATCAGAGACTAGTGTGTTGCATTTTGTACTGTAAATTCTTAATTTTTTTTTTTTGGTAATTCCTTAATCTATGTTGATCAAGATTGTAATTGATTTATCAAATGGATGTTGTTGCAGCCCTCAGGCGAATGGCTATCTTATTTTTGTTTCATTTTCAAAGCAGAATTCATTGCTTAAAACCAAAAGCATGGTGCAGCCAATGAAGCTGACTTTCAAGCCAGTTTTGAGATGTTTCGTGGAGAAGCAAAGGCAGAGCATGGTGGGTTACACTTCTTAATCCAGACGAATGAAAGGATGATTTTTTTTTTTTTGGAAATAAACCTAAAGTTATCCTTTTTCATGAATATTGTACATCTCTAGAACTGTATGATGTTTGTCAATCTAAATGGTGTAACCAAGCTTTTCATACAATTAGCCCCAGAATCTGAGAAAATCGTTCTTTTATGACATGCCGTTGGCCGACGAGAAAAATAAATTCATCGGTTAAAAGTGATCATTTCATTCGATTGACTGATTCAACTCAATCTCCAATCTTAGCTCAACTTGCCGCGGAGTTGATTCAAGTTTTTGGACCCGAATTGTTATGGCCCACCCTTAACCAGGCCTCTAAAGATCGAACGATCCTCCGTCGCCTTCCTTACTTGGTAATTGGCAGTGAGAAATGGCCGCGTGACAAACTAGGCCGTGAGTCACCTGCTTCTGGACTCCTACAAATAAATATCTAGTTTAATTATGGTAGTTTTACCTCAGCATTCGGAGGTAGACACTTTTTCGATAATCTGCTATAAAACGAAGGCTGAGAGCGTGAAGTTGGAGTGTGTTGAGTGGTTTGTTGGTTCTGAGTTAAAGATAGTGAAGAGGTAAGAACAGGTTCTTCTTCTCATCTCCGAAATATCTCATTCTTTAAGCTTCGGTTTCATCGCAATTCTTCTCAGTTTGGTTGGCTTCATCATGCATGTCTTATGATTGAAGTGATTTTAGAAATAGGTTTAATGTTTTCTTTGTTGTTGCGAATTTTAGATGATTTTTTGGATCGTGATTTCACCAGAATTCTTCGCACTTCTTTGTTTGTTTTCGTTTAATGCGTATATACAGTTATGAATCATAAAGTTTATGGCCTGTTTGGGGTAGTCTGCTTCTTCTTGCATATTTTATGTTGAAATTAATGTCAAAATGCGTTAAGATTGTACTTGAAAGTTCCATTTTGAGACTGTCCCACTCAAATATGCACTTTGTTAGACGATTTTACTCATTTTTTTTCCTGAAAAGGTGGAAAATATTTGAATCCTTATCAAAATGAATTGAATATTGATATTTTTGTTTGGCTGCCTCAAAAGCTAGAGAAAATGGCTTTTGTGTTTTTTTTCTTTTCGCTTGTCAAAGTTATTTGACTCAACTGAACAATAAGCTTGATTAAGGTTCTTGTTTTTGTCCAATTTTGATGGATAGAATTATTAGATGGTGACACATGGTGGTGCTGGAATTAGTACTTTATCATATGTGGTCTACATGCAACATTCCATATCTAAGATTAAAACTGATTGAATCTCATTTCCCCCCCAAACCTTTAAGTCTAATTATGAATTGACTAACTCAGTTTGTAATTTTGCATGGAGTATTACAATTTCTTTTTGGTTTTATGAAACGTTAAAGTAGATATTAATGATTTTTACAGGAGTTTATGACAAGTTTTTAATATCAGCGGGAGTTTCTAACAAACTTTGAACTGATCTGATTTATTTGTGGTTGGATGTGCTTAATCTATGTTAAGGACATGTATTGTAAATGTGTTTTTCTGACTTACTGTCAATAAAGAGAATTGTTATAATCAAAGTTTTATGGCCCTTTGGCTCAGTTCTGAACTTCGTACATTGCTATTTAACTTTTTCTAGTGATGGCTTCCTTTCATACTACAATGACAACACTTATGTGTAAGAATGCCAGCCATGGTGCTCCCGCCAAGTTTCCTAGTACTTCCTTCTTACCTGGGTTTGACATGGTTCGGTATGTTTCAAGTGCATGCAAGAAGGAATGTGTCCTTCCATGTCCTAGGGCGCTAGAGCCACATTGACATTTGATCGCCCAGCAACCAATTCAGAGAGAACCAAATAAAGAAAGCACACTATTGATCCTGCTTCTCCTGATTTTATTCCACTACCATCCTTTGAACAATGTTTTCCAAAGAGCTCCAAGGAATATTAGTACATTTCTTTGCTATTCATTGGTTTATGTGTTTCAATACATTTTCATATTGCCATATTTTTTTATTGCCTGGACTAGATTGGGTGATGCATGCTTCTTGTAGAGATTTGATGCATGATTTCCTTGCTGGGAAGTTGTTCATGAACAATCTGGTCATGTACTTAAAGTTCCCTTTCCACGGGTTCACTTGAGTGGGGATGAACCATATTTTGACACCTCTGACACTAGTGGTCCTCAAAACATTAGCCCTCGTGTTGGTATCGACCTTAATCTTCTCATAAAATATTCTCTTTTGCGATACTTCCCTCCAACAATTTAAACTTGTTTTTAATGCTTCTTATTTTATTAAATTTATCATCTCTCTATGGTCTGTGATGCTTAACGTTTTGGGCTTCGATGCGTTGTGTATAGAATTAGTTGACTAAATTTTATGAATAATATTTCATAGGACTTCCTAAACTGCGAAAAGACTGGATTGACAGGCGAGAGAAGTTGGGAGGACCAAGGTACACTCAAATGTACAATGCCAAGCAGGGAATTATAACCGAGGAGATGTTGTATTGTGCCACTCGTGAAAAGCTTGACCCAGAATTTGTTAGATCAGAGGTTGCTCGTGGTCAAGCAATCATCCCCTCAAACAAGAAACATTTGGAACTGGAACCTATGATAGTTGGAGGAATTTTTTTGGTCAAAGTTAATGCAAATATTGGAAACTCAGCTGTTGCAAGCTCTGTTGAGGAAGAAGTTTATAAGGTTCAGTGGGCAACCATGTGGGGTGCCGACACTGTCATGGATCTGTCTACTGGCCACCACATTCATGAGACTCGTGAGTGGATTCTTTGTAACTCTGCTGTGCCAGTGGGAACTGTGCCCATCTATCAAGCACTTGACGAAGTAAATGGTATTGCTGAAAATCTCAGCTGGGAAGTCTTCAGAGACACCCTGATTGAACAAGCTGAGCAAGGGGTAGTTTACTTCACAATCCATGCTGGAGTTCTGTTGCGATACATCCCTTTAACTACAAAGCGTATGACTGGAATTGTTTCCCGTGGAGGATCTATTCATGCAAAGTGGTGCTTAGCTTATCACAAGGAGAACTTTGCTTATGAGCACTGGGATGAAATACTTGACAATCAATATGATGTGGCTCTATCAATAGGTGATGGACTGAGACCTGGATCCCTATATGACGCCAATGACACTGCACAATTTGCTGAGCTTTTAACTCAAGGGGAGCTGACTCGTAGAGCATGGGAAAAGGATGTACAGGTAATATGACAATTGAGACAAAATAAGAGCCTCAACAATTAGTTGTGACAATTTGGAAATGCATACACTTGAAAATTTTGCTGACCTTAAGACTTTAACGCTTACTAGGTGACTAGGTTTTTTTATTTAATATTTGTTTTTTCTGATTTAGTATGTTGATTAGTATCATTTCTTTTTAAGAGAAATAATTGTTTCCAATATATCATGTTGACTTGCGATCCAATACTGTGCACTTTTAGGTGATGAATGAGGGACCTGGACATATTCCAATGCACGAGATCCCTGAAATCATGCAAAAACAGCTGGAGTGGTGCAGTGAAGCACCTTTCTACACTCTTGGTCCACTAACAACAGATATAGCTCCTGGTTTTGATCACATCACCTCAGCCATTGGTGCTGCCAACATTGGGGCTCTTGGCACTGCTCTTCTCTGTTACGTAACACCAAAAGAACACCTTGGATTGCCAAATAGAGACGATGTGAAGGCTGGGTTTATAGCATATAAGATAGCTGTGCATGCAGCAGATTTAGCAAAACTGGATCCACATGCTCAGGCCTGAGATGATGCTTTAAGCAAGGCTAGATTTGAGTTCCGATGGATAGACCAGTTTGCTTTATCCTTGGATCCCATGACTGCAATGTCCTTCCATGATGAAACCCTTCCCTCAGAGGGTGCAAAATTGGCACATTTTTGCCCAATGTGTTTTGCTCTATGAAGATAACAGAGGATGTGCGGAAGTATGCAGAGGAGCATGGTTATGGCAGTGCTGAGGAAGCTGTGCAGCAAGGTATGGGTGCAATGAGCGCTGAATTCCTGGCTGCGAAGAAAACTGTTAGTGGGGAACAACATGGTGAAGTTAGTGGGGAAATCTATTTGCCAGCAAGTTATATTAATTCCTTTAAGAGGTGAGGGTCAGTTTTCTGAAATAAAGTTTTTCGTAATGTGCTTGTAACAAGATTATTTTCTCAATGGTGTTATCAATCATATTGGAAATGATTAATTGATGCTTTCTTACAGGACCATATAACCAGAGCTGGTTTCAAATTCGCCGGAGCTAGAAGATTTGTTGGCTTGCTCTGAGGCTATAGGTGAGTACTTCGTTTAGTTTGTCAAGGAACTTTTAAGACATCTATCTCTGTTTCGCTTGTTCTTGTGAGCCTCTATAGTAAAATGCCTCTGCTATATATACTCTATTCCACCTTGGAATCTTTTGTTTTTTATTGGGCATTATATTGACATGAGAAACGCACCAGGGGTGCCTGCATCTGCTTTAGAGCTGGTTGATTGATTCGCCAGTATGCTGGCAGATCAGGCTGAGAAAGTCCCTTCGAACCTAAATACCCAAAGAATAATGAGAAGAGTAATATTGAAGATGGAATTAACAGGGGAATAGAATTGGGGTTCTTGATTTAATAACCACCCTTATCCCCTGTTTTAAGGAATAGGAAGATCATTTAATTCCATAAAAAACAGCCGATCATGTCATCAGCACCCTTTTATTAAATGATGAACAGTTGACTTCTATGAAGGAGAAGTCAACTAGACAGATAAGGCAAAGAGAATACCAAAAACAAGCATCCATCAAACTTAAACCACAGTAGACATCAAGACAAGAATCCCCCACAACATTTTCTATTTGCATGACAGTTGAAGCCAGTGTTTCATGGGACACGATGGTGTTAGTTGTGAGATTATCTATATATCTGAAACTAGGTGCTGGTTATAATCTGTCGTAGGGATATGAAAATATTGCATATTTTATCAAATTCTTGTAGTGTGAAAATATTCTCACTTAAAATGATAAAATCTCAATGGCTAAGTTTGAAAAAAAAAAAAAAACTAAATTCTTATTTTTTTTGTGAAAAGTTAGTTACTTAAACTTAAATATAAATTTTATCTTTTTAAACTTAATAAAGGTAAATAAGTAATTTTATTTTATTTTAATTGTATTTTTTGATTTAAAAATTATTATATTCCTTTATAGTTTATAAAATTATTTCATATTCCCAAACATTTTTCAAATTTAAAAAACCTTATTTTAAAATTTCCAAAAACATCATAGTTTTTTAAATTAAAAAAACCCTTAGAATTTTTAGAATTGTACATTTGGCTCCAAATATACATCATTTCGTTTAAATATTATGATAGAAATGTATTTGTTGTATAAACGTTATTTTTTAACTTATAAGAGTAAATAGATAATTTTTCAATCTTATTTTAAAAATTATATTCACTCATATATTTGGATATTATATTGATTGTACTATAACATTTTAAAAATATTTAAAAATAATTTTAAAATTTTAAAAATCGTTATAAACTTTTTTCAAATTTCAAAAAATATCTCAAACTTTTTTAAATTTCAAAAAACTTTTTAAATTTAAAAAATACTTCAAAAATTATCAAATTTCATAAATCTCTAAAATTAAAAAAAATTATAGTTTAATTCTACTATATAATTATTTATCATTAAACTCTATTTATATTTATAGTAATAAAATTTCATATTACTTTTAATTTTAATTAATATCAATTAAAGTAAAAAATATTAATAAAATTTTAAGAATAAAATATTATTTAATTTAAAAGTATTTTTGCTTTTTAATAATTTTATAAAAAAATTTATTTTTTTTGTCATAGTTATCTCTATCTTTATCTTTATCATATTTATCTAAATCTCATCTCAATTTGTAAATTTTTCTATGAAAGAATCAAAAAATATTTATAAAAATTCAGAAAAAGAAAATAAGACTTTGAGACGTGGATAAACAATATGGGACTTTAATTTAAAAAAAAAAAAAAAAAAAAATCTATGAATGAATCAAAATTTTAGTTTTAAATTGGCAGAGAAATCATTTGTCTTGGAATGAAATTAGGGTGATTTTTTGAAACAGAATAAGGAATTTTCCCCACATGAATTTATAATCCTTTATGCCCTTGTGTCCATGTCAGCGCGTCTCAACATAATTTTATCACGGCCAAAATACTTATACTCACTCAAGGTTTTTCAACTGATAAACTTCCGTCCAAAAATTTTTTAAAAATTAAATATCTATTTAAATAGTTATTTTTATTTACATAATTATAATTATAAAAAATTATTAGCAACGATAATTTTTTTAATTTATTTATTATTATTATTATATTAATATTATTTTATATTAAAATTTATTTTAATATTAATATTATTTTTATTTTTAGTAAAGAATAGTTTAGACAATTCATTTAAAATGCTAATAAAATCAAAAGAAAATAGTAGGTGTTTGAACTTTTTAAAGTTTTTGGGTGAGAACATTATTCAGGGAAAAGTCGTTTGGCCTTTTATCGTCAACAAACATTATCCTTCACGAATAACTGACCATTAAAACTCTTCGCACACGGCGTATAATAGCAGTAGCAACCGCCTTAGGCTAAGCCCAACTAGAATGTGCTGTCCTCTCATGGTCTCCCCAAACCCTCTGTATCTCGATATCACGATAATCTCCGCTAAACACCTCAAGAACGTAAACTGGAGAAATGGTGATCTCAAATCCTACGTCGTTTTCTATATCGACTCTGACTACCGACTCGCCACTCACTCCGACGACTCGGGCTCAACTCGCCCCGTCTAGAAAGAGCGCTTTACTCTCCCCGTAACTCGCCCTCTCGGCGAGTCCGCCCTCTCGCTCTAGATCTTCCGCTTCAAACCCTCCGAAACCCCCAAAAAATAGACGGCTTGCTGAAGTTCCTTCTTGCTCACCTGATTGGTTCTGACGAGTCGACTGAGTCCATCGTACGTAATCTCGAGCTTCTCCGCCCATCCGGCCGTTCGCAGGGGAAAATCCGCGTGAAAATCGCTATCAAAGAACGGGCTTACGGTTACTACTCTGGATATTACTCTCCGCAGGCGCCGGCGCCGTGGTGGCCGCTTTTCGGCAGAGCCTTTAGTTACAGTTTCCCAAACGGTAGTGTCCTGTCGGCTCCAGTTGATTATTCGACAACGAACAATCAAAAGCAGCCGCCGTTACCTCCTCGATCGATGTACGTGTCAGTGGATTATGTGCCTCATATTCAGCAACTAGCAAAGGAGTTTGCGGGTTGGGGTTTAGGAGAGGAGGCTAACAAAAAGGAGAAGGAGAAAAGGGCTGAGAGTGAAATGGAGCCAAGGGGAAGTTACAGTTACAGTGATTACCGCCATGGTTATTGAAGTTTGTTTTATTTAATTTTCTTGTCCGGTAATTATGTTTGGTTTAGTTACTGAAGGGTAAAATATATTCGGAAAAATAAAAAATTAATAAATTTTATGGCTTTGAATGATGAATATTCTTGTATTCACGACTGACTTTCTTTTTAGAAGTTATTTCGTTTTCTCTTAATCATTAACCGAGTTACTTGTAATGTCAAGTCTTCGTGTTTTGCTCGGTGGGATTGAGTCTTTTGTGGATGGTTTCTGAGTTTGTCATTGCCTCTTATGGAGACAATGAGTTGTTAAGGCTGTTCGTTAAGAGCTACCTCCATCCAGTTAGCCAGAGGTGGAGAGGCTCGAAAAATGTAGCCTTTGCTTCTGGGCTGACACGAACGAAGTGCGTTGGAAGAAGAGAGGCTTCAGAGACGAATCAAAAACATGTTTCTCTTAAAATTCCTTCTCAAATTTCAACTTTTTGTTTCTTAAAATTGTCATCATTTGGTGGCATGCATTGAATGTGCATACGAGAACAGAAGTGAGGTTGGTCAGTCGATGCTGCAGGAACTCATTTGGTTCGACTGCTGCAAAGACAACATTGAAGCTTTCCGGCTTCATGCACTGTTGATTTTGTCTATTTTATTGACCGGAGGAGAAGCTTTACAGCTAGGAATCCCACAAAATGAATTGCCTCGCCATTGCCGTTTCCACATTTTATTCAAGCAAAATGCATGATGACTTATCTCTTCATCTTCTGCCAGAATAGCAGCGGATGGCACAAAATGAATTACTGGAGAGGTGATCAATTTGCTCAATATAAACTGGAAACATTAACAGAAATATTCACTGAAATGGTAATGGAAGTATTCACTTTATTGGCGCCATTGCCTGGCAAATGTAAGTTCTTTAAATGTAATATGCAAAACATGCCATAAAATCTTCTTTTTCAGTTTCACTTCTGACAATTGATCACGAAATCAAAGATGAATTGGCAACTCTGGCCACATTAAAGAGCTGAGTCATTTTCCAGCAGCTTCTTTTCAACGACCCGTCATCATCCCCATGTTGCTCCTGTGTTTCACCACCTGGGCTACGAAAATAATAATACAATAAAAACCCCGCCCCGACGTCTCCGTCTGTTGGGATTCTTTTCTTGACCCAATCTCTAGATGAACTCTGAAAACATGGGAAGCCAGAAGCCAAAAATCTATCACGAGAAGCAAAAATTGCAGTTTTGTCTTCTACACTCCCGCAATAATCTCTTTCAGGTAATAAAATATCATACCCATCTCTCTTTTTGTTCTGTTTGTCTAGTACTTGAGAAACTAAAGTTTAATTGAAAGTCTTGAATCGACTCGAATTGAATCTCATAGTTTACTCATATTGAATTTTGAGAAAATCGAATTTAATTTGGGGATTTTTTAGTTGTCAAATTGTATAATCCACCTGCTTGCATTGTATTTTATTTTTTTCGATGATTATAATATTTCATGTTATTTTGATATCAACTTTTAATGGGTTTTTGATTAACAAAGTAATCACATGATATTCAGCAAGAAAATGCATCTACACGGGCACGTTTGAATGTAATTGCTGAGAAACTCGTTCATGATGACCCTGACAAGCAACCTTGGACGGCATTATCAGTTGTTTTTAAGCCTCACCATAATGCATTAAATGGTAATTATGATATTAATGCTCTTATTACTGCTCTGAGAGGGAAAGGGAAGGGTGTAGTATGGCATGATCGTCGAAATGAGGTGTCATCCATTGATCTTGATGGCTCTGGAAATAATTTGATGGGTATTGTGATTAATATTCCTGTTTTTACGTTATCTTGGGCTTTGTAAGAGTAGACATTGGGTTACACTGAGAAAGATTGATGGCGTTTGGTATAATTTATTAGATAGCGATTTTAAATCTCCCCATTGTTTCAAAGATACTGAAGAAATCAGAGAGTTCTTGGATTACATTATTGGGGTTGGTGGAGAAGTTTTGCCTGTCAAGAATGACGAAGAATGAGATCTGTTTTCTTCTCATTGTCTGCTGTGAAAGAGATTCTGAAGTTTGTGACATATACTAGCTGTGAACAATCATGAACTTGGTAAGCGTGCGGTCGAAGCTGATTAGAAAGATATCGTTGAAAGAAGATTTAGCAGAATCTGTTTGTGCTCCCTTGGACCATGATGGTCTGTACAAAAGTTCCTTCAGCTGACGTAGTTTATGCTAAGATGTACAGTGAAATGAAGACTATTAACCGGTTTGGAGTGTCGTACGGCATGATCGGTGAAATGAGGCGTCATCCATTGATCTTGATGACTCTGGAAATAATTTGATGGGTAGTTTATGCTATGAGAAATGAAGACTGTTAACCTATTTCCCATCCCATCTTACAACTTTGACATTTTCTGTTGCATTTATTTCTATGAATTGATGATTTTCTTCATTGTTACTAATAAATGAATGTAAGAGCCATACTAAGAGAAGGAAATGAACTTCATATTTAAAACCATCTGTTTTTCGCTGCCTCTTGTGTTGAGTAATTGCGTGACAAAGCCACGATTCCCTGCTAAGGTTTTTCCTCAAGTCCTAATAATGGTCGAATGACATGTTGCCACCTAAGGTTTTACTTAATGACAGTTACCACCCTAAAACTTTTAAAACTTAAGTATTCACCCTCAGAAGAGTATTTTTATCTTTTTAGATTAAAATAAAAAAATAAATTTTATAAATAATAATTAAAATAATAATTAAAAAAATTAAAAAAATTATTAAAAAATAAAATAAATATATAAAAAAATAACCACCATCGTCGGTGACGGTGACCACTTTTAATCATACCAAGTGACTAGAAATGATTATCTAGTTCTATTAACCGTCGAATTTGATCATCAATAATGTGAAAGAAATGGTCAAATATAGTCATCTTCGTCAGATTATTG
Source organism: Anacardium occidentale (assembly GCA_026122585.1). Taxonomy (NCBI): domain Eukaryota; kingdom Viridiplantae; phylum Streptophyta; class Magnoliopsida; order Sapindales; family Anacardiaceae; genus Anacardium; species Anacardium occidentale. The sequence goes on along the minus strand of JAJEJH010000151.1, from coordinate 247,854 downwards.
GTTGTCTTTGTCATCGTGACAACCAGATCCTGCCACCTGATGAGGTTAAAGGCCACTATAGCCACTGGTGACGTTGGCTACTTTTTTATATATTTATTTTATTTTTAATTTTTTTATAATTTTTCATCAATTTTTAAAATTTTTTATTTTAAATTTTTTTTAATATTATTTACATTAAAATTATAAAAAATATTTTAGTCTTTTTACAGTAAAAAGGTGGATCTTTGAGATAAAAGTTTTGGGGGTGACAACCGTCATTAAACAAAATCTTGGGTGGCAATATGTAGTTTGGCCCCTATAAGTGACTCCTTGTTGAAAGAGTCACCAACCAGGAAATGAACGAATTCAAATATTACTAGCATTCTGGAAAGCAGTAGGAACATTATTGGATTGATGGATTTTTTTCAATCATAAATAATCAGAACATTGTTGTTTTGCTTGGGGAGTGTGTAAAATGAATGTTATCGTGTTGCAACTTTTGTGTTGTCAAATAATTTTTTTTTTTTTTTTTTAAAGTTATCCTTCTTAAGTAGGCTACACAGTTGGTTTTAGCCTACGTGGTCTTGTCTTAGGCTTTTGGGTACGAAATTTGAGCCTCTTCATGTCTACAACTTGCTGGTTTTTTTCAACTGTTCAATATTCTCGGCACCCACCTTTGACATCAATTTTGTTTCTGGTCGAATTCACATAAATGGATTTCAAACCCGAAGAGATGAAAAGATAAAGATGGTATCTGTTTTCTAGAGTATATGTAAATATTCAGGTAATTAAAAAGCTTTCCAGGAGTCAAAAGAAGGTACTTTTCAGATATTATACGTTTATAGATAATCTGATAACTACCAAAACAGATTTTACCGAAAGGTTGCATCATCTAGAATCGCCATTTACATGAAAAGGATCAAACTGAAGTTGCTTAGCAGAGGAAAAGATATTGATTCCATACAAAAAAAAATTCACTTCACTCGGTGCGGACGGGCATTAAAGAAATTTTTAGACCATCATCAGTCAAAGCAAGAGTTCTAATAGGAGACCCACACGCTTGGTTTCTTTTTTTAATCTCTTTGCAGCTACATATAATTTTGTTTATGCACAATCCTGTGTAAACATTAACTTCGTTCACATATAAGAAGTCAGTTGTCCCAGCATAAAATGCATCTAATCATGGCAGTTAATCATTCATTTGTACCACTGCAGAGGAGAATCTTGAAATTTTTAATCACAAAGCTAAGGTAGCACTTCTAAAAGAAAGAAAAGGAGTTCTGTTCATTATATTATATAATTTAAGCAAATAAAAGAAAAGCAAGTGGAAGTCAGTCAACTCATTTGCCAAAGGATTTATTGCTGTCATGAGGTGACTGGGAGAGTGAATTATGAGAGAGTTATATTCAGTCTGAACTATTTGCATTTTATATTTGGCCAAAGGACATAATCCCACCCATAGTTTGAGGCGGGGACAAAGTGCCACACGATCAAGTTTAAAAAGCCCAAATTCCTACCTTTCATCCAATTTTAATTCAATTTCATTAATCTATTTTATGAAATAACAAAAATATCCTTATTAATAAAAATTTATAATAAAATTATAAAATAACATTAAAATTATAAAAAAATTTAAAAATTTTTATAAAATTATAAAAAAATATTTAAATTTAAAAAATTAAAAACCAGCACACGTAGGTACTTAGCCGGCGGTAGACCATGATATCACCGGTGGCCATTCAAGTCACATTAGAGGCCAAATCGGCCTCTAATATGAGGAGGTGGCGGTCACGGCCACCTACCCTTCTTAGGAAAGCACGGCCATTGGGGCCAAAGGTCGGTCATCCGGCGTTTAGGCTTTTTAGCGGGCGAATTTCATCGGCGTCAAAAGCTAAGGGTCAATCACGGCTGGCTCATGAGTTGGGAGGCCTCTCCTTGGCTAGTCCGGAGCGGCCACACAGTTCTATTCGCGACCATCGCCCATGCCATCAGCGATAGTGACTATTTTAATTTAAATATTTTTATAATTTTATAAAAATTTTAAATTTTTATAATTTTAATATATTTAAATATTATTTTATAATATTTTTAACTTTAATTTTAAAATAACAAAATTGTCTTTGAACTTACTGTTGACTGTTTAACAGTCAACAGTGAGAATCTGGGCTTTCTAAACTTGGCGGGTGGGACTCTGTCCCCGCCTCAAACTGTGGGTGGGAAAATGTCCTTTGGCCTTTATATTTTGTTTCCTGCTTAAAGTGTTCACGGTGGAAAATCTAGAAGTCACTGCTTGCGGAGCACATTTTTACTTTACTTATGTTACCGAATGCTTAAACCTCTGGTTATTTAAGTGTCATTAGAAAAAGCATTTCAAGGTGAAGTGCTAGATCATAGATAATCATAACCCTCTTTGCCTCACATTTTTAAGCTTCCTGTTTTAGCGTTCCCCTCTATATATGTGTCAAGGTCTTCACCTTTGGCCCATCTTCTTCCAACTGCTGTCTCTCTCTTTCCCTCTTCTGCAGATCTGTCTCAGTTACTACCTCTTATAGCTAGAAAATGTCAACAAGAGGGAGTGATAAAGTTAGTAGCAGACCAGCTGTTAACAAGGAGATTATAACCCAGAAACAGAAATCTACTACTCTAGTTGTTGAGAAGAAGACACAGGCTTCTGGCTCTTGTGCAACAAGAGGGAGTAACCGAGAAGGCTGTTGTTGCATACCAGGTATTAGCAAGGAAACTTTATTTTACCAAAGAAATTGTATTAGTAAGGTTGCTGGTAACCAGAGATGTGCTGCTGGGAGCTGTGGAATCAGGCTACCAAAAAGATCAGAGCTTTTGCGGGTCAGATTTCTCAATCATCTAACCAGTAAGATAGCAGAAGGTCTTTGTTTTTCGTCTTTGAGGAAGAGACGTTCGCCTTCTGCAGTTTCTTCCTCAGGAAGATCAAAGCAGTCTGTCATTCCTGTTGATTCTCACAGAACTGAAGCCATTGAGGATTGCATCGAGTTCATCAACTCCTCCTCTTCTTTGCCGCGATCAAACTCTGTTTCTGCAAACGCTTCTTAAAGTTTATTGCAGCATCACAATACTTAATGAAAATCTTCTTCTGAGGTGCAACCTTGCATCAAATGAAAGTTTGAACCGTCTTGTATATTTTGCTTTAGTGATCATCAAGACCTAGAATATGTTTGTTTCCTTCGTAAACTCATCAGAATGTAATAAAAATGGAACATTGTTTCTTCACTGCTTGCGATCTCAAACTCTTCAACCTTCGCAACTAACAAGAAAACGATAAACTTTCGGTTTGCATAGTTTATTTAGCTGATCATTTTGTTAGTGGAACATAAAGGTCTTAGCTTTTTATTCTTTTTAATTTTTATGCATAGTTCAGCATGAGTTGCCTATTGTCTAGCCACCTTCAAGGCAAGGCCAATACTCTTGCCCTTTGTTAATTTGTCATTTGCCACACTTACACCCTTGTCTGGAATTGGAAATTGGAAATGAATGTGCAATCTGGACCTGTGAAGAAACAAAGTCTGGTCTGTTTGGAACACTAAATCTAAATCCATTTCCCTTCTTATTTCTTGTAAACTGAACTAACTTGCCTTGAATAAAAAATCTTATGAGCAACATTCTGAAAAAGAGAGGTCCAATTGACCATATTCTGTTGATAAAGATGCTGTACTCTCAATGGTTGTTGCTGTAATATTCCCCATTTAGTTAATAGTTTTTACTGCTAAACTTCAATAAGTTGGGTAATTAGGTAACTAAACTGCAATGGATTAGGACTAACCTACTTTTCAATATATCACTTTATCCTGTTGGCTCCTTCTAATCACATACTGAGAGAAATAACCATCTATTATATGCAGTATACAGCTTTTATAATACAGTCTGTGGCATATTGTAAATCTTGGATTGCTTTAGTGATAAATGTTTCTGTTTATATGCAAGAGAAAATTTGTTCTCCTTTTGATGACAGTATGAACTGTACATTATTCTTTGGGATAAATTAACAATGTTTACATATCTTTCATCTTTCATTTTGCAGTCACAAGCTTAAGTCTTCTGTTTGTAAGATAAAATAATCAAATGATATCATATGTATCAAATTAGTAGATGATTTGAAATGATTCATACTATGTAGACACACATGTAAATGAGAAGGAAACTTAAGTTTCAAGAATCACTTTAAAAGGAAATTAACGTGCAAGACAGGACCAATGGTAAAAACTAATTAGGAGGCAGTAATTAATGTTCAATTCTTAGCAAAGAGACCTCCAAAGCCAGCTTTCTTCTTCGGTGGAACAGCGACTGAGTTCTTGGAGCTCCCACTTGTAGTGCCACCATTCTTGTCTTCAACTTTAGCCAGAATTGGATCAGTTTCGTAAAACTGTTCTTCCTTCTGCAAGTTCCCAAGAATCCAATCAAGAAGACCCTTTTCTTCTTTGCCACCACCAGCACCTTTAGCTGCTGTTGCTGCATAAACTCTCACAGTAGCTGGAGCAAAGCTAAAGGGAAGAGAAGCCATATCTTTCTTTTTTATCTACACTATTCACAAACTACTTTCAGCTAGTTTTTAAAGTGGGATATGGTAGGGTTGTGGTAATATATTTTGTTGGGGGTGGTATGATGGTGAGTCATGAACCGTTGGATTGGGTTTGAGGTTGTGAATAAGAGGGAAGAGGAAGTGGAAGTGTTTGCACCAGGATCTCTCCACTAGTATCTTATCATTTACATTCTTGGCTTTTAGTTTTGGTTGTGTTTTGATTCTTAGAGAAGAAAAATAAAATGAGGGGTTAAAGATGATCTTGAGTACATATGGATATGGGGTTGCCACGTGACCAGAAGATGATCCATCCACTTGGTTGCTGCTGTAGCTTACAATACGTATCTCGCTTGTAAAATTGTGCTTTTCACTCTTCCACTCAAGTCTCCAACTGTTGAACTAATTTAACTAGAAGCTAGGCTAAACTTTATGAGAAACACTGACATAGAATTGGCACATTATATGGAAAACCCCCAATACCCTTAATCAGAAACAAATTGCTCTTAAATTATGGTCTTAATATAATTATCTTTTTACTTGCCTGCTTCAGTAGGGTGAGAACTTGTCTTTCACTCATTTTAAATAATGGAGTTTAGAATGCATCCCTCAACTTTATTGATGCTTCTGATTTATTGAGAAATATAATATATCTAGGTGAAGACAATCATAATTTTCCTAATCCGTTGGAGATGGTGCACATGGGATTGATGGGTTGGGAGGGAGATTTGATGGGCTATGTCCAAGTTCGCTCGTGAAGAATCAAATGAGTTGGGCTCAGCCCCTGAGTCTGGTGTTCTGAAGTAATCGGGTTCAGTCTGTAGGGAATCACAAAGCAAGCAAAAGAATAATAAGATCCAAGGGACTTGCCTTCTACCACACAGATTATTGTGAAGTTTGCTGGTATTTGACTGAGACTTCAATTACAACATAAGCAAAATTTGTGAATGAGCATCAAGATTGGACATTGGCAGCTAGAAATTTATCAGAGTTTGGTGAGAGTTCCCCTAAGAAAGGGAAAAAATATGAGGTTTCTATATTTTCTTTCTCCTAAAGTTTCCTCATGTGAGAAACTACTGCTCACTCTAGAGAGTCAAGTTTGCTTCTTCCTTGATTTTCCTTAATTTAGATAATTTGTTTTTTCTACATTTTGGAACAAACCCTTTTTCCTGTTGCGGGTAAACTGTCTCTAACTGCTCTCTCTCACCCAAGAATGATTAGGTAATAGCTTTAAAATGGCCGGCTCCCTTTGAAGATTACAAGTGTAAGCAATCGCAATTGGGTAATTCTTCTCAAGCTGTATACCCAGTAAAGCACTTAAGCTCCACTGCTTCTTGGTAGGAATTTTATATAAACAATAAATATCAAACACAAGATTCTACCGATAAAATTAATATAATTTACAAGTGAAACTCACCAGGGCTTCTCATTTGCCCAAGCAAAGTCCTATAGTTTTTTAATCTTCCTAACACCAAAAATTACATAAAAATCTGTCACTTCAATTTCTTTTCCTATATTAATTATGTTAATGTTGAAAGGTGTCGTAGAGTGGAGATCTTCTAGAATCTCTACAGTTTTCTATATGCATGGCCACTATACATAATAAATCAATTATTTAGACATTTAAAGTATACGTAGGATTCACAAATATTTGCATGGTTTTCGTGTATGTTAATTCCTATCAAAATCAACCCAAAAGCGACCCACTTCACAAAATTCCCAACAACTTTCTCCTACAAACTTTCTTGTAATGTCCACTCTATATATACATCGCCATTCTTTATTCTTTATCTCATTCAATACTCGATTTGTAACAATTCTACATTATTTCACCAACTCAAATGGAAACCCTAGCTCTCGTTTTGAGCTTAGCGGCTCTAGTTTCAGCCTATGCTTTCTGGTTCTGTCTCTTATCTCGTAAACTCTCAGGCCCGAAATTATATCCTCTTGTGGGTAGCCTCCCGGTTCTCTTCAAGAACCGACGGCGGATACACGATTGGATTGCTAGTAATCTTCGAGCCACAAGTGGCTCAGCTACTTACCAAACTTGTACTATTGCTCTCCCTTATTTTGCTAGCAAACAAGGGTTTTATACAGTCACATGTCACCCTAAAAACGTTGAGCATATTCTTCGGACAAGGTTCGATAACTACCCCAAAGGTCCCACGTGGCAGAAGGCTTTTCATGATTTGTTAGGGCAAGGGATTTTCAACAGTGATGGTGAAACATGGCTTATTCAACGCAAAACTGCTGCTCTTGAGTTCACTACAAGAACGTTAAGGCAAGCCATGGCTCGGTGGGTGAATCGGACGATCAAGAATCGTTTGTGGAAGATTTTAGATCAAGCCGCGGAGAATAATCTCTCAGTGGACTTGCAAGATTTGTTGCTCCGTTTAACGTTTGACAATATTTGTGGTCTCACCTTTGGAAAAGACCCCGAGACTCTCTCTCCGGACTTGCCTGGAAACTCATTTGCTCTAGCTTTTGATACCGCCACTGAAGCAACTCTTCAACGGCTTTTGTACCCTGGATTTTTATGGAGATTGGAGAAAATATTTGGTATCGGATCTGAGAAAAGGTTGAAGAAGAGCCTTCAAGTTGTTGAAGATTACATGAACGGTGCTATAGAAGCACGTAAAGAGAGTCCGTCAGATGATTTATTATCAAGATTCATGAAGAAACGAGACGTTGATGGTCACCTCTTCCCAAGTTCGGTTCTTCAACGGATAGCTCTAAACTTCGTTCTCGCTGGCCGTGATACGTCATCGGTTGCACTCAGCTGGTTCTTCTGGCTTGTCATGAACCATCCCCACGTTGAAAAGAAAATCATTGATGAAATATCTAAGGTTCTTAAAGAAACTCGTGGCAATGACATCAAGAAATGGCTAGAAGAGCCTCTAGTCTTTGAAGAAGCTGATAAGTTAATGTATCTCAAAGCAGCATTAGCCGAAACCCTGCGTTTATATCCATCAGTGCCGGAGGATTTCAAGTACGTAGTCTCTGACGACGTCTTGCCAGATGGCACGTGCGTCCCAGCCGGTTCAACTGTGACGTATTCCATATACTCAATGGGGAGAATGAAGACTATATGGGGAGATGATTGCATGGAGTTTAGACCGGAGCGTTGGCTATCTGCTGAAGGCGACCGATTCGAACCGCCCAAAGATGGATACAAATTCGTGGCATTTAATGCCGGACCCAGAACTTGTTTAGGGAAGGACTTGGCATACTTGCAAATGAAGTCTGCAGCTTCGGCGGTGCTGATGCGTTACCGGCTGTCGCTGGCTCCCGGTCACCGTGTGGAGCAAAAGATGTCTCTCACTTTGTTTATGAAGAATGGACTTCGTGTACACTTGCATCCTCGTGGACTTGTTGCTGAATAGAAAGTGGGAAGTACTGCTGATGGTTCACCTTCTTGCCAACACTGAACAGGGACAGTATGATCATTTAAATTATTTTAATTTTTTATATGTATTTTCAGTATGTAATTGTTTGTTATTGTGCCGTGGAATTTGAGTACGTACAGTACACTTGGTTTGTTGGTATAAATTGGGTAAGTATACTTGGAAAGAGTCAAGATTGTCTTTGTGATGATAAATACTTTCATATCAGTTGATATGGGATCTCAAATGTATGCATTTTTCTTCAAAAAATCATTTACTTTTTGTGATATCTTACATGGGCATGTTTTATATTAGATTAAATTAAACCCTAATTTGTCCATAGAAACAACCCTAATTTACAATTTTTAGATAGCAGGTGAACCCATGCTGGGTTTCGAGAAGAACCCAGGTGAAACCGAGCCTTGAATATCAAAACAAACCAATTCAATTTCGGTTCACATTGTTACCTTTTCAGGTTAAAAAACAAACTGCTTTAAGAAAACAAAAACCAAAGAACAAAAAATGAAAACAAATCTTGGAAGTCAAAACCTTTTTGGTTTAATCTAAAACCCAGAAGAAAAAAGAAATGGAACGATATCAAAGATACAAACACTTTATTACATTAGCTCAGAATTGTAATTCTCAATGGAAATACAAATAAATAAATTTACAGAACCAAAGAATTCAATTTTTGCCAACCTTAAAGGTGGATATTTAGGGGGACTATCGCGGGAATTCTATAATAGATTTCGCCTATATCAACTTCTCACGATTATGACAATTTTTATATGCCTTCCAGATAAACAAGCAAGTGTTGTCGTTCATTTTTTTAATAATGTGGTGCTCTTGAAGAGGCTGGTCTTCTTATGAATATCGAACATCTGGTGAAGGTAAATCTTGACGATATTGGGAAATTGATTTGGGTGAAAAATTTATATTACAGAGTCCGGAGAACGAGTAAAAAGATAAGTTGTTAAAGTCGAAAAAGGATAAATTTCTTTCTTTCACTGGGTTTACTTCAAAAAAGGCCAAAGGACTTGATCCTACCCATAGTTTGGTTCTAGGACAATTCCCACCCTCTAATATTGAAAAACCCAAACACCCACCCTTCACCCAATTTCCATGCAAGTTCACTAACATATCTTGTGAAATCGCAAAAATACCCTTATTGCAAAAAAAATTATAATAAAAATTTTACAAATTTTATAAAATTATAAAAAATATTTAAATTTTAAAAAATAAAACTCAACCCCTGTCGCCGTGCTGGCGGCGGTAGGCACCGCAAATAGCATCAGGTGGCCATTTCAGCCACCTGATTCCAAGGGAGGTCAGATCTAGCCTCTCGAACTGGCTGCCTCTTCTTTTGGAGGAGGAGACCAAATCTGGCCACCTCTGCTCTAAAACTTGGCCTAAAACGGTCGTTAGGGCCAAAGCCGGCCATCTCCAACCGTTTCCTACCCGTTTCTCTAACAGAAGCTGTCAAACCTGGCGGCCTCCGCCTAAATAGAAGGCGGCCAGATCAGGTCGCCTCCGTCTGGCCTCCCTTGGAACTAGATGGTCAGAGCGGCCACCTGGTGTTATTTGCGGCGGCCATCGCCGTCGACACGACGGCGGTGGCTGGGTTTTTAAATATTATAATTTTAATTTTTTTATAATTTTATAAACTTTTTTAATTTTTTTATAATTTTTAATATATTTATATATATATTTAAATATTATTTTAATTTTAACTCTAAAATGATATAATTACCCATTGACTTATTATTGACTGTTAGATTTAACAGTCAATTGGTGGGATTTCAGATTTTTTAAACTTGACGGGTGAGACTTTGTCCCTGCCTAACTCTGGGTGGGAACATGTCCTTTGGCCCTGTCAAAAAAAGATATCAAAAACTGTCGGAAGTGGCTGGTCTTGGCCCCAATAATCGTTTTCGACTATGGTTTCTAGTGGAGCTGACTAGAATTGGCAACCTTTGTGGAATAAGGAGGCCAGATCTGGCCTCCATTAGAATCAAGTGGTTAGAACGGCCACCTGATTCTATTGGCGGTAGTGGCTAGGTTTTATTTTTTAAAAATTTAAATATTTTTTCAAATTTTATAAATTTTTAATATATTTATATATATATATTTAAATATTATTTAGGTTAATGAAATTGGATGAAAATTGGATAAAGGGTGGGAATTTGGGCTTTTAAAAGTTAGTGGGTGGGACTTTGTCCCCGCCTCAAAACTATGGGTGGGAATAAGTCCTTTGGCCTTTTGACGGAGATGGTCAGGTCTGACTGTCTCCTGTCTGACGGCCTTCGTCAAATGGTCTCCCTTGAAACCAGGTGGTCTATTAGCAGTAGTGGCTAAGTTTTGTTTTTTAAATTTTAAATATTTTTTCAAAATTTAAAAAAAAAATTAATATTTTTTAATATTTTTAATATGTTTGTATATATTGAAATATTATTTTATAATTTTATAAATGTTAACTCTGAAATGACAAGTTTACCCCTTAACTGTTAGAGTTTTTACTATTAACTGTTAAATTTAACCATTAACTTTAGTCAATGAATGAGATTTAGGATTTTTAAATGTTAGAGGGTTGGCATCTGTATGGGTGAGAACAAGTCCTTTGGCCTTCATAAAATTTATCATTTTTTAGAGTAAAGAAAATGACTAAATGCCCCTGTTAAAAAAACTGGCATTAATAGGTTGTTTTAGGACGACGAGAATCATGGTGTAAGTTAGCATTTACGATTAATTTTTATTTTATCTTTTGTTATATTTAATCTTTTATCTTTTATAATTCATTGTTTTTATTGTTTGTTAAAACAATTCACCAACTGAGCATTAAAAGTGAAAAGTAAGTTGTTATTTTTCTGATTTTGAATAAAATAAAATAAAAAACTGAAATCCAAAAACATGATCTCTTAACACGATAAGTGCATATTATGATCCAACATACCATTATTATAGGAAAAGATAGAAATGTCTTTAATGTCAATTATCAATTTACTCTTTAATGACATTACAAAAATATCCAGTTTTTTATGTGGAAAAGGAACTTGATGGAGCTTAGAGGCATGGACTGCTGCAGATGAGAAATTAGCTTGTTCAGATACAATATTGATTGATAAAATGTTAACAACACTTTCAGCTTGTTCAACAAGGACAGGAGAAAGGATACGTGAGACTGTCATGAAGACACCAAATGAATTGAGAAGAAAGAGACAGAATTGAAACATAACTTAGCAGAGGCTAATAAAAGCCTTACCAAAGCTGCTGAGACTAATCATCTTAAGTAAGGCTCTCCTAATCAAATAGAAACATATTGCAGATCTACGTAAAAGCAAGCATATTTTAATACACTAATGGCTAGATTAGCTGCTCAAAAAAAAATAATAAGTTTTTTTGTATTACGAATGTCACAGTCTTGAGAAAGAGCTTGAGAGTTGGAATGATGAGATGGAGTTGATCTGCAATTTGTTGATGCATAACATGAGCAACACTCGGGAGTGCAAAGAAAATCACAAAACTTTAAACTAGCTTTTGATTTGATCTAATAGTTAATATAGAGGGTAATTTGACTACCTAATTCTTCTTATATGTTAAAAGAATATCTTGGTAATTTTAATTTTGTTATAGTTTTATCTATATTTATTTTTTATTATCATCAACCAAACAAAATAATATTTATATTTATCAATTTACTCAAACGCATTTTTCTTTTATATTAATTAAGATAACTTATTTTTACGGTAATATTTCAAATTTAGTAATAAAATATTTTTTAAACCAAACTTTTTAAGCTAAATTGGCAAGAAAGATCAAAAATAAAACATCTAGACCTAAAGTATGGGTCCCTTTTATCATTCTTTCCTTTCACCTACACTAGTCAAGGGATGAACCTATTTCACATTTTATGATAAAACAAAAATTCTAAAAAAGAAAAATTATTGAAAAGTTGAGTTCTTTGAACGATTGTGGACATTTGAGGGAGGGAAGGTTGAAAAAGGAGAGGGTGGCTGGGTGGGTGGGACAATGTTCGTTGGTTAATAATTTGCCAGTATTTTGTTAATAAATTACTTGTGTGTCAGGATAAATATATGGTCATGTGGTTCATGGTGTTGAGTGTAATGACAGAAAAATGTGGTCGCTGATAATGGTTAGTGATGATAGTTATAATGTATGCATGGTACGTGTTGATGACTATGGTGGTAGCGTTGGTGATAATGTGGTGGTGAGAGAAATTGTATTGATGGAGAAGAAGAAAATTTGCTAACAAAGAACCCGACCTAAATCGACACCCATACAAGTCACCAACTACATTGGATTAACAAACTCGGAATAAATACAACGTCTCAATCATATTCTATCGATTAAAATTAGGAATTTAATAATGAGTAGCTCATCGATGGCTTTAATTTTTTGCTCGTGGTAAGGAAGTCAATCAAACTACCATCCAAACAATCAATTTTGTGGAAGATATCAAAGAAAGAATAAGAGGAAAAGATCCCAAGATCAAAATTTTCTAGTTTTTCCTACTGGTGTTTCAGAGAGAGAAAATAGTTAATTTTCATAATCTTTACCCATATAAATTGAATTGTTTTTATCACTATCCATTTTACTTGCAATTGTACTCCCCTAGTCTACCTGTGAGTCAAATATAGAATAAAAGTGGAGTGAATTAAATTTAATATGGTCATGTAATTTATGGTAAAATTGGATTAAATACAGAATTAATTGTTTAAATAAAAATAAAATTATATAAAATAATAAATTATTTAAATATTTAAAATTTTAACTAAACAATAATAAATTTTTCAATTTAAATTTTTGAAAAGTAGAAAAAAAAATAAATTAGAACTATACCCTCAGCCACTTCTCAGATAAATGTGTTGAACATTTTTCTTTATTTTATCTCCTACATTTCACTGTTATTTAATTTTGTCCTCTTTATATTTTGTTATTCTAACCTTGATGCTTTTATATTTGTCCTTGATGACACTGATTAAGAAGATTCATAGATAAAATGTCAAACTATTCTCTTAAACATGATATCTTATTCTGCTTTGTGCTAAAGAAGCCAAAGGCACAAGAGTATCTGAGACTATTCCAATAAAAAAAAATGAAAAACAATTTTCATAAAAAATTAATTGAGTTTATAAATATTTGAAATTTTAAACAATTATATATTTAATTAAAATATATATAAGTTACTGATAAACAATTAACGTGTTCGATAAAATATAATTTATAAATATATTTTATTTTTAAAATGTTTCAAAAAGATATTAAATTATTTTATCAAATAATAAATTATATTAATTTAATTTTTCATTATAATATTATAAAAATATATTTAGATGATATTATTATAAAGCAAAAACTAACACTCTAGGCATATGCTCATGTAACCCAAGAAGTTGAAAAGCTCAAAGCTTTACCGTAAACCACTGCACGCTCGACAAAACTTTACAACCCACCAAATGAATAGAGTCAGAAGCTCATCGATGTGGGTCAGCCAAGGCATCACCAGCCAGAGCTCTTGTGTGTACATATTTAGACACTCTCTTGCTGTCAAGCTCCTTCACCCAGTACCCCAATAATTACAGTTATGAAAGAAGGCATGAATAAGTCCTACTTGGCCCATAGATTTATGATTTTCCAGTTACACAATTATGGATGAAAGACTGATGTACATAACAGCAGTTGCCTCGAATGGGTACCCATGTGGCCATGGCTATGCAATCAGAAACTAATACTATCATATTTGTAAGACCATGCAAATGCTCATGGGAAGAGTTAATATGGAAGATAATGTTATATATTATTTATTTGCTTTATTTTTATTAATTTGGTACTAAATTTTGATAAAGAGTTTATATAAAAGATAACATTATTTTTCGTTGAATCATACTAAACTTTGATGTAACATTATTGACAAAATCATTCATACAAACCCCATCTGACTTTGAATTAGGAAGATGTTTAATAAGAGTATGAGATGTTGATGTGCTAAAATAACTTTGTTCTTTCTTTTAATGGGATTTGAGTTTATATTATGAGTTAGAATGTTGTCAACAAAATTCAGTCAAATTGAACATGATGTTTGTAAAATGTATAATCCAATGCATTATTCAACCAAATATTGAAGTATAGTTTTGATTGAATTTGAATCAATCTTTCGTTTATTCATATACTAATAAATCTTATTTTTATACATGTAAACTAATAAGATAGTTTATGATAAGATAATTTAAAAATAAGTAAAATAAATAATTATATTGTATAGTTATAAGATGTCACATCAATTTATATAAATAATTGAGTAAATTATATTTTTTTAACTCAAAATTCCATATCAGATAATATAAATAACATTTTTTTCACTCAAAATCAAATTTTTACCATCCATTAATTTTTTAAAGAATCAAAACATTTTAACATCCAAATTGCCAAGTCCTCCCTGGATTTTTTTATTCAATGGCTGAAACTTTTTCCTCTCAAGAACGTTGGGTTTTCTACCCTCGAGTTGTGCTGCTGGGCTGAATATTATACACATTTAACGGCAGCTGAAGCAAACTGTGGCGGTAATTTGGAGGAGCCTGGAGTGACTTGGCTGCTAGTCCTTTTGAGCTTGCTAGCTTCTTTGTCCGTTGTTCCTCTAGGCTTTCTCCTCTGTTTGTTGTCTTTACTTTGTTTTTGGTTGGTTGAATACTTCTCTAGATAAAATTATTTTAATTTGTAAAGGGTTTAGACAATTCTATATATTCTTTTATATGTAACCTCTAATTGTTATTTTGGTTTGATTTTTAGGTTCTTTCTGGTTGTCTTTCTTTTCGTATAAACGAAATTAATCTTTTAAAAAGATTTAATTAATTCGTAATGTTCTTTGTGGGTGGATTCTTTTCATTGTGTTTAGTTTGTTATCAGATTTATCTTTTTTTTTTGTTAACTTAATTTTAATTATAAAAAAAAAAAATCGTAAACATTTTAAACTTGACAATTTAACGATTAAAAATTTTTGAAAACTTGTAAATTAATTCATGAAACGTTTTGAAAACTTGAGAATTGAAAGGTTTTTGTCGATAATAATTTTAATCGAAGAATTGATCAATTTGTCAAATGATTTAAAAATGAATTGATGAATGATTGATTTGTTGATTGAACTAAAATCAATCAATCTATCAAATTAGATTAAAAAAAAAAAGAATGAAAATACGTTAATAGGATGGATTTTTTTATAATAAATGATTTAAGTTGTTAAGATAAATATTAAATATGAAATTACGATGGATTGATTTGACACGGTGCAGCCCACCACTTATGTCTAAATACAGACTTTTATATTAAAATAGGGCAATGGCCACCAACCAATCCTAGAAAAGAGGCAGCGTGATCTTCATCGAAGTAGTCGTAAACTGAATGGCGTCTGTCGGCAGCATTTTTCAGCTGTGGTAGGATAAAAAGCAAAAAGGGGTTACAGGTAAAGCTCTAGAGAAGCATTCTCTAGCTTTGGCTTCTTTTACTCCTAAACATGCTCTACGTGTATAAATACAGGCCAAAGGACATGTTCCCACCTATAGTTTGATTCGAACACAACGTATTATCTCAAAAGTTTCAAAAACCCAATCTCTTAGAAATATTTGTTATAATTTTTATACTAAGATAATTAATATACTTTTTTAGAAATAAAAAATTTATAATAAAATTATAAAAAAATTTTTAAATAAAAAAATTTAAAAAAAATTTAAAAGTAGTCACTGTCGTCAATACCGGTAGCGGGGACCACCGATGAAGGGATCAGATGACCATTTTCAACTATCTGGTTTTAGGAGAGGCCAAATCTGATCTCTCTTAGAATTAGGTTATCGAAAATGTTTATCTAACTTTGTTAGTGACGACTACCGCTATTGGCATCGGTAGTGGTGACTGTTTTTTTTTTAATTTTAAATTTTTTAATATTTGATATCTATATAAACTTTATTTTATAATTTTATAAAATTTTAATCTTAAAAAAATATAAATATGTTTAAATTATTATTATTTATTAATATATTTAATATTAAATTTCGTTAAAGGATAAAAAATACGCCTTTTAAAAATGTTGGGGGTGAGAATTTGCCCCGCCTCAAACTATTGTGGGACCATATCCTTTGGCCATATATATAATAGGTTGACTGTGATGTTTAATATTTTATGAAATGAAAGTAACGGATAAACAAGCGTCGGTTTGATGGTTTCACCACGATTTCTATCGGCCAAAGAGAAGATCATGCTGCCCCACTCGAAAAGCAATCACAGGTCTCTTCCAAGATCATATGGCCCACATTTAAATACACTGAAAGCAGCTTGCTAGCATCCCAGATGGTGGAGTAGATATGCATCGAAACTACTGTATAAAATACATTATGATTATTGGCCTTTTCTGGTATGTAGCCAAGGTTTCTGAATCTTCACCTTTCGTTGTAAAAACGACTCCCTGTCTAATCGATAGGAAAATTTCGCCAACGCCAAGAATAACATTACTGAACATTAAAAAGCAAAACTTGGAAAGGTTTGCCGTCAAGATGGGCATTACAGGCCATGTTAGTGAGCGCCAGAAGTGAGTTTATTGCTCGAATTTCTAGCTTGTTTGGCAGCCGTACTAGACGAGAATTGGGTTGTGTTATGAGCTGACATGTAAAAACAAATGAAAACTGACAGTAACGTGGATGTGCACAGAAGAAATTTGATTTTGTTTTGTTTTTGAGAAGATTTTTAAATAAGAAGATGGACAATGTCATGTGTTATTTCAATGGAACAAAACAAAGGGTTTTCTGTAATGGGCAGAAGTTTCAGGCATTGGATTCCCCTTGACAAATGGCCATACGTGTTAGAATACTTGATGAAATTATATTATATAAACCACGTTCATGTCACAACTGAACTGGAGATTTAATTTGTACTACAAGATATCCAAGTTCTTCACGGAATACAAATATTTACAGCCTAACAATAATGCCATCGTTCAGGTAAAACATGGAAACATGTACAGTTACAAACTGAGATCCTTTTTTAATCTTCTTTTTCTGCGAATCAATCAATGATATGTTTCTTTAACTAAACTGAGCAAAATGAGCATATATGTGCAGTGCAGTAGCAATGTACTCTTAACTTTATTCTTCTAAGCCCTCACACTACATCAGCTCCCTTTAGAAACTTTCCTTCCTTTTCATTTCCCTTTCCCTTTCTCTATTCTTCCATTGATCTCCCTCACCATTTCTCTGTCTCTCTCTCTCTCGCCATGACTCATTGACAGCAGAGTTCAAGCTCTCATACGACAATGGCAGAAAGAAGTAATATTGGGTCGATTTTCAACAAGTTCCTCTCTCTTTTCCTTCTCCTTCTTCACTTGGGTTGCTTCATTTTCACCTCCAACACTCACCCACCCGGTACCAAGAAACGAAAAAGATCAAAAGCCGCTCCTCCCTCGTTATCACCTTCTCCATCTCGTCTTAAACCCCACGAAGCTCTCTCTTCTTCTTGGTCCTACATTAAACGTATCTTCTGTTCCAGCAAAAACACTCCAAAGACTCGCCCACTATCCCCAACTTTAACCTCAGCAAGATCATTTCAGAATTCTCTTTTCTTCATGATCCCAGCTGAGCGTCATCAACCTCAAACTTCAGACTTATCTCCACGTGTCAAGCCAACTACTGTTTCAGGTTTAGAATCCGATATCTCGGCTGATCAAACATTCTTCCTTCTACGTAACGACATCTTTCCATGCACAACTTGTGGAGAGATTTTTCAAAAACCCCATCTCCTAGAACAACACGAAGCTATCAAACACGCTGTCTCGGAGTTCACTGATGGTGATTCAGGTAAGAATATTGTTAGCATCATATTCAAAACGGGTTGGTCCAACAAAAATAAGAACCCGGAAATAGTTCGAATCTTAAAGATCCATAACAACCCAAAGATTCTCTCAAGATTTGAAGAGTACAGAGAGTTCGTGAAAGCCAAAGCGGCACGAAACAGCACCCTCAGGAGGCGAGACGAAAGGTGTCTAGCTGACGGCAACGAGTTGTTAAGATTTTACTGCTCAACGTTTCTTTGCGATTTGGGACTTAACGGGAGTTCTAGCATTTGTAACCAGCAGTATTGCAGTGTTTGTGAGATCATAAAGTCGGGATTCTCACCCAAGCTGGACGGGATTTCCACATTGTCTACTAGCTGGAGAGCGCACGTTGCGATCCCGGAAGAGATTGAAGAGGAGTTCAAGTTCATGAACATCAAACGTGCAATGCTGGTTTGCCGGGTGGTGGCTGGTCGGATCGGTTGTGACACCGATGAGGATGAGCTCTCCACGGCGAAAGAGGACGGCGGGTTTGACTCGGTCATTGGAAGGGGTGCCAGTGGGATCCAAACTATATTGGACGAAGAAGAGCTGTCGGTTTTTAATCCAAAGGCTGTGCTTCCTTGCTTTGTGATCGTATACACCGTGTGAGTGAAGTAAGCTAATCAGTGTGTTAAAATAAGTAAATCTTAATCAACTTTGGTTAAAAATTTAGTTGTGTCTTGTTGTCGAATTAATTTTGAGTATAAACCAATTTGATTTTGGTTTAATTAAAAAAAAATTAAACTTGAATTTAAATTCGAATTTATTGAATTCCTCTCAAACCAATTTAAACTTAGTTTATTTAAAAAATAAATAAACTTCAAATTTATCTCTAGTATTGGACTTAATCAAATTTAAATCTAGTTCAATACTATAGTCAAACAAAAAATCATTAATTCATTCTAATATATATTAGTAAAAATAATGTTATATAATTCAAACTTATAGAAGCTAAACTCATTTCAAATTTATCTCTAGTATTGAACTTAATCAAATTTAAAAAAAAAAAATAATGTTTTGATGTTTATGTTGATAGAGGCTGCTATTGGTGTTGTTGCATGTCATGATTTATCTAAATATATGATCATGTATTTGTCGAATATATGATCGTGTATCTCGACAGTTGGATAAATCTAACGTTTGGAAAAATTTTGATTAATTTAAATTTAAAATTCTACTTATGCACTACTATATATATCTTATGCACGAACGTACATGTAGTTGGTTGAAAATTTTGACATGATAAGAATATTGTATGGATTATGTGTAATGTGATGATTTGTACATGATCTACTATGTATTAGGACCTTGAATGGTCGTATGACTTTTTGCTGTTCGTATAGCATAAACATTTTATTTCAATTTAACAAGTTTATATTTCCAGAGGACTATTTTATATGTTTATGATGTTGATATTTAATCAATTGGTCATAGTTTAAAGTAAATAGTATAAATATGTTCTTATTAGTTGGATGTATCATTGAAGGAGTCAAAGAAAATATAATCATATATTTTGAAATAAATATAATTTTATTAAAATTTTAAGGATAATAATAAAATTTGTAAAAAATTTAGAATTAAAAAAAATATAGATATTTTTAAAATTTTAATATCGATTCCCAATAATTTTAAAAATTGTAATTATATTTTATTTAAAACCCGAGTAAAACATTTTTTAATTAATAAAATTAATGATTAATTTTAGCTGAATGATTGAAAATTTATTTTTTTAAATATCATAATCATTGGCTATTAAATTTTGATCTCACTTCGTAAGTGGGCTGCTTTATGGCCCATTATAAAAGACAGACCGGTGCCTAGATTTCAGTGCCATGCCAGAATTTGCGCGCAAAATGCTCAGCATTCGAACCCTTCAACTTTGCTGCTGAATCCAGTTTTCTCCTCCGCTCTAATTTTTTCAAGCGACAATTCATGCATCTACCCGGATCAAGTGGTTGACTTTGAAGTAAACCTCGAAAACAGTACCTGTAAATATTTAACTCTATGAACGGTTCCGTCACCAGGAATCTCTCTTTTTTCTTCAAAATCCATCCATTTTTTTCTATCACAATAAAATCTTTAGATCCACCCTTTTGCTTGCTTTGCGTGATCTTGAAAAAGATATATCATACACCTGTTTTCCTTGTTCCCAATTCGTTTTTTTTTTGGACTTTCTGGAGTACCTTTATTGCGCTTGTGGAGACTTAAAAGACTGTTGAAGGGCAAGGTTATCAAGCTAAGCTCCAAACTGCTATTTTCATTGTCTTCTCTGTCAGCTGAAAACAGCGTAAGAATTATTATTTGTCTCATTCTAGTTTTTGTTAGAGTTAACTATGGCATGTTAACGTCTTTTTGAAGCTTCTTAATCGTCTTCTTTTTTTCTTTTTTTCTGGTAGACGATCAATATGCCATCCGAGTTCAAGTTGGATGTAGTTATCTCTCTTGATCCAAAAGAATCCGAATCAAGTTCTTCTAATGGAAAAGTCATATTAAGTGAAAGTAAAAATGGGTTCTACAGGATGATTAATGGCATTCAAAAGCAAGGATACAGAGGATTAAGTGACAGGTAAAATCTCTTTTAGTCTTTATGCAATTATTTCTTAATCATATGCTTCATTCAAATAAATTCGAACGATGAAAAACTTAGCAAGATTTATATTTAAATACTTTCTAAAACATCTGCAATATCTATGAAAAGATCATAGCTGATTATAATGCTGAAGCCTGTAATTTTCCATTATCAATTAAGCAGGTTCTTTAGAGGGAATCGAGCCGCATTTGCTGGTGGTGCAGATATTTCAGTTGACGGGGACGAAAAGAGAGAACATAGATTAGGAACAAAATCAGGACCTCTTCTGTCTGGAACAGCTTACTGTATATCTTCCTGCAGCATGATTTTGCTAAATAAAGTTGTTCTTTCGGGTTATAATTTCAATGCTGGAATATCATTGATGTTTTATCAAGTATGTGACTTCTCTATATTTCCTAGTGTTGAGTGATCCATTTTCTTCCTTTGCGAAGTTACAAATTTTGTTCGGTAATGAACTATTTTGCTTTTGAACTGCAGAATCTAATTAGCACTCTGGTAGTTGCCGTATTTGGGCTCTCCGGAGCAATTTCAGTGGAAAAGCTAAATTGGAAGCTGATTAAGATTTGGATACCAGTTAATATAATCTTTGTTGGCATGCTTGTTTCAGGCATGTATAGGTATGCTATAAAGTGCACCATTTATGAGGCTACTCATACTGTGTCAAACAATAATTTGTCTGGTTTTTCTGCTGCAGCTTAATGTTCTCTGGTGCATGTTTCTTTTCAGCTTGAAATACATAAATATTGCAATGGTGACAATTCTCAAGAATGTGACAAATATTTTAACAGCAGTTGGAGAGTTGTATATATTTCGTAAACGTCAGAATCAGAAAGTCTGGACTGCAATGTTTCTAATGGTAAATGATGCAACACAGTTTATGCTAATGTTTAGTTCAATTCTTTGCAATTTGATTTGTTTCATTTACAAAAAATTTCGTATCTACAATTAGCAAATCTCTTCATGCTCTGCAGATTTTCTCTGCTATCAGTGGAGGGATCACGGATCTCTCATTCGATGAAACAGGATATGCTTGGCAGATTATTAATTGTGTTCTAACTGCTAGCTACTCTGTAAAATTTTTACCTTTTTAGACAACTCCCAACTTTCATTGACAGTTCTTCTCTTTCTGAATTTTTCCCATCCAAGTACATGTAACATTTGCATATTGTGATAGCTTACCCTACGGCTGGTCATGGACAAAGCAAAGCAGGCAACGAGATCAGGCTCTCTAAATGAATTTTCAATGGTGTTGCTTAACAACTTACTATCTCTTCCATTTGCCATCTTCTTGATTCTCTTATTTGATGAATGGAGATATGTTATGACTGTGTAAGTCAATGCCTTTAACCTTTATTAAATATTTTTTTCAACATAATTTTTTTTCCGATGTTTGTGGTTATTACTTGCAGGGAAGTAATAAATTTGCCAATGTTCTGGGTTGCTGCAACAGCCAGTGGGTTTCTTGGGCTTGCAATTAGCTTCACCTCCATGTGGTTTTTAAAGCAAACTGGTCCAACCACATACAGGTAATCATAATTTAATCTCTTTTTATGCTGAATTTTTGTACAACAATCTATTTCAAACTTCTGTTATGGGTTTTCACAGTTTGGTAGGTTCATTGAACAAGATTCCAATCTCAATTGCTGGTCTAGTATTGTTCAAGGTTCCACTGAGTTTGCCAAATATGCTCAGCATAGTTTTTGGTAATCAGAAACTCAAATATACTTACTACGAACTCTTAAGTAATGAGATGTTCTATAATTTTCATCTGACATATACCAACCAATTTCTGCTTCTCTCAGGTCTATTTGCTGGCATATTATTTGCCAGGGCTAAAATGTCCTGATTCAGGAACTGGGCACCAATCATATACATTTCAGGAAGTTGATCATGTTGAGGAGATAATGAAGCTGGAAGAAACAGAAGATCAATTTCCAAGAGATAAACAAAGATCAAATTACAAAGAACATCCAAATATCAAGGGATTGGGAAATATTGGAGCTATACCCTGCCCTTTTTTCATACAAGACCAGTCATGAGGCATAATATATATCATGTTCACATATCTTTGGTCACATACAGACTATTTGTTTTAATTTGGTTACTTATTATAGAAACAAAATTATCAAAAATGTATTTTTTTTAGGGGAACAACGTTATCTAAATTGAATTCAATTTAACTAACAAAAAAACTTCGAAATTTGAGAATATAAAGTGAACTATAGTTAACGTTATATAAAGTAGTGTCAAAGGCGTTTGTACATCTAGATAAATTTGTCAAGACGAGGTCATTGACAATACTCATTATCGTATTATCTTTGAGTTACCTCCTCTCAAAATACACTCATTCATAACATGTCATTCCTCTTTATATTTATAATGGAAAAAGATTTACAATCAAATTCATGTTTTAAACATATAAATTTAAATATTACATTTACAAGGGTTTAAGATTTAAAATTCAATAATTATGTATAATGGTTTAAGGTTTTGATTAAAATAAGTTTAAGGTTTTTTGTTTAACGTTTATTTTCTAAAGTTTATGGTTTACGCTTTTATGATTACAAATTATGATTTCAGAGTTATGGTTTATAGAATGTGATTTGAATGATTAAGATTTTAGGGTTTAAATTTTATTATTTAGATCTTAGAGCTAATTTGTTAGTTTATAGTACGTAATTTTAATCTCCTCTCAATCTCTCCTATCCTTACTCATAAAATTTGTAAAACAAAGTACCTTTAATTTTATTAAAATTACCAACCATCCTAACCCATCACTTATCACCACCTGTTGACGTCACACAATCATCACCTGCCCTTGTAAAGAATCATCCCTTTGGTGCCCATTTTGTCATTACCAGAATGAGATTGAGAGGAGGTTTAAGGTGAACGAAGTCAGATTAAAAAAGATGAAAATCGATAAAATGAGATTAAACGGGGTTTGAGAGTCAACAAAGAGAGATCGAAAGAAAACAAAAGTCAACAAATTGAGACCAGAGGAGATGAAAGTTGATGGAGTGAGACCGACAATAACTTCCTTTCGCCAGCCAAACACATTAATTTTATCCAATACATTCTCGTTCCTGCCATCTTATCCCATCTAACCCCTTTTTCTTTTTCTTTTTGTTATTATCAAGTAGATATAATAATTACATATACATTTCAACTTTACTAAAAATATTAATACTTACATAATAATGCCTGAGAGATAAAGAGACAGATGGACAGGGATGAGAGTGAAGAGAGCAGATCCATCCGAGACCAAGACCTATGAATTCTGCATTACGACCCATGTCCATTTCTTCACTAATTCTTCTCCAGTTCTTCCTTCGTTTATACGCATATGTACGAAAGTGTTGCAGAACAATTAGAATAAAAAGAAAGTTCTAACTTAATATTTGAAAAAATAAGCATCAAATTCTTCTTGGTGAAACCTTGGTGGCAACCCTGGTCTTTCATCCAAACACGAGGCTTTTTGGGGAATTTTATATTTGATTTCTAACCGATATTAACAAAAGACTAATTACAATTTGGAATATAATTGTGTCACCGAAAAACTTTGCAAAGCAAATGCAGAAACCCTGCTAGTAATACCACCCACACCCACACCCACACCCACCACTACCGCCACCGCCACCGCTTGTAAATCCCAACATGCACTGCAGCAAGTGGCAGAGAACACGCCAAGCCTAATTCCAATTGCCCCCCACCATGGTAACGTGCAACCCTGTTCCCATACACCCACTATCCCTCTCTCCTAGATATGTCCAAAACCCAATGAGAATATCTCAAATAATTGAAAAAATTCAGCAATAATAATAATTTCTCTCTCCTCTATCTCTCATTAATTTTTGTGCATTTTTTTGGGAATTTTGTTTAAGCTTCTTCTTGAGGGGCACCTGGCGAGTCAAGGGGGAAACATGTGTCCTCCGCGCCAGTGTTCCATAGAAAATGGGCGTAATTAGCTGCATAATAGGAGTTTGTTGGGTCAGCAGCAATGGCTTCCAGGAAGGAGTCTTCAGCTGCGCATAAATCCTTCCTCACTCTCCATAAAAAGCTTGCGTATTTGTTGAATGCCTCTGCATCGGCTGGCTCCACTCCAATCGCTCTCTTGAAATACTCCTCCGCTCTGCAAATCACAAATAAAATAACAAATGAACCAAGTCAACATCTCGTTTTGGTTACATAGTAAATGGGATCAAGAAGAAAGCTTCCTAGTTTTAAAAAACAAGGTCAACAATAGATTTTTTTTACTGGTCTAAAGTAGATGAAGTGAAGACGATCTTTCTTGTGAAAGCGTGTGAAGTCACGCCCAAAGATATGATAGCACGAGGAAAAAAAAAAAAACTTTAATCCACATACTTCGCTATCAGAGTTTTTTGCCCCAAATATGAACAAACAAGAAGTTTCAGAAAACTGATACAGTGTGACACCAGCCTTTCTTCAGCATAACCCAGAAGATATTCTACACTTGCAGAGGCTATGGGTAAAGAATCAAAGTTCGAATGATTGCCACTGAAATTCAATTAAATTAGACAAATGAATGGAGAAATAAAAGCAGAAGAGATTTATACCTGTCGTAGTCATGTGCAATGAGGTAGAGAAATTGAGCATAATTGGCAAGAAGAAGAGGGTCGTTCGGCTCTCTTCGCAATCTTGTTTGATATACAAGCTGTGTTTTGAAATAATCTGCATAATCATCAGATTCAATATCGGCCTTGACAGGTGAAACGAATCTTTGCATGGTCTCATGATCGAGCGATTCATGTCTCGCTGAAGCTTGCAATTGAAAAGCTTCATCCAGAATTGAATTCCACAAATTCAACTCTTCTACTTTAACTAATTGCTCTGGCCCGGACTCTGCCTGTGTGCTCGTCCCAAGAGACGACGACTGTGAAGCACTGTCAGGCACAATTGTTCTAAAGGGGTCAATCCGGTCAAAGCCTCCATCCCCATCTGTGCCGCTCGCCACAGGCCGGATTTTCCCGCCGCCGCCATTGTTATTTTCCCCGATTGACCTCGTTTTCCCACTTGAGGAAGACACCGAAAACCTCTTAATTGATGAAGAGTCAAAATTTAAGTTCTTCTTATCCTCAACTTGAATCACAGAAGAAACTTCAGGTCGAGAAACTGAAACTGCGAGTGCAGTGTTACTAGCCATTGAATAGACTGTAAAATTCGCCAAAAGTATCATAACATACACCATTAAAATAGGTGTATGCGAGAACACATGTTGAAACAACCACACAAAAGAAGCGTGCATCTCTCTTCGAACCCTTACGATGATCCCTTGTAAATCTTCATAAAATAGAATCTCTCTCATCTGTAAAGTGAAGCTGTGAAGCTCTCGGATTATAAACACCATAGATGAAAACGCTTTCTTAACTGAACAATAAGCTGATTCCCCTCCTATAATCCCATCTTGCCATTTTAACTTTCTCTTTATCATTCTTAGCGATAAAGGAAGGTCCACGCTGTTGGCCTTCCGTTCAATGATCGCTGGTGGTTCATAGCCTTGCCATGCAGGCTCTACGCCCTTACCATTGTCGTCACTATCGCCATTTTCGTCCCTATCATCTTGGAAGTGGAAAGCGTCTAAGCTGGCACTGTAAGTTCTTAATGCGGTGAGTTGAGGTTGTGACTGTGAATACTCGAAAGACTGGGAACTGCGGAGCTTAGTTAATTTTGCTCCGAAGAGTGACGACCGGTCAAATCTCCGCACGTACCGGCACGCGAGAGCTGAACCATTGTTACGGCGTCGTTTCAAAGAAGGTGAAGAGACTGCTGAAGCTCGAGTTTGAGAAGACGACGGAGAGCGAGGAACAATCGGTTGTGACCAATACAAACATGTGCTACCCATTCCTTTCAAGGATAAGATAAGAAAATTCGTAACAAAATTTTCTCTTTTGACTAATAGAATCTGAATAACTTTCTTTGTTTTTTTTATATCAGATCCATGAAAAAGTCTTCACCTTTGCTTTCCTTTAATCTGAAAACGAAAAAACAAATCAAGAAAATGAACAAGTGACAAAATTACTCGCTCGCTTTCACAACCATTTTCCCGAGAAACACAGAGAACAAGCAGAAGTATAAAAAGGGGTCACGACAACCGATATATCGGAAGTAGATCCGAGAAATGGAAAATTTTAAGAAAGATTACGTAGAATCACATTTGTTTGATTTAAATGCAGTTCAATGTTTAACCTCGCTTTCTCCGATGAAGATCCGGCGAAGAGCTCCGGTGAAGACCTGAAGCGAAGTACAAACTGAACTTCACTTTATCAGGAACGCAGGAGCCCTACGGATCTTATATATTTAAAAAAACAAAAAATTTAACAAATATCAGAGTCTAGGCTAATACTGTATATTAATCCAGTATAAGATGAAAGGTTCCGGTAACCTGTTAATTTACTGGATCCGGGTCAGTAGCCGGTTACAACTAAACTGCTTTTTGTGGTGTTTTAGTTCAAGGCACGGAGCCAAGGGGATCTGATCTGGCCGCTGTGAATGTGCCACGTGTTGAACCGGCCAACAGTTGTACATTTAGCAAGTGTTTTCTAAACGACGTCGTAGATTGATACGTAAAAATGGACAACTCGTGTTAACCAATGTTGATGAAAAATCAGACTTGGGCTTTACTTTGACCGTAATTCAGTTGCTTTTCAACTGAAAAGGGAAAGTCTGCTTTAATCTACTGGATAAAATGTCAATACTACCCTTGATCATATTTTATTCTTGCACTTTACATGTATGGGATAATTGTCATGTTACTTTTTTCTTCGTTTCAACAAAATAATATAATATATAATTTTCGTCTTAAATAATTAGATTCAATATACTATAATCTAGTTGTATTTCTAATATAATTTACTAAATTAACCTTTTCTCTTAGATTGTCAAAGGTACATAAAAGCACTTCGATTTTACATTTAATAACTTTTGGATATAATATTCAATAATGTAACAATGAACATAAACTTTTAAGTATTGGATTGAACCATTTTAAAAATGTATTTGTTTTCTATATTGTTATTATAGGATTGTAATATTGATTTATTCACTATTACTTAAATGTGTAAGATCATACATTTGATTTTATGTGCTTCTCATTAATGTAGATTTTTACTTCAGTAATGTGACACTAAAAAGAGTGTCTAGAAAAACTCTTTCGAATTTTCTAGTAAAAACACACTTCTTTCTTGTCACTCTAATGAAACTTTTTCAATGACTCCTTATGGAAGAATAATAGTCATTTTATAGTATGTGGCCAAGTCTAAGGGTTAGATACGACATGGAAGAGAGTTGAAGTCAAGTATTTGGGCTCATGCACTCTCATGCTTCTACTATCACATTGAATGAGTCAAAATAGCATTAAGAGTCCTAGCTGGACTCGATACACACCCATACACCTCATGGATGCACACTTATGCATCACAAGTGAAACCTATATAAATAGCATGTTCCCTCATTGAAACATAATTCTTCAAAACCCTTAATACGCTTTTGTGATTCCAAGTCGCACCAGACCCTATGCTAGCCCTTCCAATCCATGTTCCAACAACTAAAGAGTAAATATTTTCGACCACAAGTCTTCAAGCTTGAAAGAATAAGGCAAGTAGGAGTTTTCTTTGAACTTTGCATGTTTTCTTGACTCTTGGACGATTCTCTGATAGTGTGGTGGTTTATTATCACGTATTGGTGTATATATAAATTATAGTTGTTTGAATTTACGATTGAAAAATCACTAGAAAAGATTACACATGTTTTGGTTGCAAGATTTAATAATAAAGATTATAAGATCATGATCTGTAGTTTTAACACCCCACTCCCGAAATTCTACCCTTAAATGGTTAATGTGTCAATTTTTTTTAATTAGTCTTTGAAACATGAATAACCTTTAAAATACTTATGCATATTTTACTAAAAAAAATCATTAAATATTTATTATAGCATGCAAAAGATGTTATCATTATCAAAATCTAGGGTACAAACTGCCAAAAGTATGAAAATGTGCAACAAACAATAAATAAGCTTATAACATAAACTAAAATATATGCAATATTGTCTATGTCTTAGTTTGACTAACCTTCATTGATCTCAGTTGCTCCACCATTATGCCTACTTAAAAAAATCAATAGTGAACACATGCATAAAATCACTTATTAGGCAATTAACTTGTAATAAATAAACCAATGTTGACAAATAAAAATCTCTAATGCTCTCTTTTGTGCGACATTTAATGTCCCAGACATTTATTATGTGTATCGTATCTTTATAAAAGTATTCGTGTAATATTTTAGATGTTGAGTACTCAATGTTAATCGGGCTTAAACTTCTATATATATATAAAGAGAGAGAGAGAGAGAGAGAGAGAGAGAAAGTCATATCAACATAATATTGAACTAGAATGTTTGTTAATTTCGTACACAACTATAGCCAACCTAAAACATCTAATCAACTCCATACACAATTGATCTATATTAGTAACTAACATACTTTATTCAGTCAAACTTTGCACATAGTTTTGTCTAAATAAGTTCATATATCAAGTATTTATCCCTCTGTCACGCAATTGAGATTAAATATTGTTTTTCCTCTATTATTAAACAAACTTAAGATTTTTTTTCTTGATTTTGACATGTATCTAACTTAGACTAAGCTTATACTATCATTCACATAGTCGACTAAACTAGTCTTAGTACGGTCATATAGTCGCACACACAAATGTTTGCCCATAATGGATACACAAGTGTGTGTCCCATACCATACAGTTGTGCATCTCGTTAGAAGATTACGTCTTCTTAACCCATGCATGAGCATATCATCTTTCTCTTTATATGCATACGAATGTGACCCTATGGGAACAAGACCACCCTTTTTATACCAACTCGATATCATTTCATCACAATAAGTCTTAGATGCCAAAATCATCACAAAACTCTCCCTAACATGTCAACTATTCTGAATCCTATCTAATACCAAAGGAATTTCTATAAAAAGAAGATAAATGGAGGGTGTAATTGTAATTTCATAACATAAAATTACAGGTGCTCCAATTTCTATATTTTAATAATTTGTTGGGAAGATGAGAAGAAAATAGAAATTATAAATATCTAGTTGAAGCCAGAACGAAGAGGTGAAGAAGAGAAATGAGAGAAAGCTGCCGATGGTGAGTCCATTAGGGCCAGTGGAAGGGTGTGTTATTAATGGCGACAGGGGTCAAAGCTGTAGGTCAGTATAAAGGACCCAATCAACTTACAAGGCAAGGTTCGTTAGTCACGGTTTCCACACTGGACAAGGACAATCATTCCATTCAAGAATCTGTGGCGCCCAAAATTGGTGCAGGCTGGCTTACCATAAGAATATATGTTCCTTCCTCTCCCTCTCTCTCTCTCTCGAATTGATGGTGGAACGGAAATGGCGTATCTGTTTGTTTTTCTTGTATTAATTTAGATACTGATCCCGTATATATCAAATTCAGTGCTGTTCTTAAACTCTGCCGTCCCCGTGTCTTTCTCTGATAAACTTTCATTTGATGGCCCAGGGAGTCATTGGGTGGCAACTCGGAGATCCTAAATGGAATTTCGTGTAATGTAGTGACGACTAGCATGGACAAGCAGTGGAATGTGAGCCTTATAATCATGTTTGATATAAGAGAGAGGCCAGCATATGATAAAGCAGTCTTGCGCACAAATACTTATCCCCACTAATCGCTAACACTAGAGTTGCTGAAAGAAAAAAGCCAATTTAGATGCGTATGACAGAAGAAATAATGAAAAGAAAACAAGCAATTATCAAGCAAAGGGAACTGAAAAGAGACAGAAACATGCATCATGGAGTTGTGATGAATGTGATGGAACACGTTAATGGTTAGCTTTCTTATCCTCTCCCACTTTTAGGTGGGATAATTTGAACGGGTGGTGAGGTGAAACACGTTCATGTGGACGACCCAAGAATAGGCCCGCCAACGGCAAACTTTTGTGATTGGGCCATGGTGAAATAAAGAATGCGAGCTTTATGTGAATCACGAGTTCTGTTGATCTCTCTACAACTAGATGGTAAGCAGTGACTTCCATTTGAAGACCACTATTTAGCATGTGATGAAAATGTCCTACTGCATATGGATAGCTAGCTTCTGCAGCTGCTTTACACTTAATGAAATAAATCCCCACAAATTTGGAAGAAATAGAGACGTATGACAAATGATGGACAAACAGATACGGCATGCAATGCGGCCTTCCCGTGGTTTTATAATGACGTGTGGGGTTGATAAGTAAAAGAAGTGTGAATGTACTTAATGAATATTGTTGATGAAATGTTGGTAACTTGCAGTTGTACAATACAGTACAAAAAAGAATCATAATATATATTGAATCAAATCATAATCAAAATCGTACAATAATTAAAATTAAAATTATATATATATATATTATTAACACTTCCTTGTAATTGTAGCGAGAGCTCTCAAAGATACAATTAGAGGCACAATAAAAGACGACGTTAGCGAGATAACCCTTAATAAATATATCTGTAATCTGAGAGACTATAAGAATAAGACAGGGAAGAAGAGTCCCATAAGAAACCAACTCATGAATAAAGTCAAAATCAATGTCAATTTGTTGAGTGTAAATATGAAACATATGATTGATAGTCATGTGTATTGTAGATTGAATGTTATAAAGCAAAAGTGGAGATGAGTGTAGAGGAATATCGAGCTCATGTAAAAGATTACAAAACCACCTTACATCAGCAATAACATGGGAAAGGGCGCGATACTTAAACTCAATACTAGATCAAGACACTGCAACTTGTTTCTTAGTAGTCCAACAAACAAAGTTAAGACTAAGAAAAACACAACCACCAAAGATAAAGCCTTGGGTGGAGACATTGGTAGTTTAATTATCATCCAAATGAGCCAAAAGATGAAGACTATAGTCCCGATGAAAGGTGAGACATCAAATAATGTGTCATTCACTTATTGCCTAATACCAATGTTAAGATGGAAAAAATGTTATTCTACATAAAGGTTGCATATCCTTCACTTATTGCCTCATACCAATGTGGAAAAAACTGAGCTTGCATGAAGGTGGCTAGCTTGCGTAGTGAAAGTATTAAGAGTTTTAGTAACATGGGTCTAAAGAAGAAAATGAGGAAAGGAAGCCATGATATTTTTTATGCTTCGTAACTTAGCCTTGAGAAAATGTCTCATATAGAGCAGACATAAAGCCAAGATTGATTGAGTCTAAAACATTAGAAAGTTGAACAATTGTAAAAGGAATTGGAAATAAATGAAACCTTGAAAATGTATCTAAGCAGGGAGAATGAACAACAAATCCAGAAAAGGTGGTCTTATGAAACAAGACATGGCAAAAGATGTAAAGACACATAATGTTTACACGAAAGTAACAACATTCACAATGAAAAGCATCATACCCAAAAATAAACAAGGAATAGATCAAGAGGCCAATCTACATGGAGTATTTGTGGTGAGAACTGGATAACAAGCATAATCAAAGGTTCACAATAAACCATAACCAAGTAGCTATTATAGCAAAACCTCGAAAAGATTTTTGTTCTTGAGCAGTGGTGTAGGTAACTTGCTAATAAAAAATAAAACATTGGAAAATGCATCCATCCAAAGGGTAGGTGACAGGTTAGCTTATAATAAAGAATAATAAGACCTTAGACATCAAGGTGAAAAAACTCAAGAGGGTATCGAACAATACATGTTTAGTAAAGGGGAGGCAATGACTTTTACCAATAAGACATACACGACAGACAAACAAAAGATCTTATGAATGATGAACCAGATTAAACATAGAGGCAAGCATAGTTTTAAGCATTATGGATGATGGATGGCTAAGACAACGATGTCATGCATCAGGTGAAATACGGAAGAAGACTACGTTGTAATAACATGAGGAATCAAGAAGACAACTAAACCAAACGAGTTTGTCTTATTCTTTTGGCCTTAATCATAAAACCAAACGAGTTAAGAAGATAACTAAAGTCAATATCAATGGTGAATTTATGAATGGACAATAAATTTTTACATAAAGATTACGCATACAAGACATCAGATAAGATACCCTTAAAATAAGGAGAACCAGAAAGAAAGACAGACCCTTGATGTGAAATCAAAAGTGATAGAGTATTGCCAATAATAATTGAAGACATATCAATATGAGGTTGAGGAGTGGATAACAAAAAAGCATTGGGTGTCATGTGATGTGTAGCACCCGAGTCTAAAACCCAATTCGAGTTAAACAGATCACACAAACATAGTAACAAAGGATATAGTCAAGTTATTTCTTGTATAAACAAAATTATCTCATCATGGACAAATGCGAGCAAAGTGCCTATGCTTGTCATAAATTTGGCAAAGACCTTAATGAAGAACTCCAACCAAAGTGAGAAGTAGAGGAGATTGATATGATGGTTGAGGTCATTGTCTTTAGTAGATTAACCACGACGACGACAATGCCTACGAATATTAAGATCACGTGAGGGAGAGTTATGCTTGTTGAAGGAGTTAGATAAACCAAGTAACTGTAAGGAGGAGTGACTGGCAACCATAATAATAGATGAAGAAGTTATATTTAAGTATTTTTTGTTGAAGATGCTCTTCTCGAATGAAATGATCATACAATTCATCAAAGAAAGTAGAAAAGCGAAAATGCAAGGAAGTGATAAAAGATTAGTATTTCGACCCCAAATCACCAAGTATATACTTCACAACATTAAGGCTTGAGATGAGAAATTTAGTTATAACAAATGAGTCAAATATGGTCTTTACTTCAATAAGATGGCCAATCATTGTTTGATTGAAAACTTTTTGAAGAGTGTTTAACTTGTCATAGATAGATCATAAATAAATCCCTAACATTGGATTCAAACGATGGTTAATAAGAGATTAGACTTTAATAATGGTAACATAAGACAAAAGTAAAAAACTAAACAATAGTGGGTGAAACCATAGATTTGATTTAAGTGAGAACTAATCTTTTAGCCTATAACCAATGAGAGTGAGTCGAATTAGGGTGCCATTGTGAAGCAAAGGTGGTAAAGGTTATGCATCACTAACAATGAGATTCTGCAATCGTGAATGACTAGAACATCAAGAAACCAAGACTGTCATTTGTGAAATGTGTCACATACCATAAGTGACAAAAAGAAACTTCCAAGTCCAAAAAGGAATCCTAATATATATTAAATCGAATCATAATTAGAACTGTATCATAATCGAAATCAGGTTCAAAATTGTATATAAATCATATAAATCATAACAAAATTAGAATTGTATATTTTATTTGGATTATTATTCATAAGCTAAAAATAAAAATAAAAATCCAAAAACCTTTGTTTTCGGCTTTAGAGCTAAGTAGTTCTCCGATAGGTTGCTCAAATTACGAATTAATCAACTTCGCAGGATGCAGTTTAATGGCTAGAAATTAAATTTTACTATTTGATTCAGATAAGCCTAAATGATTTGGAAGGAGGAGCTCGTTATTTTGAGAAAATCTTATATTTATTATTCCCTTGTTTGGTTGATTAATATGGTTGTTGCAAAGAAGAGATGGAAGATTGCCAAGGACTCGGTTGTTGGCATTCAGAGAATAGCCAAAACACAAGGAAAAGGCCGTGAGGGGCCGCTGATTCACATGGGTTAAGAAAGATCGGACAAAGACATGCAGACGCCAATGCCACCCCAATCTTCTTATCTTCTCACCTTCTCTATCTTGCTGTCCCCCTCATTTTAACTCTAAATTGCTATTATATTTTGTCCCTTCCATTAAACTCGACTTGTCATTAACTAGACCACAAAACATTAGATTATTGGTCAGCATAATTTCTAAAAATAGGAGCTAGAAAACAAATCAATGGAACCAACTTAATTAATATATTATATCTTTCATGGAGGAAGAAGAGGATATTTTCTTTTTTGGTAAGTAAGGAAGTTCCTGAAATATCCAAGAGGGGGGCGGCCCTTTTTTGGCACAGAAATTGTCCTTTTCGTCAACCAGAAACAAGTCATCTGCAAGGATTGGGGGGGTGTCTATGGTTAACGTGATTTATAAGTTTTTTTAAAAATAAAACAAAAAAAAATGATTTGAAATTTTTTTAAATCAAACTAAATTAAAAAAATATAGTTTGATCTAATCCAAATTGTGAACTTTTTTTTTTAAATTTTTTAATTCAAATTAAATCGTAATTTTTAAATAGTTTGACTTAATTTTACCTTTTAAAACGAATTAGGCACAAAATGCAAAACCGTTCAATCAAGTGTCCGGCCCATCTACGAGCCCATTACTGCATGAACCTTGCTTCCAAAATACAAAGGCAATAGCGCGGGAGCGAATTTGTTGCGTTCAGATCTTCCCGCGAAAACAGTGCCCTTTTATGTCTACCTATTCTTTGTTCAAACATATATATATATAAATTTTTCTGGGAGTCCAAATACGTTTCCCACCATTTCACTTCAGAGAAAAGGAGAATCGATTACAATGCCTGCCATTGCCAGTCACGACTCTATCTTGGCCATCAAATCAGAGAAGTCTTGTGAGATCGCCAGATCCAACGGTGATTCAACTCCTCAGAAGCGCAGGCTGAGATCTGATGCCGCAGCGGAGCAGAGCAATGGCCCAACTTCAACGCCAATGAAATGGAAATCTCCTCGCCGTAGCCTCAATTCCAGTCCAAACACTCCTACTAATGTGAGTTTTAGCATTTAATAATCTTATCTAATTCAACGAAAGTCAATTAATAGATTCTCAGAATTAACTAACTATTTCATTTAATTTTATTTGTATTTACAAATTAAAATCAATCAATGCAGGGAACTGAAAAGAATTCACATGAAAAGCTAGTTGCGCACAAATCCCCGGTCAAGAAGAAATTATTTGAGAGTTTTCAAGCCAAACCTAATTGGAATCCCCAAGGTAAGTTTTACTAATTATATGCATTCTTGTTTTAATTTTATATGTTTGCATTTGTTTGGGTGCTAATTGGTGTTTTGTTTTGTTTCTTTCTTTCTTTACAGATGTGGAGCAAATGAGTGCAGTGAAGGAGGCGCTACACGTGTCAACAGCACCATTGACGGTTGTCTGTCGTGAGGAGGAGCTGAAAAGGGTTTTGGAGTTCTGTAAGAAGCATGTGAAAGAAGATAAGGCTGGGAGTTTGTATGTGTGTGGGTGTCCAGGGACGGGGAAATCATTGTCGATGGAGAAAATTAAACAGCATTTATTTGTTTGGGCTAAAGAGGTATATGATAACAGCTAATATACTATTTGTTTTATGGCTCTTTTTGTTGCTTTGTGATGGGTTGTTTCATTGTCTTTTCTTGCAGATTGTTTTTAATTTGTCACTGTACTTTTGATTATTAATGTTCATAGAATTCTTATTTTCTATACCAGGAAGGTATTCAGGTTCCGGATGTATTAGCCATGAATTGTACTTCACTTACAAAGACGTCTGAAATTTTCAGCAAGGTACAGAGAAGAGAAGTGTAATCTGATTTTTGTATGAAACTGAGAGGCATCAGGTGCTCATATGCTAATTGTGTTGACAGATTCTTTTTAAATTCCAACCAAGGAAGAAAATCAGTGGCTCAACTTCACCTTTACAACATCTTCAGAACTTATTTTCTCAAAAGCAGCCCTCATCTGGCTCAAAAATGATGTAAGAGTGTTTTCCTCAACCATGTGCATTATAAACTTCATCATAACAATAATGATAGAATCTATAATTTACTGGCATGTGCACAGTGCCAACGTTTAGCAGTAAAATTCAATATTACGTAGGGAATTTATTTGGGAAATTCATGTGTATAATTTATTCTTAAACCACTTCTTGTTTTTGCAGGCTAATTTTCGCTGATGAGTTGGATTATTTGATAACCAGAGACCGATCAGTCCTTCATGATCTTTTCATGCTTACAACTTTTCCGTTCTCTAGGTGCATACTAATAGGTACTATTTGAGGCGTATATCTCATTGAGCATGTCTCGCTCCTTTATTACTTCTATATTCTCTATCTGCATGCCACTTCTGCTGAGGACATCATTGCTTTTACAGGAATAGCAAATGCTATAGATCTAGCAGATCGATTTCTTCCAAGGCTCCAGTCAATGAATTGTGAGTCATTACTTGGTTTCATTACGACGTACCTAAATAGACATGCACTTTTGCTTAGATTATGCTTAGCTGGAGATCTTTTCCCTAAATCCTCTTCATAAAGCTTAGTGTCACTTCTCAATTGACTATATCTTAAAAAGACCATTTTGCTATGAACTTCGTCCATCACGTCTCCCCTTTTTTGGCACCATCATCAAAATTTAAATTCGTGGTGTGAAATAATTAAAGTTCTTCATTTTTTTTTTCTTTTTTGGTTGTATGTTGATGCTGTTCTCAATTGCCTTTTGTTGAAATGGAAAAAGTAGCTTCCGAGCTTTCTTGGATTAAAAAAAATTCCCTTTAAAGCACTAAATGGTTGGTTGTACATTTGTGCTAGGTAAACCTCTTGTTGTGACATTTCGACCTTACTCTAAAGATCAAATCATCAGGATACTTCAAGAGAGGCTCATGGTAATTCCTGCGGTTTCCAACAAACATATACTTGCTTTTTGTTCATTTATTCGATGATAATAATCTGTTGGCACAAAAATAAACTGAGATCCTGGCATCCTCTAAATGGCTAAACTTAAATCATATTGGAGCAAAGTGTTTCCTATATTGCTTCTAGGTACGTGCCTGTTGTCCTTTGCTCATAACTGTTATTTTCTTCCAACAGGCGCTTCCTTACACTGTCTTTCAGCCACAAGCATTGGAACTCTGTGCCAGAGTGAGTCATCATTATAATACATTAGTGTGCTGCATTGCAGCATACTTATTCTTCTGTTGGGATATTGTTAATTGATTCTGACTTTTAAATTCAACAGAAAGTTGCTGCTGCATCTGGAGACATGCGGAAAGCTCTGAGTGTCTGCTGGTCAGTGTTACATAGCATCTATTCTTTGATTATATGAAGTCAGCAGTGAACACTGTAGGCCTCCTTGCATTGAGCTTTTGACCTCAAAATCTGCAAAATTTAAGTTCTTCAATCTGTTTCAGGAGTGCAATTGAGATGCTAGACGCAGAACTTAGAGAGTCTGCAAGCAAAATAAACTCGACATCAGTCGAGCAAGGGTCCTTTGATCAACAGGCAGCTCCTGGTCTTGAATTCTTCAATTCACAGGCAACTTAAATTTCTTTCTATTTGCCTTAGTTTATATTTTCTATGAAGACATTGTTCTCTAGCAATAATAAATGCTGCAATGTTGCCTAACAATTTCTAAACCTCACGCTGCAGGTGAGGGTTGATCATATGGTTGTTGCTTTGTCAAATACGTTTAAATCACCAATAGTCGACACCATACAGTCTCTCCCTCAACATCAACAAGTAAGATTGGAATAAACACATTAGATTATGCACAAAAAAAAAAAAAAAAAAATACACAATTACCGCATTGACATTTGTATCTCATCATTCCACTCAGTTTCATTGTCTCATGATGACACTTTAATGACAGATTATACTTTGCTCTGCCGTGAAGTTTTTCCGTGGAGGAAAGAAA
The DNA here is from genome assembly GCA_026122585.1 of Anacardium occidentale. NCBI lineage: Eukaryota > Viridiplantae > Streptophyta > Magnoliopsida > Sapindales > Anacardiaceae > Anacardium > Anacardium occidentale. The sequence goes on along the minus strand of JAJEJH010000151.1, from coordinate 209,871 downwards.
GATACAACTATTGGGGAGGTGGGTTCTCTTCTATTTGCTGACCAATAAATTGACCAGGGAACTGGAATCTGAGCTTTGTCTCTTGGATGCAGCTAAATAAATCGTATATGGAAATCTGCAAAACGTCCCTCATACCACCAGTTGGAATTCTGGAATTTTCAAGTTTGTGCAGAGTGCTAAATGACCAGGTAACTAAAAGATTCTTGTACGCTAATTTACATAGAGCGTCGAGGCTTTATTTCAGAGTGGGATTTTGAGTAAGCCCATTGATAACATAAAATAATGGAAACGACGTTGAGCCATATACTTTAATGCAGGGGCTTCTCAAATTAGGGCAGGCTCGTGAGGATAAATTGAAGAGAGTAACACTAAAAATAGATGAGTCAGATATAACTTTTGCATTGCAGGTATGGATCCGGAAAATTTGACCTTCTCTGCCTTCATGTGTGCATCCATTTTGATTAATCGTATTGTTAATGTAACAGGGAGTTCGTTTCTTTCGGAATTGTCTTCAATAATTTTGCTCTGAAGTTGACGTTGGGTTTGGTGCTGTTGCAGAGCCTGGTAAAATATAGTGTTGATTTCAGGGTGTTAAGCTGCTCGCAGTCGCAACCGAAGAATACCAATACAAGAACATATAAGAAATGGATATTTCTCATACGATACATCATCTTTAACTACATTCCCTTTCTGAATTACATATATATTTTTTTCCATTATTTGATGTAACAAATAAAAGAGCAATTCAATTCTTTTGTATGCTCTATGCTCCGGGACAGAAAGTATGTGTTCTAAATTCGATTAACAATGCAATTTATGTGTAAAGTGAAATTCGTGATATCTCTTTACCGGGTCAGTCAAAGAAGAACCTACCCACAGCAAAATCAGATTAGGCGTATATTACATGTAACATGTGTCTACATAATTATATTATATTTTGAAATAGAAACATTGTCACAAGGCAAATTATATTTTGTCCGGTGCTTGGAGGCTCAAATAATTTGGAAGACAATTGGTTAGAATAATTTTTTCTTATCAAATTTAAAAAGATTAGCATAAAAATAAATAAATGTAAAATATTATAATATTATTTTATTTAAATAATACAATATTTTATACTAAATTTATCAAATACCATAAAATTATAAAACGAAGTTACAATTTTGAAGGTTAAAAATGAGAATGAGATGCCATGTTACATTGATAATAATCAAAATAATATCACTGATAATATATTTTCTTACTACCTTTCACCGAATGCAATATAAACTTTTTAGCTTATGACGAACTTCAGAACCGGTTGGCAGCGGGTGGCATCAGCGTTGTCTACAGTGTTTTTATATTGCGCTATGTCAAAACTTATTAATTTATGGTTTTATGCGGATTAAATTTCTTTATCTTAAACCTTATATCATAAACCCTTAAGATAAAAGAAAATTTATAATAGAAATAAAATCATTACTTCGAACTTAAAAAAATTTAAATATTTATTTATCAAATATTTTTATTTAATTTTATTTATATTTTAATAAAATAATCAAAATATCTTTATTAAAAAATAAAAAAATATAAAAATAAACATTTTAAAATATAAAAAAATAAAAGTAGTTCAAATTTGATTGCTTCACTTATCAATAATGATAAAAAATGATTACAGATATTTCTTTCAATCGCTTTTTTGTTATCATTGATGACTAAGGCAGTTAGATCTATCCGTCTCAATCTGATTACTCCATAAATTAGGTAATCATTTTCAATTATATAATTTATTTTCTGACAGATGTTATTGTCGATACAGACAACAGTGATTGCTTTTATTTTTAAAATTTTTTTATTTTATTTTTTATTTTAAATATATTTTATTTTATTTTAAATATATTTTAATATTTAAATAGTATTTATATTTTATTTTGATTATTTTATTAAAAAATAAAAATATCTTTTTAATTATTAAATTTAATTATTATTGATTTTGATTATAAGATAAATATTTAAATTTTTTAAAATTAGAGGATATAATTTTATTTTTAAACAAAAGGTTGGATGAGAATTAGCCCTTTGGCCTATAATAAATGAAAGAAGCTATTTAGTTGTGTATTTAAGCTGATATGGAATATTCTTTTTCATTTGAAAGATAGGAGTTTAACATTTGGTACAGCGTCCATACTCTCAAATGCTTCCTTAGGTAAAATACAAACTAAATGTTGGTATTTATACAATTTTTCATTGAAAATAAGAAAGTAAAAAAAACTTAGTACGCCTGCTTAGTCAACAGACTGTTCTGAAACGACGTCGGTTGTGGACGAGCTATGTGCCGTAACAGCCCAACTAATTTCTGTTTCGGATTCCCAACGCTACAAAACCCGGAAAATTCTTTTCTCTTACATTTTCAAAAATCTAGATTCATCAATGGAGAATCTCTGGCGGGCGGCGACGGGCCAGGATCCTAATCCTGACGATTACAAGGGCATCGAGTTTTGGTCTAATCCTGAACGATCCGGCTGGCTCACCAAGCAAGGCGGATACATCAAAACCTGGCGCCGCCGCTGGTTCATCCTCAAACAAGGCAAGCTCTTCTGGTTCAAAGACTCTTCTAATATCACCCGCGCCTCCACGCCACGTGGCGTCATCCCTGTCGGCACCTGCCTCACTGTCAAAGGCGCTGAGGACATCGTCCACAAACCGTACGCTTTCGAACTCTCTACCGGTGATTATACGATGTACTTCATCGCTGATACGGAGAAGGAGAAGGAGGAATGGATCAATTCGATTGGTCGAGCGATTGTTCAACACTCAAGGTCGGTGACAGAATCGGAAGTCGTTGATTATGATAGCAGGCGGTGATCTGATCCATGCTCATCTTCGTTAAACCACCGGGTTTTCTTTACTGTTTGTTTGTTTTTGTTTTTTTGCGTGTTTTGTTCATATTATCTGCACTTTTTTGGGGGGTTTATTTAATATGTTGTATGTAGACTCTTTAACAATATTACCGCTACTTAAAGAGATATTTCCTCACTATTTCTTTGCTTAGTGATTAATTTACACAGCTTTTAGTTGTTCTGAGGAATGTTTATCCACGAACACGGTAGAGTCTTTCACAAACTATGGTGTTAATGTTTCATCACATTACTTCAAAGGTCACACTACAATACTGGCACAGTATCATAACTGTATATATATTTGTTACAATCACTGATGTTTTTGGCTCCATGTTCTATCTTGTAGTTCATAGAACAGTTAATTAATATATATATATATATATATATATATATATATATGGGAATAAATGAAAATTTTTTATGGAAATTAAAACATTGTTGAATATCATAAAAAAAAATATTGGTCGCATTACTTTTGTATTTATCTCTTTGTTTACTTTTGTTGATAAATAAACTGAATAAGTCCCCAGCCTTCCATCTGAAAATCCAACTTGTAGACTTTAGACCCTCCTTCAGAAAGTTCAGACCATTCAAGGAGATCCCCCAATACAGCTTCATCTTTTTGTTGAAAGAAATGTGCCCCACGTGAATCATTGCATCATCTCACTTGAACTCAGGCTTCTGTCCAAGTTACTGGTTAGTTACTGATTTCTTTTGCATATCTATGATCGATGTTGCTGGTGATCTGGGTCTACCTTCTTATGTATACTTTACTTCTAATGCTGGATTCTTCACTCATGTCACATCTACCAACTTGCCATGATCAATCAGTACTGAGCTTGTATCTTCAAATACTGAGTTGTTAGTGCCAGGTTTTGTCAACCCGGTTCCTGCATTTGTTTTGCCTTCTCCTTTGTTTAACACAGATGATGATTATGGAACTTATTTCAAGATTACTCAAAGCTTCAAGAATGCCAGTGGTATAATTGTAAATAATTTTCTGAGATAGAGCCATCTGCAATCAACTCATTTTCTGATAGCCTAAACCCGCCAGTGTACTCAGTTGGACCAGTGCTTCATCTACAGAGTCGGCCGAAGGTTAGTGCTGATGTGGAAGATGCTCAACGCCAGAGGATCTTTAGAGGGCTTTATGATCAGCCAAAATCTTTAGTTGTGTATTTATGTTGTGAAAGCTTGGGGTTGGGGAGGTTTGATACATCACAAGTAAAAGAATTGGCAATGGGACTTGAACGTAGTAGGTATAGTTTCTTGTGGTCTATACGTGTCATGCCATCAAAAGATGAACCATCTGTACATGGCAAAAATTGTGATGCTTTTCCAAAAGTATTCTTGGAGAGGATAAGAGGAAGAGGAATGATACGTGGGTGGGCTTCTCTGGAGATCTTGGCACACAGGATTTGGAGGGTTGTAGCTCATCGCGGATGGAACTGTGTCTTATAGAGCGTGTTGTTTGGTGTTCCAATTATTAGATGGCCCATGTATGCAGAACAACAGATTAATGCAATTAGAATGATGAAAGAACTGGGATTAGCTGTGGAGATGAGGTTAGATTCTGGGATGGTGGGTTGTGATTTACCATTTTATGAGATAGAGAGAACCTTGAGATGCATACTGAATGGCGAGTGAGATTAGGAAGGAAGTTAAGGAGATATCATTGATTGGCACGAAGTCTCTGATGGATGGTGGTTCTTCATTCATTTCAATTGGAACCGGGAGAAAATTTTCAGATTCTGATCTTATAATCTTCAAGTTTGTCTTGTTATTCACCGCGACAGTAGAATTGAATTCATTCATTCTGTTGCTGCAACCCTTAATATCCCACGGTCACAGGATTGCAGGAGTCACAGGCTATTTTATGGTAAATTAATTCTCTTAATTACACGATGCAGAATGAAGCAAATCCTATTATTTAGAAAGCTCTTTCGAGCAGCAGAAGATGGAACATGAAATGATTACTGGAATGACCCCCTTGAGAAGAGTGATTTTTGATTTTTTTCAATCCTTCCAAGTGATATGAAGGCAAGTGCAAGTCATCGAACCCCACAAAGCTCCTCATTACACCATAAGTGAAAGTTCAATTTTATTGCTGAAAACTCCTGTTGTTGCTACCTTACCTTCCAGGTCAGGTGAGACAAGTTTAAGTATAGCAAGAAGGATATCTCAACATATTGTGAAATTTGATCAGACGAACTGTTGTCTGAGAGATATAGCCCCTGGATTCTTTTCATAAAACTCAGAAAAGAACTGCTTCCAGTGAAAGGATCGCCCATGCATGTAAAGATTTTCTTAGCTCGCATGCACAACCGTGAAGGTCATTACACCATGGAAGGACTTATAAGATTCTTCAAATGGCCTATTTCCGAAGGAAATGCACTGGAGAGAAGATTATTTGATTAGTCTTGTAAATGTGAAAGGGTCGTTATGCGAAAATTTGGTTGAGGCAAGTACCAGTGAGTTTATTTTGTGAAACATTCAGCAATAGCGGACAATTTCCAAGGGAGGAGGGAATATTGCCTTCCAAGTTATTGGTTTACAGGAAGAGTTTGTTCAGAAGTGTTAGATTAAGTAGAGAGGTGGGAATGGTCCCTTGTAGACTATTTCCTGGAAGCAGTAAAGCCTGCAAGTTCCTGGGCATGCCAATTTCATGAGGGATAGTGCCACTTAATCGGTTAGTTTTCTTGAGAAATTTGCTACAGAGTGGCAAAATTTCTCCAAATTGGTTCTGTTATAAACCAAGCTGCTCCAATTTGGTACAATTTGTTTGAGTTTGTTAGAGTGCAAATACAAGATCACTGGCTGTTCCAGTTCCCAAATTATTCCCACCTAAATTTAGCAGTGACACATTCCCGAGGCCACTAAAATTTAACTTCGCTTTCCCACTGACTTCATTAGCAGCTACCTTAAGTGCTTTAAGATCTTGAAGCGACAGAAAATGATGCTAGGTGAGAACCACTAAAATAGTTTTGATGAATAGAAATATTCAGTTTTGGAGGACTGAAACCTATATTAAGTGGCGGACTTCCATTTAGTTTCAGTCCATTGTATATTAGATAATCTGAAGGGAAGAGATGTTAAATATTGGAGGAGGAAAGATACCAGAAAATTTATTTTCAGCCAAGCCAAGAAAATAAAAAGATTTTTGGAATTTTCTCACCCAAGTTATTCCAGTCTAAAGAAATCATCTGTCGATAGGCATGTTTGTCAGTTGTATCGGACTGTGCTAATCAGGCCGTATTTAGGACGGCCGGCCATAGCTTGACAAGACCCGGTGGCACAGTTCAAGACTTTTTGGACTATGTCTCCGTGGGTCTCGTGCGAGTCGATTTTTTATTTTTTATTTTCTTACGGCTGTGCTTTTTTCGAGTGGGCTCGGTCATGCTTATCTGCCAATTGAAGCCCAGTGTTGTTGTGTAAGATTAAACTTGACCAATTGGGGTTCGAACCGAACCTAGCCTGTGCTCTCTGCAAATGCAAGGTTCAGACTAGGCCTTGATCTAGGTCTAGTGCTTTAGGCTTAGGATCGGGTCCTTAAGCCCATTTATTTTTAATTTATAGATTTTAAATTACAAGTAAATAACTGAAATAATAAATTAATCTTGTTAAAATGTACATATTAAGAATTATCATCGATTGAAATCATATTGTCTTCTAAAATTGTGCCTTAAATAAGTTTAGTAGCTCGAAACCTCCATGTCATAATTTTTTTTTTTTTTTTTCATGTTAGTTAATATGATCATTAACTAAAAATGTTGACTTAAATATATCAAATTTAATGCCACTTTTTAGTTCCACTATTGAAACACACCTATTAATGTTTTCCCCTTTTGGTCATATATGAAAAGTCATTTTGAAGATATTGGTATAGGCCAAAGGACTATTTCTCACCCATAGTTTGAGGTGGGCACCAACTGCCACCTCTAAACTTTCAAAAGCCCAAACTCCCGCCCGCAAGCCAAATTTAATATTAAAAATAATAATACACAGTAATAATATAAGGTTATTTTTGTCTTTTTAATATTAAAATTTTATAAATTAATAAAATAAATTTTATATAAATAAAAATTTTTAAAAAAATAAAAAAATATATTTAAAAAATTTTTAAATTTAAAAAATTGAATCAGCCACCGTCGCAGGCACCGGTGGCGGTGGTTGTCTATAATGGAACCAGGTGGCCGGTGGTTGCCCATAATGGAACTAAGTGGCCATTTCCGACCACCTGGTTTCAGGGGAGGCCAGATCTGGCCTCCTCGTCGGGTGGAGGCGACCAGATGCCAATGGGGCCAAAGTCGACCTTTTACAACCGTTCCCGACTTCTAATTCTGTCGGAGGTGGCCAGATCTCACCGCCTCCTCCAAAACTGGAGGCAGCCGATTTGGTCACCTCCACCGAACGGGGAGGCCAAATCTAACCTCTCCTAGAACCAGGTGGTTGAAAAATGGCCACCTGGTTCTATTATGGGCGACCACCGCCGTCGGTACTGACGGCGGTGACTGATTTAATTTTTTAAATTTAAAAATTTTTTAAATATATTTTTTAATTTTTTTAAAATTTTTTAATATTTTATATTATTTAAAAATTATTTTATATTTTTATTATAAATTTTTAATTTTTAAAAAGGTAGTTTAGTTATTTTAGTAGAAAAATTATAAAAAATTTTTTCAAGAGTAGGAGACTGAATTTTTGAAACCTTGAGAGTGACAGTTTATCTCTGCCTCAAAGTATGGTTGGGAAATAGTCCTTTGGCCATTGGTATAACACTAGTTGGTTTCATTAGTTAATTCCATAATGACTAGGTGTTCAATTTTGCTTCATGTAAGTCTCCATCAATCTTTAGTTAGTCTTCCGACCTAAGTGTCAGGATACTATAAGATTTATGTATCCTATATGTCCCTTCATTTGACCCAATTTTTAAAGGTCATTGCAGTTTTAAAAAGTATTATCATATTTCATAAATTTGTTATTTGTTTTCCATTCTTATTAGACTATTTCATGTCTATGTTTAGCTAGACATAGTTTCGATTATGTTTTGAATTGCAATATCTTGATTTTAAAGTTGGGAGAATGAAAATGAATCAAATATATCTAGTTTTGGGTGGTTAGAGGAAACAAAACATAATAATTATTAGCATCAAATTGAAGGAAGATAATTCCCTGACTCCAAAATTTTTACAATTTATTAAGAATTTGGGTAAAATATTATATAATATAAAATATATATTGATATAAATAAATTAATAAAGAAACACATTAATAAATTTAAATTGATAGAAACTTAGTGAAAATTGAGAGTAAAAATGCAGTATAAGAAATTAGTTACGAGTTTGGAGGGTGTTTATAGAGGGGGTCACTAGACCTTTGGAATAAAAATGTATCTATTTAAAAAAAAAAAAAAATTGACTACTTAGGGGGTAAATTAGTAATCTTATAAAATTTTATCGTTGGGTTTGGTCCCTGTGACCGAACCCTATTCTCGGTCCCTAGGACCCTAACCTTTGTCCTAGGGCCTGTTCTCCACGGTGGCCCGGCTTTTAGCACTTCTTAGGCCCAACTAGAGCTCCCCCTGGGCCCAATTTGGGCTTGAGCCCTAAGGCCCTGGTCCATGTTGTTGTGTGACGACTAGTTATTTAGCTTCGAAAATACTGAACGACATGTCATTTAATAAACCAAACGAGAAGTATCACGTCGTTTGTCGAAATGATACAGAACGACAAGCCATCCACTCTTTCAGACGCAAAATCAAATAAAAACGCAAGTTGGATAGCCGACAGATGAACCATACAAGCCATGGAAACTCTTAGCCCCTCAGTTTTTTCTCTTCCACGTCACCCAAATCCAACATCCCTAACTGTCGATAACGGTCATCGCGATCACCTAGTTTCCTCTCTACTCAACCAGTGCTCAACTATAAAACAACTAAAACAGATCCATGCTCATATGCTCCGTACAGGTCTGCTCTTAGACCCTTACTCGGCCAGCAAGCTCTTCAAAGCCTCTGCTCTGTCATCTTTCTCGAGCCTTGAGTATGCTCGTAAAGTGTTCGATCAAATTCCCCAACCAAATCTTTACACATTCAACACCCTCATTCGCATTTATTCGTCAAGTTCTGAGCCCATTCAGAGTGTTAAAATCTTTTTGCGAATGCTTTCTGAATCTCCTTATCATCCTAACAAATACACGTTCCCATTTTTAATTAAAGCGGCTGCGGAGATTACTAGGTTGCCTGTTGGGCAAGTTTTCCATGGAATGGCTATTAAGTCTTCACATGGTGATGATTTGTATATTCTTAATTCACTAATACACTTTTATTCGTTGTATGGGGATTTAGATATGGCTTATAGGGTTTTTCTTATGATTGATAATAAAGATATTGTGTCTTGGAATTCGATGATTTCGGGTTTTGTTCAAGGAGGTCATTTTGAGATGGCAGTAGAGTTGTTTAGAGAAATGGAGGTAGAGAATGTTAAGCCTAATGATGTAACAATGGTGGGTCTTTTATCAGGTTGTGCTAAGAGAAAGGATTTGGAACTTGGGAGATGGGTCTGTTCTTATATTGAAAAGAAGGAGATAATAATGGACTTGACTATGAGTAATGCCATGCTTGATATGTATGTTAAATGTGGGACTTTGGAAGATGCAAAAAGATTGTTTGATGAGATGGAAGAAAAAGATATTATTTCCTGGACTACCATGATTGATGGGTACGCCAAACTGGGGGAGTATGATGCAGCTAGGTGTGTTTTAGATTCCATGCCAAGACAAGAGATTGCTACATGGAATGCGCTGATATCAGCTTATGAACAGAATGGGAAACCAAAAGAGGCTTTGGCCATTTATCATGAGTTGCAGCTCAACAAGATTGTAATTCCAGATGAGGTCACTTTTGTGAGTGCTTTGTCGGCCTGTGTTCAGTTGGGAGCAATGGATGTCGGTGATCAGATCTATGCGAACATTAAGAACCAAGGTATCAAGTTAAATTGTTATCTCACCACTTCACTCATTGATATGTATTCAAAGTGTGGGAATCTGGATAAGGCTCTTGAGGTATTTCATTCAGTAAAGAGGAGAGATATATTTGTTTGGAGTGCCATGATTGCTGGTTTGGCAATGTATGGGAAGGGGAGAGCTGCAATAGATTTGTTCTTCAAAATGCAAGAAGCTAGGGTCAAGCCCAATGCTGTGACTTTTACAAATATACTATGTGCTTGTAGTCACGCTGGTTTAGTGAAGGAAGGCAGGATGTTTTTCAATCAAATGGAGTCGGTTTATGGGGTTGTGCCAGGATTCAAGCACTATGCTTGCATGGTTGATATTCTTGGTCGTGCAGGTCTTCTGGAGGAAGCTGCTGAACTCATAGAGAAAATGCCAATAACTCCTAGTGCTTCTGTATGGGGGGCTTTACTTGGGGCCTGTAAGATTCATAATAATGTTGAGCTTGCTGAACGGGCTTGTAGCTGTTTGCTGGAATTGGAGCCAGAAAATCATGGTGCTTTAGTACTTCTATCTAATATATATGCCAAAACAGGGAAATGGGACAATGTTTCTGAGCTAAGGAAGCGTATGAGAGTTTCTGGACTAAAGAAAGAGCCAGGTTCTAGCTCAATCGAGGTCAATGGTGTAATTCATAAGTTTCTAGCAGCCGATAATTCTCACCCTCTTTGCAAGGAAATCTATTCAAAGCTAGATGAGATTATGACAAGATTAAAATCCATGGGTTATGTACCAAACAAGTCCCACCTTTTGCAACTTGTTGAAGAAGAAGAAGTACAAGAGCAAGCCCTAAATCTTCATAGTGAGAAGTTAGCTATTGCATTTGGGCTGATTAGTGTGAAGTTATCTCAACCTATCAGGATTGTGAAGAACCTTCGTATTTGTGGGGACTGTCACTCAGTTGCTAAGCTCGTTTCTAGGCTTTATGATAGAGACATATTGTTGAGGGATCGATATCGATTTCATCATTTCAGTGGAGGGCAGTGTTCATGCATGGATTATTGGTGAGTCTGGGAGAAACTGGCTGCAAGCTATTCATCTCCAACCTCAAAAATGGAACTTTTACTTTGCTCCAACTTCAGGAAGTATAACTAGAGGCCTAATTTTAACTTCCCCTACTCTTGAAGCATTTCAAGGTAAGTCGGAAATGTATGGCGTCAGGAGAGTTGAGTTGCCCATTTGAAAGGAGTTGAGAATTTCTTCTACTTCCTATAGAAAGTGTTATGGAACTCCTTCATGACATATATTTTCACTAAATGCAGCTCTTCCTCTGAAACACGTCTGTTCTTTGTACTCAGACTGCTTATGCATGGCAGCGTGACATTCATAGTTAGAAAACTCAATGCATATTCCCTTCTGGATTGGAGGAATATACTTTACTTAGCAAGTTGTACCCCCATTATACTTGAAAAGGTTGAACATAGAAACAAATTTAAACTGTAGATACTCTTCCTTGATGTTTTTCTTGTTTATTTCTTGAACTGATACTATATATGCCTCCTTAATCCCATTTGTAGTTTTAACTAAACCACAATCACTCTGTGATTAAATGTAATGATCCCATAAACCAGTCAAAGACCCGAATAGACATACAAAGGTAACATACACTTACATTGAATCATCTTCACAAGTATCTGCTACCATTTCACTACTTCAAGAAACTATATGCTTCAGTAAATAAAATGAAAATAAGATTTCTTCTTGCATAATTCATATTATGTCATAAGGACTTAATATTAACTACTTAAACGTGCAGAAACTTCACCTTTTAAATCCATCCTTCAACTTTCCTCATCAATTCCAGTCCCAAGGAACCTATCCCTAGTAGAAAGCAGTTGAAACACAACTTCTCTCATGTTCAATCTGTCTCTAGGGGATTATGCTGAGCCGTATGATGCCAATATGAAAGATTAATGCTGAGCATTCAGTCTGCTCACTTCTTTTAGTTCAAGCTCTGTTCTCACTTTCTCCTCTGCAATCTCTATTGCTCGATCTGGCAATGAAAGTTTGACAAAGTTGTGAAGGTTCATGAACATCAACAAAAGGGCCCAAACCGTACACATCACCATCAGTTGACAGCTGACCACCCATTCCATACTCTGCAAAGCTTTCAAAAAAAAAACTTACTAATACAGATATGCTGAGACCTACTTTTTGTTCTTCACTATTATGTTAGATACATTTCATTCAACTTCTATGATCTTTGGCTTAATTATAGACTGGCATACCTAAATCTGAAAAGTGGGCAGAGACTTGTCTTTTAGAGGAAGTTTTCAAATAATTTTTTATGAGACTTTAAGGAAGGTCTCTACAATTTTAAGGATATTCAAACAATGTTCTTATTTCTGTTGAAATTCCCTTATGAATTTTGAAATCAATGGAACATTTCTGTATATTAGGTTTAAATCCTACTGAAAATTGTCTTCAATGATGTTAATTTATTCTTGTGATAAAACAGTTCTGTAAAAGAATGCAATCTAGTAATGTTACCAGGTGTAACATAACCAATGGTTCCCTCCACTCCACCTGAGTTAAATTCATTAAGAGAAGCTTCCTTACTAGATTTTGAAACGAGGCTTTCCAAACCAAAATCACTAACATGAACAATCAAATAATTATCAAGAACATTGCTTGGCCTTAGATCACAACGAACTACAGGGATTTGGCAGTGATGGTGCAGATAAAACAATGCAGAAGCCACATCAATAGCAATGTTTATCCTTTTGAGAAAGTTTAAGCTCCTCAACTAAATTTCTGCTTCCTCAAGATGTAGCCACATCTCCAAGCTCCCAATCAGCATGAACCCATATAAAAGAGCTTTGAATTCATTATCATCCAGGTTGGAGTCTAGAGATGCAGTCCTAATGACATAGACTGGATCAAGCTAAGAGTAAAATGGGAATTAAATGATAGTTTAAGTAGAGGTTTTTACTTATTTAAGTGATTTCACTCACTCCCCTATTTTCTTTGTGTTCATGAATAAGTGATCATGATGTTGTGGGTTGAGGGTTGGTCAGCGAGCTTGAGATGGCAAAGGGGTATGTTAATCATTCATGTTTTTTTTTTTTTTTTTTCTCAGTCTATGTTTCAGACTTTGATGTTTATATTACACATATTTGCAGTTGCCATGAATGATGATTAATTTATGCATGTTCAAGTTTTATTAAGAAATCCTTTGTATTGCTTCCGTTATTTATAGTAGAAGGTATTATTGTCATTTTGATATTATATGTTAAAGTTATGCATGCTCTAATATTTAGTTTAGTGACACCTTCCTTTGGAGGACAATACTTCTAGAGGAAGTGTTACACTTTGGGTCACACATAATAAGAAGTTGCTTTTTATGACTTGGAAGGTTTGGTTTTAATGCACAGATCGTTCACCACCTCGGGTTTTCCTAAATACGGTGAAATTATACCTATAAAAATATGTCATATTATGCATGTTATAAGGTTTAATTGAAAGAAATCAAAGTTTTAGGACTAAGTACAATTATCCAAAAGTTAAAGGATGGAACATAAATAGACTGAGCTAGGGCTCATATAAATTGAGAAATACCTCAAGACTTCCTAATGTAGCCACATATAACTAAGAAAGGAGAGAAAATTCTCTCTCAAAATTTTCTCCATACACACTTCCATTCAATCAATTTACACAAACTAGCACATGTGAGACCACTTAATAACATTCATACATTTATTAATGTTATTTAACCCTTTTATAGATAAGTAAAGACTCGTTGCATTGATGAAGGATTGGGAACTAGCATTATTTTTTATCTCAATTAAAAACAGAAACACAACAAAATATTAAAATTTAAGGTCGAAGCAAAACCCCTATGGTCAAGGGGTCATTATACATATAATTTAATGCGTTTAGAGACCTATACTTGTGTTTAGAGGCTCTATCGCACAAAGATTAGTCCCGAAAATGTTTTTGCTTCCTTTATCAGTTCAACAAGACCCTACTTGTCCACACAAGAGCTCTATAATACCATAGATTGTGTGAAGGCATCAAGGATGTGTTACAAGTGTTAGCCTATGTGATTGTTGAATGAATATGTGTGAATTCAAGAGAAAATTTTGAGAATTTATTTCTCTCTTTTCTATGAAAGACGTATAGGGTTATATGGTTATAAGAATTGTCTTAATTTATATAAGACATCTCATAACCCTAATTTACACAATTTACATTTCACACCCTTAACTTAGGTATTTTTCTTCGGCCCCTCTTTTCATTTATCTCAATTAGACCTAACAATGTTTTTTATTTTTATTTCCAAATATTAGCACATTAATAAAGAAGTCACACACAATAAGTTGACATTAAATAATATTATGATTTATCTATAATTAATCATTACTTTATTCACGGAATATAAGTCACCTCAATCAAGACATCATGACGACACAATTAACGAAGAATCAATGTTAAACCAATTATACCTTTCAATGACATGGTTATCATATAATCAAAACCCTTTATCATATTGATATCATTAAGGATGAGACACATTAATGATGCCCACTTCAAATTCCTCTGATTTCATGATTTGATTTATAAAACAATGACCAAGTATTATTGGATTCAAGCATCAACCAAATCCCATTGTAACCACAAATTTATTAGGTTGTGGTTATTTATCAATCTTTTTACGTATCTAGAAATGAGAAACCTTTTATTGATCTATTATAGTCTTGTTATACTTCTCGACATGACAAGAAACTACTAGTGATCTTAAGTTTGAGTATCACTTGCACCATCATCTATTCGATTATTTATTTCATAGACACAAGGGTTACCATTAATATGAAATCCTCTAATAGGCTAGTCACAGTAATTATGCACCCATATGTAATATCAGACTGACATCAATAACCTCAAACGTGAGGTCTATCGCTATCTTTTGACAAGATCATTTAACATAATGATAACCTTATCATACTATTTATGTCTTTAGTTAGGATAACATTGAGGTTACAAATACTTCTAAATTGACAACCATAACATTTTTACAATCAAGTTACACGTTGATCTCCTATTCATATTTCTACTAATTTAAGGACATTCATCATACATAAATAAGTACATATATATATATATATATATGCAACAATAGATGAAGAATTACCAACTTTACCATTAACAAAATACAATACATTGTCACAGGATGATGTGATTAAGAAGATGATGAAAAATGGATGGTAGTGGTCAACCAGTGGATTAAGGGAGTAAGTTAGGTTTGTTGACAAAAAATTAGGGTTTGCAATAGTATTATCTAATTTGAACTAAAATAGTTTGGAGTTTATATACAAACCATGTGGATGATGGATGAAGACAATTCTAACTTGGTATAGAGTCATGTCTTACACTTAGACATGCCTAGCCTTAATACTAAATTTAGGCCTAATCGAGACTGTTCAAGCCTTAGTCTAAAAAAATTTTTGCGAAGTAAATTTTCCCAAGCCCGATTCAAGATTGAAATTGGTTCAATTTGAATTGCTTATTTTTGGATTGAACAATTAGACTTCGGGCTTGCCTAGCCTAATTGACAATCATAGTCAAAATGTATGCAGAGTAAAAAAATCATTATATGGATTGAAACAATTTACCAAAGCTTGATCTGAAAGGTTCACAAGGTCGATGATAGACTTTGACTACCATCAAAATAATTCAGATCACACTCTATTTCTTATATGGATAACATGGTAGCCATAAGAATGATATAGAAAAAAGAAAGACTCTACAAAGATATTTATTAAGAGAATTTGAAACTAAGGATTTAAGCCTTTTGAAATATTTTATTGAGATTAAAGTTTTTCGATCAAATAAAAGATTTTATCTTCGTTAAAGAAAGTATGTTATGAATCTTTTAGAAAATACATGGATGTCAAGATCTCAACCAATTGATACGCTAATGGAAGAAAATTTGAATTATGTGTTGAACCTATTTTCTGCTAAAAAAGAGATATACTAGATACTTGTGGGGAGGTTAATAAATCCATCTCACAAAGACCAAATCTTGATTATGCTATTAGTTAATATATGTATAATTATGGAGAGTAACATGTAATGTAGTCATGCACATCCTAAGATATCTAAAATTTGCCCCCAAAATGGGGACATTTTCACCAAGAATAAAATTTTTCAAAGCATAAAGGGGTATATGACTGCTGATTGGGCTGGTGCAGTAGATAGTAGATAATAGACAATTCACTTCGGTTACTTTAGTATGGTGGTGGCAATCTGTTCATATGGAGAAATAAGAAACAAAATATTATTCTTTGGTCTAGCGTTGAAGCTGAATTTAAAAGTCTTGACATTTCCACTTTTGTAAAGTACTATGACTTTGATTCCCCTTACAAAATTTGGGTTACTCATTTGGGCACCCAATTCAATTATATTGTAATGATACAACTATAAATGACGTTGCACATAATCAAAATCAACATGATCCTACTAAACATATAATGGTGGACAAATTCTCCATTAAGGAGAAACTAGATGGGAAAATTTTAGGAATTTCTTCCTGTCTATTGGATGTTCACAAAAATTTAGGTTTTATAAGAGACAAAAAACTCAGTCAGGGAATATGTTTCTAAATGATCTCTCTCTTTCAAATATGTAGGCTTCATTTGTTGGAATCGTAAGGGTTCCGCATTTGGGTTCTCTTAATCAATATTGCACTATGAATTAAGTGTAAAGAAATTCTTCTAGTTAATGCCGGCTCTTTAATCAATACATTCATTTATCAAGATTATTTCTCCTCGATTTCCATAGTATGTTTCAGTCTTTAACAAAGTATATCTACCGGAGCAACTGATAACAATGGCTCTAGAAACTGCACATAGTAAGAGCTGCTTCCTGTATTATCCATCAACGAAGGATACATACAGAACAGAAAACCTGAATTTCTTTATTAAGAGTTATGGGTCTCCTGTGAATATTCCTATTTTCATTAATCTTTTAAGTCATAAATTTGCTTCGACAAGACTATAGTATGGATACTTGAAGCGAAGGCCATTTTCACAGGATGTGAAAGCTCTATATTGGAACCAGGCAAAAGATTTTGTAATAAAATAATAGTTACTTCATTGATTTCTGCCTCTACTTACCTAGAAGATAATCAACTCTTCTTGGATTTTTGAACTGGTCAGCATTGATTCAGGAATAATTCGATCGCCTGATGAAGACGCATGTGTCAGAAGATCATTTGTGACTGAAAATTTAAAAGGTGAAAGTAGAAGAAAAAATTCTGCCCTAAATGATACCTTAACCACGACTGAAAATTACGATCATTGACTCTTGAAAATTTCTGATTTATTGACAGGTCGGTAGGATTTGGTGGCTTTTTGTTCAGTAAGTGTATTTCACTAATTAAAGAAGGGAATTTTTCGTTTTCTGCAGTTTTCCTCTCCACCAAACACACTCCTCATGTTTTCGGTTCCATTTTAAATTGGAAAACAAAATTGGCTTAAATTTCGTTAACTTAAATTGGCTTTTATTATTAAGGTCATTATCATACAGGGGCATGCATGTTTGACCAGTCAATCACAACCCGAAAAACGCATGGCATCCATGCCGTTTTGTTAAACGGTCGAAAAAGTTCAAAGGGGCGGGAAACACCTGTGACGTGCCAACATCGGAGCCCACACTCCTGCTCTTCAGTCTTCAATCTTCAATGCCCTTTCCCTTTCATAGAACCTAACAAAGCATGAAAATGAATAATCAATAAAGTTGATGCTCACCACTAAGTGGACCCAGTGATTAGCTGGATGGTAAAGCCAAACATGTTATTTTTCTCTCTCTTTCGGTTCCTAACTTTTTTATTGCTTCATCTCTCCATCCATTTCCGCCATTATAATTTGCTGGTTGACCATCTCACTGTTCTTCATGTTAAGAAAGAATCAACAAGAATTGGGTATATTCTCAGTTTTATTCCCATCACATCTTAATTTTTATTTTCTACTTAAGAAATATACATGAGTCGCGTGCTTTCCTTTATTAATATTATTATTATTATTTTAAATAGTTTTTTTTTAAGCTCTTTTAAAGTTGGATTTATCGTAAGTTCCGGCCGTTTGTTCGGTTGAGTTTCAGTGCAATGAGAGAAAATGGCTTTCTACAGTAAGGACGTAGATTCAGCATTCGACGGTGCAGGGGCTACGGCGTATCCTTGTGAATAAATTTGATTTTAATTTTATCTTGTTTTAAATTGATGTAATGTAGCCTTTGTTTTCTGTTTAATCAGTTTGGATTTAGTTAATAAAGTTTATAGTTATAGGGAGATTATATATCTACGCTGCTAATTTGCTTTGGAGCAATTAAAGTTATTAACTCAGAAAAAAGAAATTGATAGTTGTCAGCACTAAAGTATATTACGGTGTTACTAGTTTTTCTGTTGGAGAGGTCATGATTTTTCCTTAGCTTAATTATATATAGAGGTTTGGAAATTTGGTGCATTGAGAAACTGCGGTTGGTAACTGTTCCCAAGTCTTCACATGGCAAATTCTATGTTGGAAGTGCTTATATTGTTCTTAGTGTAAGTTTGTTGCAAGATTGGGCTGATTTTGTGTTTGATTAATGAGCATTGAATGTACTCACAAACTTGTCGTTTACTTGAGATATAAGAATTTAGAGTTTCTACGGATTTGTTTGCATGGTATGTACTTTGATGCCGCTTATTTATTTATTTTTTGTCATTTGCCTTGGACAGACTGTCTTGCTAAAAAATGGCCCTCCGCAGTATGACATACATTACTGGCTTGGAAATGATGTCAACAAGGTAGGTTATGGTTTCCACTAAATTGTGTGGTTTTAGTAGTTGGTCTGAGAGGATGTGTTTACAGTTGACATCTTTATTCATATGTTGTGTTTTTAGCCTGTTTATTATTTTGGCAGGCAGACTCAGCCTTGGCTTCAGATAAAGCCCTTGAACTAGATGCAGCTCTTGGGTCCTGTGCAGTGCAATATAGGGAAGTTCAAGGCCAAGAAACAGAGAAATTCCTGTCATACTTTAAACCTTGTATTATTCCACTTGAAGGAATATATTCTTCAGAAACAGGGAAATTGAATTATGAAACATACAAAATCAGCTTGTTAACATGCAAGGGAGATCATGTTGTTCATGTTAAAGAAGTAAGCTTGGCTTGAAGTTTGATTAGTTACTTGATATGAACTTAATTAAACTGGGTAGCTGCCTTCGAATTAGGGGAAAAAAAAAAAAAAAAAAAGGGAAACAAACAAACAAAAGCAGTCATCTAACCGTGTCTCAAAACAAAAAGCTCATAATTTACTTATCAAGACAATAATCCAGTGATTCAGCTATTTTCATGTTTGATGTGATTTTATTAATATTTAAAAAATAACAAATTTATTACTGCTGATAGCTTATGAAAGTCATTGGGTTTACTAAAATGTTATGACTTGAAGATGGATAATTCTGAGGCATGTGTTTCTTGTCTTGATTAAGATACTGATCTTTCACTTTCATTTATTACATACACCTGCAATTTTAATACATTGATATGATCTGCATGTTGTGAATCCTCATTCAAAACAGGTGCCTTTTTCTCGATCATCATTGAACCACAATGATGTTTTCATTCTAAACACTGCATCAAAAATTTTCCTCTTCAGTGGTTGCAATTCCAGCATACAAGAGAGAGCTAAAGCATTGGAGGTTGTTAAGTATATTAAAGAGAACAAGCATGGTGGAAACTGCGAGGTGGCAGCTATAGGTTGGATTCTTTCTATTCCCATATGTTCCTCAACTAAAGGATACTACATTTATTAATTGTTCTCTTGGTACAGAGGATGGAAAATTTGTTGGTGATTCTGATGTTGGTGAATTCTGGAGTTTATTTGGTGGTTATGCTCCCATTCCCAAGGATTTGCCTTCAAATGTTGAGAAACCCCAAACACCAATTACAACATTATTCTGGTGAGTTTTGCCTTGTTAATCATCGTTTCAACTTGTTTTTGTTCATCTGGTTAAAAGTATACATTAGAACAGAAAAATTGAACTGGATATCTTGTAGGTGAGATAAGAAAGCGAAGTTGCATATTTATGTAAATTGAGACATGTTAAATAGGTACATTTCTCAATTCAGAGATGGATATTTTTTCAAACCTTGTAACTAGTCTAGGATCACCATCAACTTCCCCAGCTAGTTCCATTCAGACTTGTGGTGATAACTTGTGTCTCTTCTAAATTTTGTCATTAGTTTAAAAATAAAGACATGCCTTACACTATTGATGCTTAAGAAGTTTTCATATATAGGATAAATCTTCAGGGAAAGTTATGTCAAATTGGAACAATTTCATTCAACAAAGATATGCTTGAAAGAGATAAGTGCTATATGTTGGACTGTGGAACTGAAGTTTTCGTTTGGATGGGAAGAAATACCTCAATTACAGAACGGAGGACATCAATCTCAGCTTCAGAAGTAAGAACTCTCTCCTTCACCCCAAACACATGCTAGAGTTCAGGAGCCCTGTTACAAGGACTTCAGAACATACTGTATTCTATCTTATTCTGTAATTTCAAAATATTTTAGATGTTTCCACTTGTTGAAGGGTTAGTGTATTGTGGTACAAAAAATTGTATTTCAGAAAAATCACTACAATAGACTATGAAGTCACCGAACGAGAATAAGCCCGAAGATCTGTTGAATCTTCGAAGAATATGTCATAAATACATGGATTGTGTGTTGAGGAATGTGAATGCTTATGTGCATTCTGAAGGAAGTTGTTAGCGAGTTAATATATTGCTACTCTTTTACAGGATTTTCTCAGAAATCAGGGCAGGTCAGCTGGGACACATTTAACCTTTTTAACTGAAGGACTAGAAACTGCTTTGTTTAAGTCTTACTTTGATAGTTGGCCTCAAATAGTGGAGCCCAAGCTTTATGATGAAGGTCGAGAAAAAGTAGCAGGTATTCTACCCATTGTATTAAAGAAAATAAATTGTAGTTTTATTACTGGTTAGTGTTGTACTCATTATTTTATATGTAAATCCCCCCTCTTTCCTTTTTTGCTAGCAATATTCAAGCAGCAAGGTCATGACGTTAAGGAGCTTCCAGAAGAAGAATTTGAGCCTTATATAAATTGCAGAGGCAAACTGAAAGTATCTTCTAAACTTTTTTTAATTTAAATCCCATCTCTCTGAATTAAGCATTTGGTCTTTTTTCTATATGGAAGCTATGGTGATTTCAGGTTTGGCTGGTAAATGGTGATGAATTGTCCCTTCTTCCAGCTCAAGAACAGACAAAGCTTTTCAGTGGGGATTGCTATGTTATGCAGTACACTTGCCCTGGCAATGGAAGGGAGGAGAATATGTTTTATGCATGGCTTGGTCGTGACAGTGCAATGGTAGGCATGGTGGATCAGTTGAACAATTTTTGTTGAATCCAAATTTTTAACTGTGTTGCTTCAGATGCTTATATCATTTATGAACTATGAGTTTGAAAATTTGCATTGAAAGAGAAATATCTTGTTCTAAATGTTATTGGAGACATCTGTTGACGAAAGGATATAATGTAATGTGAGACTATTTTGTTCTAATTCTACATTTCTTGTTTCTTTACCCTTCAATTCTCTTTGGAAAAGCACAAAGTTCTAGGAATCACCTGTATTAAGTGTATTAAGTTTCATGTTTGTAGTTAGTGTGAACACCACTTTTTGACTTATCTAGGATCTTGAACTGAAATGAAGGTTAGAATGGACTTTTCGATAGTAGTTCTCATTTGTTTTTGAAAATGAATAAAAAGAATTAGGACTTACTAAAAAAGAAAGTTTTGCAAATATTTTGGAATTGAAGGGATTGTAGGTTAGGAGTTCTTCACCCATTTGAGAATACCAAATAATTAGAAATTTTCGATGTGCATATTTTTGAAAGACAACTTCATCCTAATATGGTAAATTTTCCCTGAATGATGACCATGTTCTTGAAGATGGTTAATTTTACCAATAATATTTGATGTTATCATGCAAAGCACATATTTTTCCTTGATATGGTAAGCATGAACTTATATTTCTCTTATATTGCAAATTGTTTATGAAGAAAGCCCCAATCTCTGTTGAAACTGAAAGCTTCAGAAAAAGAAACAAGAATAAAGAAGAATGCTGCCCGAATAGGTTTACTTGTAAGAGTGATTGCATTGAATAAATGAAAACATGGTTTGCCACATATTTTCTCCCTGGAACTTATGAAGTTGAGCTGGTAATAAATGATAGTTTATTTTTTAGATATATATATCTGTTTGGAATAAGGACACCTAATTTCTTATGCCAACCAGTGACTTTCATGGCGTTCTTTCAAATGCATTTGAACTAATCTTTTAGTTCTCTTTAATCATTAATGAACTTTTAGGTCATGGTTTTTCTTTCATATTTCACCATCTTTTCTTTTAACAGGAAGATAGAGTGGATGCTATCTCACATATGAGTGCCATCATTGATTCAACAAGAGGGGAAACAGCCATGGTATATTCTCTTCTACAGAGTTTTTGAAACACTTAAAAATAATCAAGTTATAACACTTCTCAAAATTATTCATAAACAGATTATTGACTTGATCTCGCTGCGTTGCTCTTACAAGTAATATTTTACCATTGTAATTCATGTTATTAATGTAACTTATGTGCTTTGATTTCAGGCTCAAGTTATTCAGGATATGGAGCCATTTCAGTTTTTCTACATCTTCCAAACATTAATTGTTTTTAAGGTTGGTCTATTAAAAGTTATTTTTAATCTTTATTTCTAAAAGTTCAGTCAATTGTAGATATTTTCTTTTCAAGTAAATATACTGATAAACAATGTACATGTTTTAGTCTTTTCATCTTGCCTTTTCCTATAGGGTGGTTTGAGTGCACGATACAAGAAGTCTATAGCAGAAAAAGGTGTTGTGGATGAAACTTATGATGAAGATAAGATGGCTCTTTTCCGAGTTCAAGGCATGAATCCAAACAGCATGCAAGCCATCCAAGTTGATCTAGTAAGTTAAAGTTCAGGAAATCATATGAAAACTGTAACATTAAACTCTCTCTCTCCTGTAAGCATCTCTAACATGCCTTCTAGATATTCTTTTGGATGATGACACACTTATCATAGTAACAGAGGTCTGTAGTATATTTTCTCACCAGTCTTTGGATGGAAAATGCAATGTGAGTCCTGATAAAGTTTCAAAGTTAAGCAATAAGAGAACACATTAACACTCTGATATCTGATTGCCTGTGCTAACAACGTGACAGAATTCTCCCCATATCACCCAAGCAGCAATAGATTCAGAAACACTTCCACCAAATTTATTGAATCACCGAGCCAAAGGTTTCAATCAAACAAGTAATGGGAAATAAGATATTACAGTAGCCAAAAGAATAGGATATATCAGCATCCTCCCTAGGCAATTGCCTCCCTCACAACTCTGATTTATTTTCCTTGCTGCCTATTACTCTCTTGTCTCCCCTTTTTATAGTTGTTTTCTCTCCCGATGAATCGTTTTTTGTCTTCCTTGATTATCCTGTGTTTCTATCTCTGGTCTTGCCAGCTGTTCCTCATTACCATCTATTTCTTTCCCTGGTTTTGCCAATGTGCCAACTCTTCCTGTATTTGTTTCCTTCCCTGGTTTTGCTAACACACTCTGAGCTGGAATTCTCCTTTTACGTTCACTATAGGAGGCCTAACAGACTGCAAGAGGAGTTTGTTCTGCTATTTAAAGAGGATAATTGAATTATACGAACAAGGTTACGCAAAGCATCACTAATGGAATTACCCTAAACATTTACTCAGTGGGCTTCTGCTTCTATGCCTTAGACTGGAATTGGTAAACTCTGTCATATACCGAATTTTATAAAATTAGTCATTTTCTGTCACTTTGATCTGCTGACCTGGCCCCATTATTGAAATTGGATATGTAAATGTCCAGTTTTCTCTGATTGTTAACATGATTTTGTGCTCTGTGCTTTTATCATAGCAAAGGAGCAGGTCATTTAAGCTGTGACATCAGGTCCTGTTATCATTTAATAAAGAATTTTGAGTTTGTTAAGCCTTGGAACTACTACTTACTGCTTTTTTATTATCAAGATTGCATATGGCTCACTATTATTTAATACTGAATAATATTGAAGGCAATATGTTGTAGGCGTCAAGCTCCCTGAATTCATCCTATTGTTATATCCTGCAAACTGGAGCATCAGTTTTCTCTTGGATTGGGAATCTCTCATCTACCAGTGACCACGATCTTCTTGATAGAATTCTTGAACTGATTAATGTATGTAATACTGTTCTCTGTCCTTGAATATGATACTGAAATCCTATCAAAGTAGTTTTATAGACTTTTTGCAGCAAAACTGAAAAGAGATACAGCATTGCACCATCTGCAGGGGACTAAATAAAAATGCTAATTACATAAAACGTTATTGGTTTCTAGTTTACCTTCTGTTTTTGCTAACTTCACTCATAATGATTGTTTTCCCTTTTTTTTTAACTTGGTGCCATTTTTAGCCAACATGGCAGCCCATATCAGTGAGAGAAGGAAGTGAACCAGATATTTTCTGGAATACACTTGGTGGAAAGGGAGAGTATCCAAGGGAAAAGGAGTTAAGAAGATATATAGAAGATCCTCATTTGTTTACATGTATCTTTAATGAAGGTATGCAATATATCCTTTCTATTTTAATTATATTCTCAAATGTGATGTGGTTCTGCCTTGAAGAAGAATACAAGCTATAAATGGATGCAAATCATATCTAATTGCTGGTTATGGTTCTTTTGCTGCTTGGATCGTTCTCCCTTTTCAGGTGATTTCAAGGTACATTACATGCACAAGCATTATAGGCATGCATGCAGTTTGAAGTTGTTTCAACTTTTGAGTGTATCACAATCTCTGCATAACTGCTGGGCTGACTTTTGTGTGGCATATCTTTCAGGTTAAAGAGATATACAACTTCACACAGGATGATTTAACAACTGAAGATGTCTTAGTGCTAGATTGCCATAGAGAAATATATGTTTGGATTGGATGCCATTCAAATGTTAAATCAAAACAGGAGGCCCTTGGACTTGGCCTGGTAATTGTTTATTTCAACATTCTTTATCTTCAAATTATAATGGTCCATAAGTTAAGTGAGTCTGACTTTGAATTTCAACATTTATGTATATGTTGATCTGATTCATCTCTTGGAATAACTTAAAATAGAATATGCTTCAATGGTAATTGGTTGATCTAAGAGTTTGACAAAGTTCAATGTTCCATAAGAGATTAGTCAAATGCTTGTGCCAATACAGATCTAAAGCTTATAGGATCGATTCAGTCAATGTGGTGATTTTTTCATAGTCTATTACATAGGAAGCTATATGATATTGAACACCCTGATATCTTTTGATTCTAGAACCATAAATGGCATATTATTGAACATATTGATGCTGCTAACCTATATTTGCGCCTCATTTTTCTTGTACTCTTGTAACTGGCAGAAATTTCTGGAGACAGACACTCTGGTTGAAGGACTATCTAAAGAGACTCCTCTATATGTTGTTACAGAAGGGAATGAGCCACCACATTTCACTCGCTTCTTCACATGGGATCCCTCAAAGGCAAAAGTAAGTGATACATCTGCCTTCCTCAGTTATACTTGTCTGTTTCCTTTTTGCCACATGGACATTGTCATGAAGCTCCTTATCAAGTATGGTATTTATTAAAAGGGGTTAGCAGTTGGACTTGTGTTATCCAAGTAATGTAGCATGTTTATCCAAGAATATCATTGCAGGAATTGCTGAATAATTTTGCTGTGTCATCAGTTTGATTTACTATTTTAAGCGACTTGCTGTTTTCAGATGCTTGGTAACTCATTTGAGCGGAAGCTGGCTCTTTTGAAGGGTAAAACGCCAAGTATAGAAGTAAGTGAATTTTTTTTTCCTTGACAGTGTGTGCGCTTAAGTTTTCTTACGCTGAACTATTTGACTTGTTTTCCTTGTTTTAGCCCTAGAAACATTGGTCAGCACCATTTTTCCATCTTGTTAATAGGAGTGACTTGCCAACCTATGTCATTTTAAATTACTTGGTAAAGGAACAACTATATATGTATTATATTGCTGACAGTTTGGGATGCATCTATGGAGAAATTGCACAGCTAAGTATTCACAGCATGCTTTGGTGTGAGCTGTTTTCTCAAATTTTGAAGTATGTGAGTTTGCAGTGATTAAAGTAAGGAGCATTTCTTCAAAGGGTGGCCCAAAAGTTATCTTCCATGTATAGCTAAACGATGTAATGCTGCCGGTCAAGTTTGCCTTCACCACAAATAGAAAGTAGCTTGAGAAAGTTACCAAAAATAAGTAACAGCTAACAAGTGTTTGGAAACCATTAAACTAAGTAGTCACTACAATCTCTTCAAGAAACTTGAAAATAAAAAACCAAATATACATCTATAGAATATTACTTAGAAGGATTCAATTTCTAGAGTATCAAATATGTTTTCAATAGGATGCATGGTCAATATTATTGCTTTCTTTTCATTTGGTTGCTCAGGCACCTGTAAGGAACTCATGGAAAGCTAAGTCCGGGGGAACTACCCCAGATGGTTTGAGAAGCAAATCTGTCAGTTCAAATGGCTTGCGAAGAAGTGGGAGCCCTGCATTTAGTTTATCAGATACAAAACTGAACTCTCCAACCGCTAACAGAGGGGTCAGTGAAACTCCAATAGCCAGGAAGCTCTTTTCAGAATCGACTCCTAATCAAGGTGGTCCTGGTAATGAAGCATCCTGTAAGTCATTAGCCCATAAATTTTCCTCTAAAAATTGAATCATTGTTAACTATTATTTCAGGTTCCCTGACAGCAGAATCAAGCTCCCCTCCAGATAATCTAACTCAGGTAAATGGAAGTAAACCTGAGTTAAATTTGATAACACATCCATATGAAAGATTGAGAGTGGATTCAAAGGACCGCGTGGCGGACATAGATGTTACTAAAAGAGAGGTATTTTTCCTTTTATCTTGAAAGAATTTGCTATAGTTTGTAATAAGTGTCGACTAAATTCTTGCCTGAATCATGATTCTTCTAACCTAATATATCTTCAACATCTTCCACTAGTAATGCTAAAGACCTTTAAGATTTACAGTGACTCGTACTTTTAATTTTTGCATTCAGGCATACCTATCTGAGGAAGAGTTTCAAGAGAAATTTGGAATGACAAAACAAGCCTTCTACAAGCTAGCTAAATGGAGACAGAACAAGCTGAAGCTCTCTCTTCATCTATTCTAAGGCATGCTAAGCTTGATATTACCAACGGATAACATCCCTTTTAGAGGATAACCAGATGGTCCTGAGCATTAGATAGTATTTTTATGGAGCATTCACAGCCAAAATTGATTTGGCAAATGTCCTCACTTATATCTGGTTCATCTCTGAGCTTAGTCGCTGTCTTTTTACAGAACTTGCTTAATCATTCTAAGTTTAGTATTTCTAATGAGTTGTAAAGTGCATAGATTGATCTTTTGGCGGGCTTTGTTTTTTCTTCTGTTGAGTTTATAACGTTTGTTGAGTTGTTTTCACTGGATAAATTTGAACTTCATGAAGAGAAATTGCGAACCATAGTAAGGTAACATGCAGCAGGAATCGAATGAATGTTGTTTCCATCTTGTTGGAGTGTCAGGATCCCTGCAAGATTTCAAAGGAACATTTTGAAGATGCTATACTTTCTTTGAATTTTCAATGTATCTGTTAAGATTCTGATATTATTTATTATACCTTAAAGCCATAACTCTCAATTCCCATTACATTTCAGAAGGGTTGGTGGTGTGTGTTGGGGCTAAGCGTGTTATCAGTTCTTAGGATAAAGTTGAATTATTAGGCAGGTTGTAGAAATTTTTCAAACCGGGGGAATACGAGGGATAACTTTTTATTCTATTGGGAGCGTGAGTGATTGAAATCCAAACCTTAGGGAGGTCATAGTAATAATACATTAATATTTAAAGAAATTAATTATTTCAACTTTTTTTTTTTTTTTTCTGCTTACACATGTAGTCTTCAAAAGAATTGTTATACACTTGTAGCAATTTTAGCAATGTTTTTTAAAAATACCCCTCAATATGAAAGGGGAGCAAAGAGTCAAAATGTTTTTCAAACATCCTCTTATTATACTCATAGTCATCGGTGATTGCTTACTGTATAATTGTGAGCAATAGCATCAAATTGATAGATTACAATCCATTTTGAATGGCTAATCAGGTATGTCGAATTATCAATTTTTGTTTGTTCAATGGTAGATTACAAATAATTTTGTTCTTCCCAATTTGAATTTTTTGGTTTCGTCGTGTTTGTGTTTAAATGAATTAGCATAACATTAAACTGTTACTCTTTGAGATACAAGTAATGCCTCAGACATGTTTCCTTGAAACGAACATATTGAGCTTCCAAAAATAGGTCTTAAATCTTGGATATCATGTTTTTATGTGCTTTCACTGCCAATCCAATTCAAAAATTATGCTTCACACTATACTTGAATTCACCATCTCTTTCATTTATCAAAATTCTCTATAACAAAAAAAAAAAAAAAAACAAACTTCTTTATTAGCAATGCAATGTGATAATGTATATGTCAAAACCATCTTCTTATGATTAGTATTTTTCACTATCAAAACTATCTAGAAGGGGAGTTATAATTTAGGTTGAATGAGATGGATGTGCAATTTGAACCTTTTGAATTTGCATAGAGGACGAGCCTCTGATTCAAATGAGGGTATATAGGGACTGAAGTGGATGCTTCCAAGCTTGGAGTATAGTGGACAAGGTGTACTTTTTGCTAATAATTAATACGTAAAATTGTTTTAATTTTGAATTGTTATATTGATAATTATTGCATATTGATTCATGGTAGGTCTATTTTCAGGTTAACTTTGAGAACTAACACTAGGTGTACACGAAGATCAATTTCATTGAATGACAGATTACGGTATATGACTTTTCCAATGTGGATATTGTAGATGTTGTCAACCATATTACAAAAGTCCAAGTTCTGGATGGAATCCTTGTATGAGCCTATATGTAAACCCTTTCACCTAAAAAGACAAAATGACATTCTACAACAAGAACTTGGATCAAGTGATGTGGGGCTACTGATCCTCTTGTTTATTGAGTATCTTAGTTAGAATCACAATTTTGATTTCACGGGCAAAGATTCAAAAAGACTAAGGAGACAAATCACTACGAGACTCTTCTATGGGACATTATGTCCATGGATGCTTCAATTCTTATTATTGATGGTGTTTTATTTATGCACTTGTATTATTAGTGTTAGATATTGTTACACAATTCTTTTCTTATGTAGTTATATCATTAGGTTTTGAAATTGTGACAAATTTATTTACTTGTATTGTTAGTGTTTGATATTAATGTTTAGTGATAACCACAATTACACGCATGCATTGCAAAATACAAGTAACATGGTCTTTACAAAATACAAGTAACATTGATAAAGGGTTGTATCTCGTTGTACAAAATGCTTAGCATAAGTATTGTTGATGATAAACAACCATGCTTGCCGATAACAAAAGTTGATTCCACCTGTCATTGGGGTCACTCAGAGTATAGGTTGCTGCACTCACACTATCAGTTGTTAAATGGCCCTCGGGTGTAATTTTATGTGACTTAAGGTTTGGATACGAGGTTCATATTAAAGACTTTCTTGTAGAAAGCTTGCCATTAATCATTCTTTTATATTCTTGCATCCATGGTGAAGATGTCACTTATACCATGGGGACCAAAGGAAGATGCAAAACTCTGAGCATTCCAAGTTGAACCGAACCATCTTGCATCACAGTTAAATGGTGATTATGAGCAAAAGCATGACAGCGGGTGAAGCTAAAACAGAATTGCACAGGATGCTGTCAAGAGATTCCTGGAAGCTGGAAGGGCTGCTTTAAAAGCTTGAGCCAATGAATCTGCCCTTATAACAATGAGACCTTCCCTCGCTAGCCAAATTACTGGAGGTTACAACAGCTCTATGAAAACCTATTGATGACATCTACGATCACTATCTGTATATTCATAATTTATATTTCATACTGTCACATGAACATAAATATATTTTTACTATCATGACTTAGCATTGCAAATCGCAACTAGGGGTAGCTGGATGAAAATTTATAAGGTAGCTAGAATGTAGAATTTCATGGCACCTTATTTCTAGTTATATTATGCAACGGTGGTTTTGCTTGTGGAGGTAAAGAAAGCCATGATATTAATCTTATTTAGTTTCCGGAGTCAGAAAAGCAAGATTTCCAGGTCCCAGTTTGACCATGGTTAGGAAGCTTGTTTTTTTGTGATGTAACTTGTTTGCATAGGTTTTGACGTGATGGCTTTTAGTCACTTAGTCTTCTCTTCTTGTGTACTCTCAGCTGGTCCAGGATGGATGGAGGGGGATTAGCAGGTATGCAGAGCCACCAACCAGTCAATATAATATCATTGGGCATTAAATTAAGCATTCTGTGGAGACTTTGTGTTTAATCATATATTATTTTACACCATCAAGATTGCTTGTGTCAACTATAAACAACCGGCCAATCGGCATATTCCCACCCAAAGATTACTGAAAATACCATATTTTTTTCCTTAACTTTTTTAAATTTAAACATTTATTTATGAATCAAAATAAATAGTTAAATTTAATAATCAACTACTAAAAATTAATGATCACCAAATTTTTCTATTAAAAATAATAAAATAAATTTTATTAAAATAAATATAAAAAATTTTAAAATAATATAAAAATAAAAATACTAAAATAAAAAATAAAAAAACAATCACTATAACTAAAAATATCACCAATAACGGTGATTACCAATAAACAAATTAAAATACCGAAAATGACCTTCTGATTCACAAGACAATTAGATCTGACAATCTGATTTGACGAAAAAAGTCAGATCAGTCTCCTTCATTTTTTACGAAAGTGGTCAAATCTAGTTTCCTCCGTCATTAATCATGATCAAGAACAATTAAAAATGATTGATCTTGATTCTACTGACTATTTCTAACTTGACCTCTACTAAAATGAAAGAGATTAATTTGGTCTCTTTAACCAAACAAAGCTATCAAACTTAGCCACCCTCTGAACTAAAAAACCGTTTTTAATTTATTATTTTATTTATCAATAGTTACTGTAACCGACAACGGTGATTAATTTTTTTATTTGTATTTAAATATTAAATGTATTTTTTATAATAAAAGTTGTTTAGTTATTTTATAAAAAAAAAATTAAATAGATATAAAATAATGTACAAGTGAGTGTTTAAGTTTTTTAAGATTAAAAGACAAGAATTTGCCATTTAAGAAAGGCTTGGGTGCAATAACTCGGTTGAAGAACTTTGATGAAAATGTCTGTCTCAAACTTATGAACCACATGATTACTAATTAGGTGATCCCAAAAGTGACTGGCCAGAAGCTTGGTTAATCCAGCATCAGAATCTCTTGAATATAGAAACTAATAAAACTCTGCAATTAATATTATCGTATCACAGATGCCTAGATTTATTGATTTAGCAGGAGCCAGAGATGCTAGATATCTAGTTACAGTAAGTCTACCACTGAAATAATAGAATGCACAACCAGTCAACAGCTCATATATCAACCAATGGACTTGTATTGTACCACACTCAAGCATATAAAACTACCATTCAAACCTCTATGCCATTAACTTAACAAAACTATCAATCTATATCTTCTCTCTCCCTTCAACACCTACCATCTCTTTCTCTTTCTCCGTCTTCCTCTTCCTCTGCCTCAAAGAATGATGGAGGTCTCTTGGGAAAAAAGTGTCACAGACTCTATTAATACTGTTTATCTTCTCTTTTCTGCATATTTAGTGTTTGTCATGCAACTTGGTTTTGCCATGCTATGTGCTGGCTCAGTCCGAGCCAAAAATGCCATGAACATCATGCTTACAAATGTTGTTGATGCCGTCGTTGGTAGCATTTCGTACTACCTCTTTGGCTTTGCTTTTTCATTTGGTGATGGCTCCGGTTCTAACCCTTTCATTGGCACAAGCTTCTTTGCTCTCAAAGATATTCCCAACAGCACTTATGACTATAGCTATTTCCTTTATCAATGGGCTTTTGCCATAGCTGTTGCAGGAATTACCAGTGGCTCCATTGCTGAGAGAACCCAGTTCAGTGCTTACCTTGTTTTTTCATTTTTCCTCACTGGGTTTGTGTACCCAGTTGTGGCTCACTGGGTTTGGTCATCCACTGGTTGGCTTAGTCCCAGTTCAAGTGACTTGCTGTTTGGTTCTGGTGCTATTGACTTTGCTGGCAGCGGTGTGGTGCATTTGGTAGGTGGCATTGCTGGGCTTTGGGGTTCTTTAATTGAAGGCCCACGTGTGGGCCGTTTTGATGCATTTGGCAAGCCTGTGTCAATGCGAGGGCATAATGCAACACTTGTGGTTCTTGGAACATTTTTGTTGTGGTTTGGTTGGTTTGGGTTCAATCCTGGCTCATTTGACCAAATTCTTGTAGCTTATCCTTCCACTACAGATCAAGGTAACTGGACTGGAGTAGGAAGGACTGCAGTTACAACGACCTTAGCCGGATCGACAGCCGGACTTGTAACACTATTCGGCCGGCGATTACTAGTGGGCCATTGGGATGCACTAGACGTTTGCAACGGGTTGCTAGGCGGGTTTGTCGCTATTACTTCGGGATGTTCAGTAGTTGAGCCATGGGCTGCTATTGTTTGTGGGTTTTTTGCGGCTTGGGTCTTGATTGGGCTCAACATTTTGGCACTAAAACTCAACTTTGATGACCCACTAGAGGCAACCCAATTGCATGGTGGGTGCGGTGCTTGGGGTCTGATATTCACAGGATTGTTTGCCAAAAAAGACTACGTCGTTCAAACCTATAACTCAGGAGAGAGTGGTGTTGTGCGACCCTATGGTCTATTCATGGGTGGAGGCTGGGGTCTAATAGGAGCACAAGTGATTGAGCTTATAGCAATTGTTGGATGGGTTAGTGTGACAATGGGACCTCTCTTTTACGCTCTTCATAAGCTAAGTGTTCTGAGAATCCCTGTTGAAGAAGAAATTGCAGGCCTTGATATATCTACCCATGGAG
The DNA here is from genome assembly GCA_026122585.1 of Anacardium occidentale. Classification (NCBI taxonomy): domain Eukaryota; kingdom Viridiplantae; phylum Streptophyta; class Magnoliopsida; order Sapindales; family Anacardiaceae; genus Anacardium; species Anacardium occidentale. Next base: position 176,880 of record JAJEJH010000151.1, on the reverse strand, counting down.
GATATGCTTATGTTGCCCATCCAGAAGAAAGCCATCCTCGCTTTTATTCTGATTACCAACGATTACAAGATAGTAACCGGAACTAGATTGCTACTGCTACATTAGACTAGTGTCTATAATTCAATTTGATTTGTTTGGTGGCCCCCTGTCTCATTGGTTCTTGCCTTCCCTAAGTTGCATCAAGTGTGTAAAATTTCAATGTATCGAATTGCCCAGTGGACTAGTTTTTTTTTTTTTTTTAAAAAAAGGGTCAATCTGGATATTCTTCCTGGTAGTATAAAACCAGAGGATCAAAAGGTCACTACTGTTATGTTATCAAGACCAAAAGAAGAAACATTGCAGAAGTGCTTGTGAAAAGATTTTTAAAGAAATATGTTTTTATTATTATTATATTATATACAATGAGTTCCCAAATGAACGCCGTCACCTAACGTGACAATCATAGGGAACAAATACATGATCAGGAATAATTAGCGGCAACTTATCAATGTAAATGAACAGCCTCTTACAATTATCTCTCAAAATCACAGATAAATCAACAATTTCACACTTTCCTGTGTACATCCAGAGGTCGCCTGAGTTGACCCTTCTAAGACTATCCCGACAAAAGGGACATGATTGCGACCGTCCCCGCCTGAAATTAAAAGAAAACAATCACTAAGAGCAATTGAACAGATTGCTATCATTAAATAGAAAGACAACAAAACAGGACTCGCACTTGTTTGAGAGTCACGTTTTATGCATCAAAGATAAATGCACCTCAGCGAAAATGGAGGGTTAAGAGATCCTACAGAGCGCTAAGGTCCATGAAGAACAACATAAGGGTGTTTCCATTTTGAGATATGAAATCGATATATGTTATTGTGCTCTAATATAAAAATGTCATGTGTTAAGAGAAAAGAAAAAGAGGGTTTACCAATCACGATAACACTTCAAACATAAGGAGTGACTGCAATTAGGCAATACAACCTTGCTGTTCATTTCCATACATATCCCACATTCTTCTTCTCTTTCTATGTCAATTTCAGAGCTCTTCCCCCTTTCCAATTGGTCCTTCCTTTTGTACCTGAGATTACATAAAACTTTTTGCTTCCGATCTTCCAAATCTGTGATGCCCTTTTGAAGTTGCAACAAAGAGGGAAATATCACTCCTGTTAAATGCCATAAAAGAGTTTGTAATCCAGAAAGATAAACATCTTCTCTCTTCACAATACAAAATTAACAAAAGTGGACGAAAAAGGTAAAGAAAAGGGGCGTTGCACCAAAAGCATTTTCAGCAATTTTAGCAAATTCACCATCGCCGAGTGATACTCACCATAAAATTCCCTAATACTTGCTTTCCTTTCGTGCATAGACATGGTGGTCTTGCCATCAGCGTAAGTCTATATCAATCCACCCAAAAACAAGTCGTCAAAAAGGTGACTACATGGTTTTCGGTAATGCAATCTAAGATATTCTTAGCAGCAATCTCAAAGGAAAATACCATATAAATAAGAATTCTAAGCAAACCAAGGGCACCAGCTAGGTGACAGTCAGTCCACTGAAAAAGAAAAAGAAAAAATTGAGCTGCCGAACTGTAAGACAGTCTCATCTGAAGACGCGCTCCATCCTTCTCCCTCGGATGATCTAAAGCCCTGCAATATCAACATGAAAATAAGACATTCTACCCTTCTCAAGAGACGCTTAAAAACAAATGAAAATATTAAAGAAACAAAATTCCAACTACCTTTGCTTCTAAAAATCAATATAATCAACATTCTACAAGCACCATCACAAACAAATTAACAATGCAAATGGAATCAAGATATTTCGAGAGCATACAAAAAAAATCAGTAATTCACAATCCCAAATTTAATCAGTTTTAATTTAAAAATTGAAAATTTTCCTTACTCTAACCCAAAATTGAAAGAACTAATATAATAATAATAATAATAACAACAACAACAGATTATAAAACAGAGAGCCTAGAAAGAGATTTTTACAAAGTGTTGGCGTGCTGAATATCAGCTTCGAGCGCTTTGAGAGAATCCTTGAAAGATGACTTTCCCATGGCCGGGTATTTTCACGGAAAACAATTCCCATCAACCAAACAGAAGACCAAATCAAACTTCAACAAGCATTGGTGAATACCAATAAACAATTGTCGTCGTATAAACCAGAAAAGGAGAGGAATTAGTGATGCCGTCAACCTCAACACACTATCGGGTAGGACCTGAAACTGCCTTTGTAGTGATGAGGGAGTGGATACTTAGTTACCAATTTGCCCCCAATTATTTTGACGTCAATAAGACCTAAACCTATTTTTTAAATTCAATTAATTTCTATTTCCAGAAAAAAATGATTTATAAAATCTTATCTTTCCTTTTACATCGTGATCGAGTTATACTTGTATCATATTTAATACGAATTTAAACAGTGGATAAACGATAATATGTTAGAATTTTCTAGACAGCCCTGTAAGTTTCGCAAGGGCAGAGTTGGTATTTTGTTGAATTGCAAATCTTAAAGAAATGATAGCTGAAATGACGTCAGACATTTTGTGACGTGGCGATAAATGTTGTGTAGAGGACGGCCAAAACCCGTTGGCGCCTCATGTTTCATAAACCCGATATGGATTACTTGAAATGGCAACATTACTGTTCTTGATTAGCTTTTTGGACACTATTGTTTTGGGAAATTCTAATATTAGTATTTTTAATTGTAAACTAATTAGGAATATTAATTAAAATATTAATTTTTAATATTAAAAACAATTGTACCTCTAATTTAATTGGGTTAATCATTGTAATCGAAATTTTGCGTATATCCAATCACACATTATATATATATCATACATAATTATCAAATCAACGATTTTTTAATTAGAATCATGCATTTATCAATGATAGTTATCAAAATTCAAATGTAGAAGTCATATCTATATGTATAGATGAAATCCAACACTATTAATGATTCTAGGCAACTTTCGACTTATTCTAATGCTTAAAATGACCTAAAATAATGATTAAATAGAAGTGTTTTTATGGTAAATATGTTATAATATAATGAAATTAACTTTTATGCAAATTTACGTGTTAATTCAAAATTTTTATCAAAAATTAATTATTATGTATGAAATTTGATAATATTTGTAATTAAAATTATGACATAAAAATTATAAAATTTTATGTGAAATGATTTGGAAATTCAAAATGACAGTTTCATAATGATTAGATCAGTACCCACAATTTTGCATCACTATGCGTGATTTACAATAAGTATGTGTGTCACACTTTGTGATGTGGGTTAGAGAAGGAGGTGTGAAGTGAATTTTTTAAAATTTTTGAACAAATTAAAAATATTATTTGGGCGGATTTTAGAAACTTTTCAATACAATGTGGGTTTATATTGTATTGAAGGGCAATTTCGTTATTTTATGATACATGCAATACACATAACATGCATGCTATTTATAAGCGATTTGTTTTAAAAATCAAATATTTATCAAGTATGCAGCACACATATCATGTATGATTGGGCACATGCGAAATTTTGACAAGAATCATAAACTTGATTAAAATTGGAATAAAGTTTTAATATTAAAAATTAAATATTTTAATCAATATCCTAATTAATTATCTCATAATTATATTAGTTTAATTTAGACATTACAAGAGGTTGTGTTGGATTGAAATTGGCATGGGCTGCTAAATGGTAGGTTGTGGCAATTTATGACAAGGCAAGGTTTGGGGCACAACCTAAAGCTCCTTAAGTCATGGCTCCGATAGAGTTGGATTTGAACAAAGTTAATTGAATTTGATTGTTAATTTAATTCTACTAAACTCGAAACATCTACTTATTCATCTATTTACACATTTATTTACTTATCATTATAAATACACATTGAAAATATATATAAAGAAAAATTATTTTAGTCATAAAATGAATTGAATCTATGTCGCTCATTAATCCACAAGCCCAAATTTGAGTCTCAATTAGTGGGACTCATTGAACCTAAGCTTAAACTCAAAATAGTCCCAAAATAAATCAAACTAAACTTGAGCTTGACTTGAATTTAACTCTAATATTTGTATTTTTAGCAAATCGATTTATTATGTTATATATTTGTTTATTTTTTTAATAATTTATGGTGAGGCGTTCATAAACCAAACTTTAAGATTCTCGATATAACTCATATAATCTACAACTCCAACACAATTATGGCGCCAGTTTTTGTTAGGTTTTTCATTATCGGGATGACCATGTTAGGTCCAAAATAGGGTGTCTACAACAATCTCGTAAAATTGTAGGTTATACCCTTACAAGTTTTGTGGATTGACCTGCCCTTTTGATATATCTAAGGTAATCTAATCTCATATAATATTTATTTTATGTCATTTATTTTTTTTTAAATATCTCAACTTATTTTTATGTATATCTAAAATAACCTTATTTAAGTCACAAAATTTTAAAAAATTAGTTAGCAACACAAAAATATAAACAAATTTTAATTTGTTTTAATATTTATGAATAAACACTAAAAAATTTTAAAAAAAAAATTCCTCAATATCTAGCTATTATAAAAAAATTCATTTAAATATGTAATATCAATAAATCCTCAAAATTTTAAAATTTTACTATTGCATTCCTTAAATCTTATATTTACTTTGCATTAAACTTTTCAGAAAACCCAAGATTTCTCAACTCTAGTGTAAAACCTTACAATTTTTATTTTTTTTTAATCTCTTAACATGACAAATTTATTTGACCCTCTTAGCGTTTATAATTTGTACATACATTCCAAATTATACTTTTTAGTGCTATTAGAAAAAAATTATCAGAAATCTTGCTACCTTATATAACTATTAATATTTTCTGGTAGGATGTAATATTTTGCAGAGAAATTAAAAAAAAAAAAAGGTTAATAACACACAAAATTAACAAATTCAAATTTATAGGTAATTATTAAAGTACAGGAAAAATAAAAAAATTTCCCTCAATGATTAAAAAAAAAAAATTACACTTAAATATGTAATGCAATAAACCCTCAAAATTGTAAGATTTTACGATCACACTTCCAAATTCTTATATTTTTTTCCATATTAAACTTAAAAAAAAAATCCCAAGATAAATCAATATTAGTGTAAAATTTTACAATCACACTTCCAAATTCTTATTATTTTTTTTTCATATTAAACTTAAAAAAAAAAACCCAAGATATCTCAATATTAGTGTAAAATCTAGTTTTTTTTTTTGTTCTTATATCTTAGTATGATAAATTTATTTAAGTCATTATAAACATTTCATTTTGGACTCAACAGATTCATCCTCGATAATGAAAAATTTGATGTTAGTTTAAAACTTTTTCGACATATAAACTCATAAAAAATAACCATAGTATACGCCATTCATTTAAAACATATAAAAAAAAAAAAAATCATAAAATTGTAACCAAAGCCCACCTATATAAAAAATAAAAATGACCCAAATCCCCAAAACCCAAGACCAGGCAAAACTGATAACTAAAAATAAACAAAATCTAAACCACAGAGCCCAAAAAAAACAAGTTCAGTGCAGCCCATCAAGGATAAGGAAAGAATGCATGAGACAGCCACAAATGACAGGCCCAAGAAAAGGCGGCCCAAGAGAGAAGAAGCCCAAACCCAAAAGAAAAGAGAGAAAAGAGATTCCAGCTTGCCAGCTTTTCTAGCTTATCTTTTGCATGTTTATCTTCGTATCTTCTACGTGCTTAGCTTGTTGATGATCAAGGAATTCCTTGATCAGAGACCTTGATATAACCGTGAAAAATCACTATAAAAAGGAGAGAAAATCAGCTGGGGAACAAAAAAAAGGGATTTTCTTTATTTCCAGCAGCAAATCTTAGGGAGAGAAAATCTTGAGATTTTAGAGGAGCTTCTGAGGAGGGAAAATTTTTCTGGAAAATACACTGGGAGAGGGGGGGGGGGGTGGCGGGGGGTGTGGGTGATGTGTGGAATTTTTGGACTTGAGCAGCAACCATTGTCCAACATTTTTCCAACCAAAATACAAATATTTCCTGTAGGAGCCACCATGAGGCAAAATCCAGTCAAGCCAAACAATTCTAATCACTCAAATGCTCTATTAATCTTGGTTCGAATACCAACAAAAACTTAAACACATTATTTTTTTAGTTATGTCTTGAGGGGACTCAATCTATTTTATTCGTTACATTTGCATTCGTTTTTCTCTCTATTTGTATTATATATATATAAAATATATATATATTTTGCGTCTAATATAATTGATAGAATCACCCCTTTTTGTTTTACACATTATTATCCTCTGTACTATTTGTTGGCGGCGACTTGAAATACTAGTATGCTAAAAACGTTGGCACAGCATATGAAAAAAGGCCAAAGGTTGAAAAATTCAAGAAATTCCACTTACATATTGCTGGCCGGTGTGCGCACCAAAGAAAAATGATGGCAGGGTTTAAATGAAAGAGTCTTTATAATTATTTGAGGTTGATCATAATTATCTGTTGGATTTTGTCTAAAAGGGCAGCATTAGTAGCGTTAATGGTGGCCTGCCAACTTTCGTGTATAAATAATATATTATCTGTTGTATTTTGGTAATCATTATGCTGCATTTTTTCTCTTTTGTTTGATTTTGTGAATGCACAAGCCGCGGGATGAAGGAACGCATTATCAGTGGCGTGGCTGCATTTGTGTGTGTTTATTTATTATCTGTTGGGTGGTGCTTATGCTTATCATTACGCTGCATTTTTTTAAAATTTTGTTTGATTTTGTGGATGCACGGGCTGCGGGATAAAGGAAAGCATTATTGGTGGCGCAGCTGCTTGGCTTCAGATATGTGCGTATATATATATATATATATATATATATATAAAATTTATTGTGAGGTCAAATAATGGTTTGTTTTACAGAATTATTTTAATTTTTTTTAAGTTTATTAAAATAGATTAAATGTAAAAGAATGTGTCAACGGATGTAATCGTTTTTTTTTTATTTGGAGTGAATGAGTTTTTTAATAAATAATATATATAATATGATAAACAAAATTTAATTAAATTTGATAATATTTTTAATAAATAAATCACAAAAATAAAAATCGATTATAAACTGAACAATATAAATCCTTAACATCTTTTTATTGTTATATATGTCTCTTCAAATTAGGGTTGGATTCAAACCGAATATATTCGGGTTTGTTTTTAAGTTCTGCTCCAATGAGTTCGAAACGAGTTGAACGAATCCAAACACGAATACGAACACGAATGGTAATTTTAAAATTCAACGAATACGAATCCGAATACGAACTATGCTAACCGAACAGAACACGAACCCGAACTTAAAATAATAATTTTTTAATTAAATTTTATTAATTATTTGTATTAATTATAATTTTTAATAAATATAAAAATAAATTATACGAATCGAATACGAATACGAATATGAATACGAGCCGAATATGAACTTAATTATACGAACCGAACACAAATACTAATTTTATAAAAAATGTTCGATGAACACGAATACGAACCTGAACCCAAACAGTATGAAATGAGTCCGAACACAAACATGTTACTGTTTACGTTCGGTTCAACTCGAATCCAACCCTACTTCAAATTTAACTTATTGAATAAGTGAGTTTTGAGAAATCTATAAATTATTTATTTTCATTAACGTATAATTTTTTAAAGTAATCTTTGTAAGAATACTTATAGACTTCATAATTGATTACAAAACTATTATATTTTCCTTTTGATCACATATAAGATTGTTAAATAAGAGTGATTTGCCTGTTTTAGTTTATCGCTGTAAAAATCTCTTAACTTATATAATTTGCGCATACACCCCTGATATACTTTCGCACTATTAGCAGAAAATTTGAAGAAATCTCATTATCTTGTATAAATATAAATTACCGCCCTCCCTCACCGGCCGGACGGCATTTTTATCAAGTTATAATTTGTTGACTTTGTTGACTTACTCCCTACCTGAGCGGAAGAGTCGACTTTCGAAGACTGTTTAGTCATGTCAGTATGCTCGTTATTCTCTTGATCGACTATGGAGATGCCTTTGACTCTCACTCTTTAGCATGGAACACCCTCTTTGCCAAAATCCATGGTTATTAGGGTGCAGCTTTTGAGACAATTTATTTTACCAAAAGAATTAGAAGTATGTGCATTATTTGCATGTCCTGTTGCATCTGCACATTTTATGAAAATATGAAGCATTGAAGAGATAACATTTTGCTCAAGTAATACTCAGGTTGCAATGACAAACACTCTTTTAACTTTTCTAATGAATCATCAAGAGCAAATGTACAAGATCTTGTAGGGAAATTTGCTCTGCGTTATGGAGACAGACGGAGAAGAATGCAATGTATTATTTTATATTGACAATATGGTATTGGAGTTACCATACTGTAAGCCCATGTTTTGGGCTATGGTTTTGAATTTGATCTGCTGCCTATTGTTATTTTCTATGATAGTTGTTCTTCAAGAAATGGAGAGTTACAGGTTCAGGAGAGTCTCTTCCACCATAGCTCCTAAGCCTTTCCTGGAAAGCAGTAAAGGCATCAACAAACTCATCTTTTCCGAACTCTGGTCAGAGTGTTTGTACAAAGAAGAATTCAGTGTAGGCCAACTGCCACTATCAGAAGTTACTGAGTCTTAGTTCACAACTGTTTCTGATTATGGATGCTCAGTACAGTTAGTTTCCAGCTCTTACTGGACTAGAGTTTCGTTTCATCAATATGTTCCAGTTAAACAACACTATCCTTCACTGTTTTTCAGCGCTTGTATATTTTCAGCTCTTACAGTTAGTTTCTGGTTATTGATGTCATATTTCCCACTGTAGCTTACTGCCACAGTGATTTACCTTTTGTAGCCTTCTCTGCTCTGCAATGCATCACTTAAAAGTTTGTTGAGAGCATTGGGAGTTTCGATGACAGATACTCGAATGCCGTCTCTGTTAAAAGGAAGAGATAAAGAGCTTGATGCGGCCGATTAATGAAGATATCGTAGAGATAAAGAGCATTCGGACTTTCTTATCTCTGCATGATAATTACATAAGCTAATGCTGGTGGACAATGTGCTTGAAACCAGTTTTTTTAGCATTTGGCTGTCTGTAATATTCATTATTGATCAAGCAAGCAATTTTTGTTTATTCGTTTTATTTAAAATTTAATGTTTGACTTGAAGAAAATCTATATGAATTTAGGTGTTTGGAGGTGGGATGGGATCCATATCTAATATTAACATGCATTATTAAAATTTTATTTTTAAGTTGAATTCATGCATAATGTAAACACATTTACCAGTGTCCAAATTTGGAGTAAATTATTATTTTTCACCCAATTTTAGGAAGAAACAACAATTTTTCACCTCTTGAATTTTTGTACCATAAATTATTGCCTCAAATTCAATTCCATTAAAAAAAAAAAAACTAATTTAGGAGAGCATTAAAGTAATTCTAATTTTCCAAAATTTTCAAAGAAAAAAATAACCAAAGTTGGATCTTCAAATTACACTGGAAAATGTGCAATACTACAAGAATCTCACTAGTTAGAAGAAATCTAGTAAAATCACGTATGAGTGTTGCATTTTAGCTTACAGATTGAAATTAAAACACCGCTAAAACTTGTTGAACAGAAATTCACACCAAAAATTTTGTTTTTAAGCCCTAATCGTAAGTGTTGGTGATGAAATTAACATTGTCAAGACATACACTAAATGAATATGAAATTCAATACAAGAAAATAAAATTATGAAAAGATTTTTGATATGATTCGACCAATAAATTAAGATATTTTATCTACGAAAATGTTATTAGTCGTTGTAAAACCCTAAGGCAAGAAAATTCTAGAGGGGTGAATATGATTATCAAAAATGTTAACCTTGAACGAGTTTAATACAAATAAAATCAAATCAACTCTATCACAATGCAATATATATAAAATAACACAAAGTAAAAGAGAAAGGAGAGATTGTTCAATGATATTTAGAGTGGTTTGAAGCTTCTTATCTCAAGCCTTTTATTTTCACTTCTTTAAGTAATCAACTTGAAGTTTTTGTTCGAATCCTTTTCAAATTATACTAGTTAAATCAAGATTACACAATTTATGATAGTTATACATGATTTCACCCAAAACTGACTAAAAGAAAATTTTATTAGTGTCAAATGTCTCTACAAAGGCTAATATAAGAATTAGGATTAAGAGTTATCTCAAATAATATGAATATGAGCTTTAGAGATAGGGTAGACTGATAACTTCAACAAATATTGTGTAAGTTTGTATAATTGTAGTCTCTAACTTTTTCCTACTTAAATAAGCTCCTTTATATAGGTTTTGTTGTTAGAAGCAAAAATGAGCTATTAGAAAAAATTATATCCATTGATAGTTGAAAAAATTTAGTTCTATAATAAATTTGCTTGGACTCACAGGCATGTGTGTTTGAGTACAAAGTTGTGTGGTAATCTCTAATTTATGATCTCAAATAGTACTCCAACGACTGATTTAGCTATTTTTACTAGCTCACACATGGGTGTGTGTCATAGACACACAATCATGCCTCCTCATACATGAAGAATACTTCAATAATTTATGAGCTAGTAAGCTTGAAAGCACAAGATACTCTTCAAATTTTCCCATGCATGGGGCATTGGTCTTAACACTTGATCATCCTTAAAATATTGACTTTCTTCTTCGTGATTGCACACTAGACCTTACACACGAAACTTTGGTGGTGTGTCTTCATTTTAGCCTTGACACATAGTTATGTATGCTTGATGCACACAATCATATGTTAAATCTTGACTTTCTTCAACCATAACCGCATATTAGACCTCACACACAAAACCTTTGGTGGTTTATTTTCATTTTAATCTCAACACATAGTCGTGTGTGAGAAACTTGACTCCGACTTTGTTGACCTTTCTTTTGACTATACAAGGACGAATAATACAATACACCCTTGCTCGTGTGTGTCCTTAAACCATTCATACACGATTGTGTGCCTATGATGCATGATCATATATGACCACATATAAATAAGACTCTAAAGATAGAGCCTAGCATGGGTAAAGTACATGGAATCATGCTTTAGCATATACGACTGCAAAATGAATTGCATTTAAGGCATTACGTTCTATGTCTTAGCAAACCTACGGAAATAGAATTTTGTCCAATTTTGATTATAAACTAAATCACACCATGGACAAATTAGCATATTTTAATATATATTTGTTATCATCAAAACACTAAAGGTCTAATAGCTATATATTTAAAGAAATAACATTGTTAGCTGTGAATGTTTATTAATGTCAAAAGTGTTATCCTTTAGCCTTTTCATAATTTTGAATTTATATTAGTGGAATTTATCATTACATGTGCAATTGAATAAATAATATATTATATAACTTAATATGTCATGCTCATCTGATCACGGCATAACAAAAAACTAATTACATTTTGATTATAATTCTTGAAGTTGTAGAAAATCAATTTACAATAACATGAAATTGTCTTGTCTTGACTTGTAAACTGTTGATGTGTTTATCCATTGACTGTTGATTATCAATTGCGTGTCATATCCATGAGTTTGATTAATAAGAAGTTTAGACTATGTAACGTTAAGTTTTTTTTTAAATTAAAAGAATTAGAAAATTATTATATTAGACATTTTTGTTATTGTGAACCACAACATTATCAATGAAAAAAGACTTTTAAATGGTGTATATTACGCATAAAGTTAAAGAGAAAAATAATATGATACATCATATATTTAAATACAAAACACTTTGAAGTAATATCAATTTAAGAATGTTTATGGCTTTCGACAATAGTTATTAAATATATTAAATAAATTTAATAGAATTTTTTTTTTTTTTTGAACTCTAAGCCATTTTTGTTAGGTCTCCAAGCATAATCTGGCCCAAAGAAGCTTCTGATATATTAGTATTTATAAGGTATATACCAGTATTTACAAGGTATCTCCATTAAGATTTTGCCAAAAACAATTATTAGTAAGATACGTATACGACTGTGTATTCGAAAATACAACCAAAACTTAAAAAAGACATTTTTAGCCTAAAAATCACACATGTGCTTCATTAGCAAAAATAAATTATCTAATATTAGTCTTTGTGAAAGATCTGTAAAATCAAGTAAAACTATAACAACCAAACAAGAAAATTAAATTGGAAACTTCAAAAAAAAGTGTTACTAAATATATCTTGATGATTTTATTATTCAAATTTAGTCGAATTACAATAATTTGTATAATAATTCAAAGAATAAAACAAATTGATCTGAGGAATTAACCCTAAAAGTAATCTAATTATTACAAAATTAAGAACCCATTAACAGATTTAATTGAATAGAAAACAAAATCTATCTCAGCCTTTGACGTGTCACAAAATCTTTAACCCTAGCACCTCTTAGGTAACGGCTCAATTGAGCATGTTTTCCCTCTTTACAAAACACTGCGTTTTGAATTTTGTAATTTTTGACCCAAAACGGCTCGGTTTATAGTACCTTCAACAGTTCACGCCTCCTGAACAAAATCAACACACGTAATTAATGACAGTTGCCACATTTCAATTGATCAGTCTTTGAACCGTATTAAAATGTCATCGAAAGAACAGGGCAAACCTTCTCTTACTAGAGTTTTAAATCCACATGCTTGATTAATTAAGAGGACAATCTCGTCAATTTATGCTTCAAAATGCACGCAGCAACAAATTACCAAAAAAAGCCCCGGCACTGAGGATAATTCCGTAAATTTGATATCCCTTCAAAATTCCCGGGACCTTCTACGACGCTAACAAACTTTTCCATAAAAACGCAGACTCTATCTCTTCGGTTGGAACCGCCACAGAAAGCTCTGGATACGGAGAGAGAGAGAGGCGGAGACTACACAAATGGCGGCCTCGAACGGGAGCGAGTTCTTCGAGATTGAGATAGACAACCGGAGACAGTCGTTTGCTCGGCCGTCGAATGCGGAGTCCTTGGAGGAGGACGAAGATGAGTTGATGTGGGAGGCGCTCACGAGATTGCCATCGCAGCAGCGACGAAACTTCGCCTTGTTGAAACGGACGCCGTCGGATTACAGAGAAGGAAACGCTAGAACTGAGACTATTGACGTGAGAAAACTAAGTCGAAGACACCGTGAACTCGTCGTTAAAAAGGCCTTGGCTACTAATGATCAAGATAATTATAAGCTTCTCTCCGCGATCAAAGAACGTCTCAATAGGTTTCTATTCTTGTTCTTTTTATCTAATATATTAAAAAATTAAATTTATAAAATTATTAACCATATTTTTAGTATGATTCAAGATGAGTTGATAATAAAGTATCTGAGAAGCATATATTGTAATTTCTAATTTCCAGTTCTGGTTTTAGACTTGAAATATTAAAGAAAAAATGAAAGTTATATTTGAAATATAAGCTTCTATATTTTGTTGTAAGGGTTGGGTTGGAGGTGCCAAAGGTGGAGGTGAGGTTCCAAAACTTGAAAGTTGTGGCTAAAGTTCAAACGGGATCAAGGGCTCTACCCACTTTGATTAATGTTACTCGTGATGTAATCGAGGTCAATATCTTTTCTTTTCAGTGTTTCGCTTTTTAACTTATTTTCCTATTCCTTTTACCGTGTATATGTAGTTCTAATAGCCTTGAAGTGCACTCATGTGTTCTATGAACAGTATATTTTAGATGCATCGGTTGATCCCTGTTGTGATTTGTTTTTTGGTTTGAATGCAGAAACTTCTAACTGCTTTGAGAATATTTAAACCCCAGAGATATGCTTTGAACATCTTGAACGACATTAGTGGTGTTGTGAAACCCGGAAGGTACTCTTTTGATGTCTCATAAAATATTTAATTTTGTTCCCAAAACAATGAAAATTTTAATGAATTTGATCACTCTATGCAAATTAAAACCTCACGGCCTCTTTTTGATATGTGATGGCTCGCATATATCGGAGATATATGCATATGTTCTAATTTGGTACTTTACTTGTTGGGAAAGTTACTAGTTTCACATGTTGTACATATTATCACTGGCCGGTCGATGTCAGCATTCATTTTATGTGACTGTAATTGCTTGACTTTTGTAGGATGACGTTGCTCTTAGGACCTCCCGGTTCTGGGAAATCCACCCTGCTTTTAGCTCTATCGGGGAAGCTTGACAGCAACGTGAAGGTCGGTTAATACTTGGTGCTATACTGTAGACAAAGAAATCACGTGTTATCTAGTACCTTTAACATAAACTGATTATGTGCTAATACAGAATACTTACTGCAAACTTAAACAAATAGGGAAAATAGACAACGAGAAGGTCGGTTAATACTTGGTGCTATACTGTAGACAAAGAAATCACGTGTTATCTAATACCCTTAACATAAACTGATTACGGGCTAATACAGAATACTTACTGCAAACTTAAACAAATAGGGACAATAGAGTCATAATGAAGAATAGCCATAGGAGGTCTTCAATTGGTTCCATGGAAAGAATAGGAGCTTATGCCACTTTTTCTGGGCTAATGAACTAAAATTGCCATGAATTTTTTTCTATCCATCATTTTTGCATCTCAATTATCCAGTGCTCTGTCCCAGTTGGTTGCCTTGCAATATTTGATCTTTTCTGCAAGCTTTCAGTAGTTGTTAGTCTGTGATTGGTATGTTAGAGAAGTCAGAAGGGATATGAAGCCTCTTAATTATGTCACTTTGAAGCTTTTTTTTTTTTGGTTAATTAAACATCACTTTTAAGCTTCCTTAATAAGGAACAACTGTACTTTTTAATATAACTACGTCGCTTGGAGCTGAAATCTAGAAAACTCATGGAAAAACGACTTTTAAAAGCATAGGCATTTCTATATTTAATGTTCAAATGATTTGATTATATGTTTTTGTGTCATTTGGATCGACATTTCTTTTCCGAATTATTTTTAATTATCATATTATCACAAATAAATATTTCAGAACTTATATCCCATGGTCTATTTTCAGAACTTATGTCTTGTTAGCAAATGCATTTTCAGAACTGGAATATGTCTTATAAGCAAATACATTATAACACCAAGTTTGAGGCCGTTTTCTGCTTAACATATTGTAAGGCACCGTGCGTGTGGATAAATTATTGTGTCTTACCGGTAAATTTCTTTTGCTCATAGGAAAGTGGTGATATCACATACAATGGCAAGAAACTTCATGAATTTCGTGTTCAAAGGACTTCAGCATACATCAGCCAAACGGATGATCACATTGCTGAGCTCACCGTACGAGAGACCTTTGATTTCGCTGCCAGATGTCAAGGAGCAAGCGAAGGGTTTGCAGGTTTGTTCATTATTGATTAAGTAGTATCTTGGTCGTCATCATATGGCATTTATTGAAAACATTGTTGCATTTATCCTCATGCAGAGTGAAGTAGTTTGAAGCATGTTTTTAGATTACTAATTGAATTAATAGCATTGCTCAACCTAGGATTGGATTTGAAACAATTTTGTTTTTTAAATTGTTTCTTTAATCAATGACAAACTATCTGTACACTTTGACTATCTTCCTTTTCTCTTTAATTACTTGAGCGAATGAAACTATATTTTCCGTTTGCCTGTTCATCTTAACTTATACAGGATACTTGAAGGATCTGACTCGTTTAGAAAAGGAAAGAAACATACGCCCAAGTCCAGAGATTGACGCGTTTATGAAGGTTGTCACCTCAAACTTTTTACTATGCAATCGTTTTTTACTATTGATGAGTATATATTGAGTTTGACTTTTTACCCTAGGCATCCTCTGTAGGTGGTAAAAGGCACAGTGTTTCAACTGATTACGTCATAAAAGTGCTTGGTCTTGATGTATGTTCAGACACAATAGTTGGTAACGAAATGCTTAGAGGTGTCTCTGGTGGTCAAAGAAAAAGAGTTACCACAGGTATTTCTCTCTGCATGCATTTGTGTATGCATCTACATGCTAGAATGTTTATGCCGTCTAACTTTTATGTGATATATTCCATTGAAGATAGAAATAGTAAGAATTTTCAGGTTTGGTTGTAATATGTAACACGTTCCAAAGAATGATCTTTGTGGAAATACCTCAATTTAAAAGCATTAGAATATTAATTTGGACTTTGAAAGTGCAGCAGTTTCTGAAAATAATATTGACTCTAGACCAATTGATATTCTGTTGCAAATTAAGTATTAACATATTATATGTAAATATTATTGCAAATATATGTTATTGTTGAGTATTGTCCTTGGCTTTTAACTATGAGAATTATTGAATGATATCCAGTCAGTTCTATGATCCTCTTCAATTATAGTAATAGGTTGTATAATTTCCAGGAGAAATGGTTGTTGGACCAAGAAAAACTCTGTTCATGGATGAAATATCCACCGGACTTGATAGCTCCACCACATACCAAATTGTGAACTGTGTTAGGAATTTTGTTCATCAAATGGATGCTACTGTACTCATGGCTCTTCTTCAGCCAGCACCTGAGACATTTAACTTGTTTGATGATCTGATACTACTATCAGAAGGCTATCTAGTGTATCAAGGCCCTCGAGCAGAGGTTTTAGAGTTCTTTGAGTCCTTGGGTTTTCAATTGCCGGCACGTAAAGGGGTAGCAGATTTTCTTCAAGAGGTATATTGTTAAATCCTACGTAGTTAGATGGTTTTTATACAATATATTCCTGACACCTTTTTCCTATCTTTTTTTTTTTTTTTTTTACTTTAACAGGTGACTTCCAGAAAAGATCAAGCTCAGTACTGGGCTGATCCTTCAAAACCATATGTATTCCTTCCCGCTTCAGAAATTGCAAAAGAATTTAAGAAGTCCCGATTTGGAAGGTCTTTGCAGTCCACACTAGATGTTCCACACGATAAATCTATGAATCATCCGGCAGCTTTGTCCAAAACAAAATATGCTGTATCAAAATGGGAGCTTTTTAAATCATGCATAGCTAGAGAATTACTGCTCATCAGCAGGCATAGATTTCTTTATATTTTTCGGACATGCCAGGTACGTCTTAGCTTGTCATTTCCTATGCTTCACACATAACTGCAACATGTTTCAGTATAAACTGTCTTAAGTAGAAAGGAATTAACTATTTACTTGGAAAATCACTTAAAATCAATTACTTCAGCCTGGTGATCTCACTTTTCTTTGAAACTGTGGAGCTGTTTTCTGATATAAATAACCTCGGTAGGACATAATTATAGATTTGTCTTTTGAAGTTTACTTCTCTTGTTGTTCGATTCTCATGTCTATCTTATTTAAGGTTGCATTTGTCGGATTTATCACAAGCACAATGTTCTTACGAACAAGACTACATCCGACTGATGAGAAAAACGGGAACCTCTATCTCTCTTGCCTTTTCTTTGGGCTGGTGCATATGATGTTTAATGGATTTTCCGAGCTACCTATCATGATCTCTCGGCTCCCAGTGTTTTACAAGCAACGAGATAATTTCTTTCATCCTGCATGGGCGTGGTCTTATGCTAGTTGGATCCTTCGAGTGCCTTACTCCATCATTGAGGCTATCGTTTGGTCTTGTGTTGTTTACTACACAGTGGGTTTTGCTCCCGATGCTGGAAGGTATTAACTGCCTAATATAGGATTAAATTTTCACTTTTCATAGTTTCTTTGTATTTATAAGATTTCCTTTTTGGGTCAGATTTTTCCGTTTCATGTTCTTGCTCTTTTGCATTCATCAAATGGCATTGGGTCTTTTCCGGATGATGGCTGCTATTGCCCGAGACATGGTCATCGCTAATACATTTGGATCATCTGCTATTATATGTGTATTCTTGATGGGTGGATTTATAATGCCAAAGGGTACGCTTTAATAGCTTCGTTTAATCATACATAAAAGGTCCATTAGTCATTTGCTGTTTCTTCTTTCAGATATGATTAAACCCTGGTGGATCTGGGCATATTGGGTGTCACCATTATCCTATGGGCAGAGTGCAATTTCTGTTAATGAATTTACAGCCTCGAGGTGGCAAAAGGTGTGCTTATACACATGCTTATTTTAGCTTTTCAAGCTTACCTATCACCTAAAGTTTAACTGTAACAACTTACAGAAATCTTCTATTGGAGACAACACAATTGGCAACAATATTCTCCATCTGCATAATCTCCCCGTTGACAATTATTGGTACTGGATTGGAGTTGGTGTTTTGTTACTTTACGCACTGCTTTTCAACAACATTGTGACATTGGCTCTGACCTACCTTAATCGTATGTTGAAGTAGGATCAAGTTTAGATCCTATATTTTTTCCATTTGTTTAAGAAATTTTGATTATTTGTAATAGTACGTGTGCTTCTTGTTTTCTTTTTAACAGCTCTTACGAAAGCTCGGACAGTCATTCCAGTAGATGCCACAGAAGAAAAGTCTGAAGCAGAGGGTTGTCACTTATCTTTTACCTTTTTCAATGGATTCTCATTAATGTCTATATTAGAGAATAGCTTTTTGTTGGGTCATCCTTCAAAAGTTGTTATTCATTATATTTATTATCTGATTATTCAGTGGCCTGTAAGGACTCCGCATTAAGTAAATCAATTACCGAAGAGGATAGAAAAAAGGGAATGATTCTACCATTTCAACCATTAACAATGACTTTCCATAATGTCAATTACTACGTTGATATGCCCAAGGTGTGTTCTTCCAGCAGCAACTTTGATTCGCCAGACCTGTGTGTATATCTTTATCAAATTTAACTATCTTTTTCTTTGGGGTTGCTTAGGCAATGAGGTCACAAGCTGTAACAGAAAAGAAGCTGCAACTTTTACGAGACGTGAGTGGAGTATTCTCTCCGGGTGTCCTTACTGCATTAGTTGGTTCAAGTGGAGCAGGGAAGACTACTTTGATGGATGTTCTGGCTGGCAGGAAAACTGGTGGTTACATAGAGGGGGATATTAAGATTTCAGGTTATCCAAAAGAGCAACGAACATTTGCCAGAATTTCAGGATATGTTGAACAAAGTGATATACATTCTCCTCAGGTGACGGTTGAGGAGTCTCTCTGGTTTTCTTCTAGTCTTCGTCTGCCAAAGGAAGTTACCAAAGAACAAAGAAATGTGAGCTTTATAACAATTAGGACGTATGTATCCTGCCATTTGAATTGTTTTGATAGTTTTTAATTGCATTATTTTATTGCAACCCACTGCAGGAATTTGTTGAAGAAGTAATGAGATTAGTAGAGCTTGATACTCTCAGACATGCTTTGGTTGGCTTGCCAGGAAGTTCTGGTTTATCGACAGAGCAAAGAAAACGCTTAACAATAGCAGTGGAGCTTGTTGCAAATCCTTCTATTATTTTTATGGATGAACCTACATCTGGGCTTGATGCACGAGCAGCTGCCATTGTGATGCGAACTGTTCGTAACACTGTTGACACTGGACGAACTGTGGTTTGCACCATACATCAACCTAGCATTGATATATTTGAAGCATTTGATGAGGTTGGTCTTTATATTACATTTTCTCTTTAAGTAAATCATTTCTGAATGAATTCTGGGTTCTCATGACCAGCTGCTTCTCATGAAAAGAGGAGGCCGCGTTATATATGGAGGAAAGCTTGGCGTCCACTCGAAGAAAATGATAGATTATTTTCAGGTGACATCAAGTTCCCTGAAATTTATCATTTGCATTTCTTAATTTGTCTACTTTCTTTGTTTATTCTGACCGTTTGTATTCTCTTTTTTTCTCCTTTCCAGGGGATTAATGGAGTTTCTCCAATTCCAAGTGGTTACAATCCAGCAACTTGGATGCTTGAAGTTACTACATCCGCTGTTGAAGAGAGAATCGGGATAGACTTCGCCGATGCATACAAAGACTCTGAGCAATACAGGTGGTTTAATTGATACCAGTTCGTTATTCCAACCAAGATGTTATTACACCACATGATTTTCTTATCTCCTTTTTCAAACGATTCTTGTATGTAATTTGTGTACTTTCTGTAGGGAGGTGGAATATTCCATTAAGAATTTGAGCATTCCACCTGCTGGCTCTGAACCGTTGAAGTTTGCTTCCACATATTCACAAAATCTGTATTCCCAATTTTGGATTTGTCTTTGGAAGCAAAATCTTGTATATTGGAGAAGTCCGCAATATAATGCAGTGAGGTTAGCCTTTACCACGGTGGCTGCATTGATCTTTGGCTCCGTATTTTGGGATGCTGGTTCGCGGAGGCAAGCTCTCATCACTGGGTTCTTTAATTATTTTAAGATATTTACATCTGGTCTGGCATTTGTCATAATTGTATATAACTAGTCCTCTCTGTTTCCTTGAGTTCTTTTTTCTTAATAAATTTCCTTCATTTTTACCTAGCTTGTAGATAACTTGATATATGATAAAATGGTTTCAATTTGGATCACGGTTGACTAGGCAATTGGACTTAACTATAATACTGGCATGCTAAGGTTACGGGGATATTTATTGCCTTTGGATCATATGATTTATGGGGTAGCGCTGGGGTAATGTTAAACCCCCAGATTGTTAGCTCCTTTCCACTTTGTTGGAAGCAATGAATGATTTCAGAGGCTACACTGTTAAGAGTTCATTGAAATATTTTAGGATGATAAAATGTCTGCGATGTTTCTTCTGTTGGAAATTGTTTCTAAAAAGTAGTCTAATGACGCATATCAATGAGGTTATTAGGTTAGGAAGTTTCCTGATAACTAATATTGATCTCTGAAAACATCTTATTGTGGTATATGCACTCCATATCTATTTTAAGAATTGCTTTTCATTTTCAGGTTTTCCTTCAAGCAATTTCCTATATAGAGACATTAAACCACTCTATATTTGTTTTATTTAGGGACTCAACTCAAAGTTTAACTCTGGTTATGGGAGCTTTGTATTCTGCATGCTTGTTCCTTGGGGTTAATAATGCTTCCTCAGTCCAGCCTATCGTTTCAATTGAGAGGACGGTATTCTATAGGGAGAAAGCTGCTGGAATGTACTCTCCCTCTTCATATGCAGTAGCCCAGGTACTCCTCATGATATTAAGTACATATGGCAAATTACACAGTTGATTGTGAGAAGAAATAATAATGAGTGATGCAATGCCATCTCTGTGTCACCAGGGTCTAGTAGAGGTACCATACATAGCCGCGCAAACAATTATATATGGCATAATCACATACTTTATGGTTAATTTTGAAAGGACAGCAGGTAAGATTCTGAGTTTTAGTTTTGCGTTTTATTTCTTCTGAATTTCATGTTGCCTTTTCTGTTTAGAGGGTGTTGCTTCAAATATTTTCTTTTCTTGATATCTTTGTTTCTCACAAGTTAGAATTGAGAAATGTAGATATTTCCATTAGTGGAAAAGAGCCAGAGAACTTTATGCTTAATGTTCTGTACTTTACATTGATGATGATAACATTTTGATGCTCTTTATTACTGATCCAAAAAAGTTAAAAACACTCCGGTTGATAATTTTGATTGTTAAATTGAATTTTTTGATACTACAGGAAAATTTTTCTTGTACCTTTTGTTCATGTTTCTCACCTTCACATACTTCACCTTCTACGGCATGATGGCTGTTGGTCTCACTCCCAACCAACACTTGGCAGCTGTCATTTCTTCAGCATTCTACTCTATATGGAATCTGCTTTCAGGTTTTCTTGTACCAAAGCCGGTAAGTGTGCTTTAAACTTACTCATCTCAAACATGCTATTCTCAATTGTTTTATGTCACTTTGTTAAGAGCAGGTTGGCCTCCATTTGAGAGAAGTTGCTCTGATTTTAACCAAATTTATGTTTGCTTTACTCATTTTGTATTAGGATATTCCTGGATGGTGGATTTGGTTCTACTATATATGTCCTGTCGCGTGGACTCTAAAGGGGATCATAACTTCTCAACTTGGAGACGTAGAAACCATGATTGTGCAACCTGATTTTCGTGGCACTGTTAAACAATATCTAGAAGTTAGTCTGGGGTATGGCCCTGGCATGATTGGATATACGGTACTAGTGCTAGTTGGTTTCAATATCTTATTCTTTGGCATCTTTATCTTGTCTGTCAAATTCCTCAATTTCCAAAGAAGGTGATCCTCAATAAAGGATTTAGGGATTGGCTTCAACATTCTTTTGGAGGCACAAATTTTAAGA
This sequence comes from Anacardium occidentale, assembly GCA_026122585.1. Classification (NCBI taxonomy): domain Eukaryota; kingdom Viridiplantae; phylum Streptophyta; class Magnoliopsida; order Sapindales; family Anacardiaceae; genus Anacardium; species Anacardium occidentale. The sequence continues at coordinate 154,775 of JAJEJH010000151.1, read as the reverse complement.
TTTAAGATGTAGAGTGTTAGGGGAAACTTGTATGAATTGAACTTCAAGAGATGTTAATTTACATATATACTGTGATGAATGGTTAAACTTTTATAGATATTTACTTATTTATTATTATTATTATTATTTTTCACTTAGTAACTGTGTTGCCACATTTGTGGAACTAGTTTAAGGAACTAGTTTTTGATCTCTCATGAAGTCAATCCAATACAGGATTGAATCCAATGTGTTGAACCCAAATCTATCAGCTTTATCTCTGCCACCCAACATTTTCACAGGGCAATGAAACAAGATATCCAAGAATGTCCAATTGGCCCAATCTTCCATCTCAGTTTCAGCAAGTCCTTTCTTCTCCACTAGTTTTTTCCATACTTGTTGCTTTTAAATCTTGGACCATTTATGTCCTCATTTGCAGCTGCCCAAATGTGTTGTTCTGCCACTAGCCGAGCATCCGTGCCATGGATGCACGCCTCTTCCCAACAGTCTCTCGTCCCTCCAAACCAGAAGGGTAGCTTCAAATGTTTGCAAATTGCCCCTACACGCATAAGCTTCCCATAAGTTATAAAATGTCCAACAAGAACTTCCTATCAATATGCCAGGCCTGTGCACAGACCAAGCCATCTTTCCTGTCAGTTTCTCCCTAAGCAAGTCCTCTAAATCATAATAAAAATGTTGGGTTCCACTCGCTCTTGGGCATTCTTCTTTGTAAATCCGAAGTTGTCTGTAAGCAAAAGGGCCTTGAAGTGACACATAATGCTTCATTCCAGACGGATATTCATCATTTTTCTCACAGTTTGGCTCATGGCTTGAGGAAATTTCGCCGCAGTTGCATACAAAATACGAACAGTCTTTCTGTCACTCCCCTTGGACTCTAACCAGCTTAAACATAAAGCTGTTAGCACAACAAAAAATGGCACCAGATGGGAAAATGTGAAAATTCAGGATTTTTATTCCAGGATTTGCTAACTCTCACGTGCGGAGTTCTCATTATTACAAATTTTTGGGAAATTAGAAGCAAAAACATTATTACAAATATTAGGCATTAGAGAAGGCTTTATAAACAAACATTTTACTCGTTCTCTCCATATAAAGTTGCTTAAGAGCCCTCATATCTGACATACATAGTTTTATAGGCACCTTATCTAAAGAGGGACTGTTATGATCTCTATCATCATTTGAGTTATTAGAAGCTCTCAAAAGCCCTATCATTACCTTGGTGACCTTAGGCTTGTATTAAGCCTGTGTCGTTGCTCTAGTGAACACAAAGCACAGCAATAAACAATGAAAAAACTTACGTTTCATAAAAATCAACAAGTCCAAACATAATGCATTGCAACAATATATTTAACTAACAAAGGGCATCATGATCTTCTTGAACTTATTGTCTAAATTCAAATAATTTATATCTAGTTTAGTGCAACTTATGAAGCTTTTAAAATTAAAAACAGTTTGAAAAATTTTCAAATTAAATCAAACTATTTTATGTTTTATACTATACCAAACTAAACTAAACTAAAAAAATACAGTTTGTTCAGTTTTGAATTATAATTTGAATATATTAAAAATTATTTTTTTACAAATATTTCGAACTTAGTAAATAACAATTGAACTATAGTTTTTTAGGACATAAAATAGGCCAAAAGACTTAATCTCACCTAAGGTTTCACTAAATGACAAAGTCATATTCTTCAGTTTTTAAAAATCAATCATCCATCAATTGATCAAAGTAAATAGTTAAATTTAATAGTAAAATTGTTAAATGTTAATAGTTATAGAGACATTTTTGTTTTTTTGAATAAAAAGAATTAAAAATGATAAAATTAATTTTATACAAATATTAAAATAATATAAAAATAAAAAATTTTAAATTTAATAAAAATATTAAAAAATTGAAAAAAATTGACCACCTGATTTGATTCCCTGCCAAATTTTTCATTTTTTATCAAAATAAGAATGACTAGATCTAGTCACTTTTGTCATAATAAGAACGACTAGATTTAGTCGCCTCTGTTAAAATAAAGAATACTAGATTTAATTACTTTCGTCAAAATAAAGACGACCATGACTAGCCGAGAATTGAATTATGTGACATTTTTTGATTATTTAGTTCAGTTATTGGTGATAACTGTTGCTAGTGTTTGTGGTCACTTTTTAAAATTTTTTAAATATTGATTAAAATTTAAATATTTTAGTTATTTCAATTATTTTAAATATTTTTATTAAATTTTAAAATTTTTATTGTTTTAATATTATTTTATATTTCTATTATAATTTCTTATTTTTTTATTGAAATATATAACATAAATATGAAACATATGTAACAAACAGACAAAAAGAATGACCAAAAAGTATAAAAAACAAGTAGTATAACTAGTTGCTTGTTGAAAAAATTATGTTAAATACAATTTTGTATATATGTTTTTAAAAAATACAGAAAATCAAAAGAAAAATTTAAACATTTTGACCAAAAAGGGAGACAAATTAATGACACACCCGATCTTAACACACTATTAATTAGGACCTAAACTTGATCTTCTAGTTAGGAGTGAGTAGAAAATTCAAACTGAATCAGAATTATTAGATACTCAATGATCTGGTTTAGGTTCCAAGCCAGAAGTGACATTCACGATACTAGTTTCAATTATATGTTTTTAAGAATTGAAACCAGGTGTCAGTTCCGGTTTCGACATTTTGATAAGGTACCTAGACTCGCTTACCCCTATATAAATAGAAAATTCAAATTGAATTAGAATCATCAAGTATCCAATTCCAGTGTCAATCTAAAACTGATATTCATGGTGCTGATTCTGATTTTATACTTTTTGAAACTGAAACCTAAGTGTCAATTTCGCTTTTGAATATATTATAGTTTCAAAAACGCAAGAATTAACCAATTCTAGTTTCAAATAAAAAATTAAACTACTAAAATTATTACTGTTATTTTAGTTTGATTCAAAATGAGTTGATAAGAAAATATCTAAGAAGCGTATATTGTAATTTCTAATTTCTAGTTCTGCATCTAAACAATGTAGGATCCACTGCCACGCATACCACAACTGCTAGATAATTTCTTTACTTTTATTAATAAACTAAAAATCTCGATATACATGACAAAAATCCTACGAAAAGAAAAACTGTTGCTATACAATTTACACATGCGGAAGCTGAAAACTGTAAAGTACAATGGTGGGCAAAACAAACTTTACATACATACATATGCTGTACATTACATCTGAGTATAAAATTTACAATAAATCCCACCAGGCCAACTGAAGTCTAGCATGAAGCCCTCTCCCGTCAACCATGATCCACCTGCTCCTTACCAGCACCAAACAAACCTAAAAAGAAAGGAAGAAAGGAAATGAAAGGAATGAGTGATGAAAATCACCCAGTAAGTGATCCTTACTTCCTTTAAACCAAGCAAGTATACAAAACTAATCCATACCTAGCCTTGGCATAAACATTCATACATTCGTTTGCTCAAACTGAATATTGCTTAATCTGTTATCTTATTAATGTAATGAAATGAATGTCATGACATCGTGTCATGCTGAATACATTTGAATATGCATACATCTAAGTTTTTATGTATCTGAAGATATCAGCTGTGCTGATCAGACTGATGAACATAGAGATTCGATATCTTGGCCATGTAGACTGAACAGTCTAGCAAAATGCAAGAAAGCTGAATATAAATATTAGTCTTTGGACGAATACGCTGAAACTGGACGATCTGATCGTAGTTAGAAGGCTGAAATTTCACAGATGTCCCATCAAGTTCACCCAAAACTCTAACCTGGATATCAGGTTCTGAATATGATCTGATCCCTTGATCCCTTTTTGTACTGATGTCTTGGCATGTCATGCTACGTAATGCTTATGTACCATTATTTTATCTTATTTTATGTTTATATATTGCTTTATGGCCTTTAAAATGGTTTCTCATGCTATATTCTTCATTTTATATCATTTTTTGGAAAATATAGCTTAAGCACGAGCATATGGGCAAGACACATGGGCGTACAAGGCAAACACACGGTCATGCAAGGTAAAGGCACAAGGGCGTGTGTGGAGACATAAGGGGTCATGCATTGGTCGTGCAGCTGATCTTGTAAGCTTCTGGAATTTCTATGTATTTCACTGAAAAAATAAGCACATGGCCATATCCTTCTAGCACATGGCCATATCCTTCTAGCACACGGACGTGTCTCCTGTAAATGAAGTTGTGTATACTTCGTGCACACAGGCGTGTCCATGTAAAAGAAAAGACACATGGGCGTGCACCTACGGGCACACGAGCGTGTGTCCTACTTTGTAACAGTAACAACTGCCTGAAACTTGCAAGGTTTCACATCAATCCTAAACCAATATGAAATTAATCAAAAACATAGATTTCTAGCACTTCAATAAGCATACAACATGTTCCAATTTCCATAACACACCACATCATAATCCACCATTAAAACATCTATTCTCTCACATATTCACACACCGACATTTACAAGCATGTTTCTTGGGTGGAAATCATCATCTCAAGCATTTTCTTTTCATCATATCAACACATAATCATTTCATATAACTCATAAGCATGTTAGAAACGTAATCAAATATTCTTAAGCATCAGACACAAGCTGGAAAACTCAAGGAAGAAGTAAGGAAGCACTTACCTCTTGCCATGACTACTGGAAACACTTTCTAACTAATTTCTTTCTTCTTTAGCTGGATTAAGAGCTACTGGCTACTGAATCTCAATCCTAGGATGAAGATTTTCTGAAAACAAAAGGGAAACTTTGGCTGAAAAGGGAGAAAAGTGGGTGAGGAAGCAATAAAAGCAATTCTCTCTCTCATTCTCTAAGGGTGCATAGGAGTGCAGTCAAAGTTGCATGAGAGTGCACAAGGGAAAATGGAAACTCTTCATTTTTTGCGCTACGCATGAAAGAAACCTCCCAAGAAGAATCATGCGCAGGCCACACAAGCTTTGAAAACTTACTATCTCACCCTTAAACTCTTCTAACTCCCAATTTATTGCTATTTCTCACATCTAACCCTCAAATTCTACCCTAAAGGGCATTTCTAATCCTAAGATGCTACAAACAACATGAAAGAAAAATTGAAAGTTATATTTGAAATATAAGGGTGTTTACTTTGTTGTAAGGGTTGGGTTGGAGGTGCCAAAGGTGGAGGTGACGTTCCAAAACTTGAAAGTCGTGGCTAAAGTTCAAAAGGAATCAAGGGCTCTACCTACTTTGATTAATGTTACTCGTGATGTAACGGAGGTAAATATCTTTTCACTTCTGTGATTTGTTTTTTAACCTATTCTCTTTCTCCCTTTACTGTGTTTGTATAGTTTTTATAGCCTTGAAGTGCACTCATATGTATTTGTTGAGTCGTGCAACTTTTGTGCAACTAAAAAATCTTGGTTTAAAATTAAAAGATTTTTGTTTAATTTTGAATTTGAATTTATTCAAACTCAATAAATTAGGTGATGATTTTTAGGAGAACAATTTTGCTATTTTGTTAATGTATTCTTATAAATTCTAGTTTGTTTAAATAAAAAAAGCTAGACCAATTCAATCTCAAATTTTTTTATTTTGGTATCCATATTAAAAAACTTACAAATTGGTGTCAAAGCTCTGCTAATCTTAGAGGGTTTGTATTGAGCGTGAGTAAAATCATATTTGTTTTTTTTAAAAACATCTAAGACTTTAAAGCTTGATAATCAAATCATATTAGGAAACAATTTTCCTTTGTTATCACTTCTCTTTTTTTTTTTTAGGTGAAAGTTATAGAAAAATCATGAAGAGGACCAACAGGTAATAATATATTTAATCATTCTTGGATGTTATTCTTACCACACTTCCAAATTATTGATCTATGTGATGTAATTTTAAGTAATTGTAATAATGAATGTCTTATATTGATTTGAGACGTATCGATTATCTTAGTTCATTATTTAATAATCATATTGACTAAATTGTTAAATGAAAGTTTATTTATAAACTAAGTGTTTTTTTAAAATAGTGGTTATTTTTATATAAAATTCAATTTGCCCTAAAAATAAAATTGTTTTCATTTTCTTAAATACAATAATAATAGTTAATATTGCTCACGTAGAAGAATGTAAGATTATTTTATATATGTGAGAGCTAATATTAATTACATTTATTTTGTTTTCGAAAAATATGGATAAATTGTGGTCTGGTAATATTTTGAAATGTTTGATGTAATCAATTTTGTATATAGTCTAATATACTTTATATCGTAATAATTTTGATGAAAAATTGGTATAAATTCATAAATTGTTTATTAGACTTTTAATAAAAGGACTCAATAAATTTATTATAAATTTAAGACTAGATTCTTTGTTTCAGGACAATAACTTTTACAATATTATTTCCATTCCAAAACTATTGTTTTATGGTACTTAAAAACAAGAAGACATGACCTCAAAGATTGATAATCAGTCTTTTATCAAATGATTTCAGATCAATAACAATCATGACATAAACAGATAGATCTAAACTTATTCAAAAACTTTATAGTATTTTATAATTGGATGTGTAACTAATTTTTATTAGTTGATAATAAACTGTTTTGATGATTGAATCATTCCTACACTCATGCCCAGCTGCTTCGCATGGAACGCGGGGACCGGCTTATATATGAAGGAAAGCTTGGCGTCCACTCGAAGAAAATGATAGATTATTTTCAGGTGAAATCAATTTCCTTGAAATTTATCATTTGCATTTCTTCATTCATGTACTTTCTTTGTTTATTCTCACCGTTTGTCCTCTTTTTCTTTTTTCTTTTTTCTTTTTTAGGGGATTAATGGAGTTCCTCCAATTCCAAGTGGTTACAATCCAGCAAACTTGGATGCTTATAGTTATTACATCTGCTGTTTAATAGAGAATCGGATAGACTTCGCATTAAGTTATAAAATGCCCTGTAAGAACTTGCCATGCCTGTGCATAGACCAAGCCATCTTTCCTGCCAGTTTCTCCTTGAGCAAGTCCTCTAAATCATAATACAAATGTTGGGTTCCAATCGCTCTTGGGCATTCTTCATTGTAAATCCGAAGTAGCCTGTCAACAAAAAGGCCTTGAAGTGACACATAATGCTTCATTCCTGACGGATATTCATCATTTTTCTCACAGTTTGGCTCACGGCTTAAGGAAATTTCGCCGCAATTGCATACAAATACTAACATTCTATTTGTCCCTTCCCTTGGACCGTAACCAGCTTAAACATAAAGCTTTTAGCACGACAAAAAATGGCACCAGTTGGAAAAATGGCACCAGTTCTGAAAATGTAAAAATTCAGTGTTTTTATTCCAGGATCTGCAAACTCTTACATGCGGAGTTCTCATTATTACAAATTTTTGGGAAATTGATGCAAAAACATTATTACAAGGCATTCATTAGAGAAGGCTTTATATACAAACATTTTACTCGTTCTTCTCCACATAAAGTTGTTTAAGAAGTTCAAAGCCTCCAAAGTCTCTCACCGTTCCACTTCAACGAAATCGAAAACTTTGATGAATAATTAACCAATAAAAAGTCCTCTAATGTGAGATATAAACCCTAAGCTGCCACTAATCCGATGGACAGTTTAGCTCCCGGGTTGTCGCCTTATGTCAAATAATTACATGATGTTAGTAAAAACAAAATGAACAAGATTCGATTCTAAGACTTTATGTGAGGGTACTTACTTTGTGGAATTTTGTGAACAAAAAAGCAGGTAGCAATGACAATGTAGCAGAGAAAGAGGATCACTCCTTTCATGTAATGACTGGTTCCATCCTGAGAATTAATTGCATAGTGTTCAATGAAAATATGTACTCACTTAAGGTGAGATATTGGATTTTCTTTATTAGTGGAAATTAAACCTGTAAAGTGAAGGCTGTAATGATAATTGAGAAGGCAAGAGAACCAGTTTCAAGGAGACTGAAATCAAGATCCATGTACACTCCCATTATCCAGGCAATGATCACACATAAAGGAACCTGAAAATAATAATAAATAAATTATGTTGTTTGTGGGGTGGTGAAATTTGAACTTAAAAAGAAAAATAAGAAATCTGCCTTACCACAAACATGGAAATTTGAGAAGCAGATCCTAGAGCAACACCCAAAGAGATGTCCTGCATTATACCCAGATGTTCTACTGCATTAATTCTCACAAAAGCGAACCGGCAAATAGGTAGAAAAGAAATTGATTTATGTGCATACCAGCTTGTTTTTGAAAGCAAATATGATTGATCCTGCATGCTCAGCAGCATTGCCAACAATGGGAAGCAATATTATGCTGATAAAACTAACAGAAATGCCCCAAGAATCCGAAGCAGCCTTGTTGAAACAATACAAAACAGTAAGTTAAAACCAAGCTGTGAAAAAATGGGCTTATTTATGAGAAGAATATGTAGTGATGTATATATACTTCTATACCTCAATTGTACCCACAACATACTCTGATAACACAGCAATTATGGCCGTCATACCAACCAACCAACTAAACGCACCCCAAAACCCAATCACTGCTTTTTCTTCTTCTTCTTCATCATCCTGTTCATTCGGCAAATCCAGTAAGTTCCCGGGAATTATGACTCTATATACAGTTAACTTCAATTACCCACAAGAATCTTTCTTTTAACATTTTTGTCCTAATATGCATCAACATAATTCACTAAAAAAATCTCTCTTTCTTTTGTTTTTGGGTTAAATTTATAAAAAGACATATGACATGCAAATTCCGAAGTCTCTACAATTAATGGAGTGACATGCAATCGAAGGAAATGAAAGTGGTTTCTCTTTTTCTATCTTCTAAAACAATGTACCATACTAGAGCTTTGTCTTACCTCTTGAGATTCGAAAAGCTGTCTGTGAGTTTTGAGCTGGAAGACAATATATGAAATATATGCCACAAGCATCACGATGCTGCTTGCTCTTGACAACTGAAGGGTTGAGTTGGCTGTGAAACTGTTGGGCGGTGAAGAACACCTAAAAATCAATGGCAACATGTGACACAGCAACCCCAGCAACAGAAGAAGCGAATTCACGTCAGCCTGCTTCTGTTGAACCATAAACAAATAAACAAACAGGTTGGCAATTACCCACTTACAAGAAAAATAACTAGGATTTTGCAACATGCATGCATAGTATACGTGAACACTATTCGTGTTATCAAATTCATTATTCAAGAAAGTACATATTGTATACGTTAAATTCATATAAAAACTTTGCACAATGTACACTTTATTGAATGGCTTACTCTATCATATCTTTGCTCCTTTTTGAGGTTAGCCAAGCCTCCACAGAGAAGAGAAGTTCCGAGAACAAGAAGGAGATTTGAGAGGATGGAACCCAAGAGGGAATATTTAACAACATTTATTTTGTTCTTGTAAAGAGCAAACATTGCTATTATGAGCTCTGTTGCATTTCCACATGTTGCATTAAGAAGTCCCCCGACTGCAAATTTACCATCATTTAGATTCGTTTCTCAAACAAATATAATGTGTAAAAAGATCTTGAAGAACTAAGATTCAGCTTGTACCCGTTGGACCAGTGAAGTATGCGATCTGTCTGTTTTATTTGAAGAAAAAGGAAACAGAAATGACTTGTTACAAAAATATGTGAATACTTTTATCATAAATACAAAGTTTCACGTGTACTTACTCAGTGAGGAAGCTGACACGCTCCGCAAGAGGGGTGAGTCCAAGTAAACTCAAAGCAAATATCCATGGCTACATGCCATGCAACGAATAAACACAGTTAGCAATAAAAGAAATCAGAAAAAATAAAAAAAAGAAAATTATTAGTTTTTGAATTATATCAATAAATTTTATTCGTGAAAGCTTACTCTTCCAAACTTATAAAAGTCCGCAACTACAGCTAGAGGAATGGCAGGGAAGAGCACAGCAAGCTTAGTGCCAAGAATAACCTCTTGCAAATTGGCCAGGAATTGTCTAAGCATATTGAACCTAACATTTGATACAAGCATCGGATCCGATTTCTTTCTCAACATGGAGGACGACATAGTTTGAGGTGTCTTTACATTCCACATCTCCTTGCCGGAGCCCTTGTTAGCTTCACCATTTTCTAAGTTACAGACCTCTTGAGAATACTCATCAGCCATTGTAATAATAATATCAGTCGCCCAACCTCGCTAGGCTTAATATTTTCTCTAAAAATGCAAAGAGAAAATGAACAAAGTGAATCTTCGTTGGTGGGTTAATTTATATAGAGAAGGCTATAGATGATAAGTACTAGAGCTACTTGCCAAGGCCATGTATCCTTCTATATGTATGAAGTTTCCTAGAATTTTCGCTGCCTTGTTTCCAGTACTGCATGGTTACAAGTATTAAGTATAAGGTGGTGCATCTTGTGAGTACATACTTAAGAATTTAGAGATGAATTCGAGATTACGTGAAACCGAATAAGGGCCAACTTAATGTCATCTTGAAGTTAGAGATTGAATTCTATTCTTTTAAATTGTTAAATAAAAAAACAAGAATCATGGTAGAAAAAGAAAGAATTGTTCGAATCAAAAAATTATTATAAAAATATAATAAAAAGAATTAGAATAGAAGAATCTACAAAAAATTAAGAAAAAAAAAATTACCAAAGAAGAATAATCAGAATATACTGATGTTGACGAGACAAAAGAATTAAGTCTTGAAATTCGGATGATGACAAGAATCAAGAGGTGTTTCTATGAAGAATGCAAGAAGTGCTCCTGTTTCTGTCTTTTTATGTGATCATTGGTTATCAAGAGCCATATACCATATGGAAGGTGGATAATTGAAAACCATAGCATAATCCATTATTGATGCCAATTTTGCTTTTCGTTTTAACAAACAAAGTGCACTGAAATGCTTATAAGTTGATAGTTTTGGGCATGAAGAATTATATTAAATAAGAAAAGTACAAATTAATGAAGTACTAATTTATATTAATAATTTACTAAAATGTCTCTTAATTTTCTCATTTAATCAAACTTATAATATTCTTCAACCTTCTTAATATTTGTCAATGGAGCAAGTTTTTGTACTGTAAAAGATAGAAGCTTCGAGGCATTTTCATAGGTTTATTGGGATGGAATCAATTTATTCCAAAGAAGGAAACAAAAGCCAGGAGAATGCATAAGGGGCCATATTTCATTGGTTTCCTCAGAAACTTGAAGGAAATTTCCTCATTTTTACTCTCCCTATTCAATATATATATGCCTAGTTATTCACTTCAAACATTTTCAACCCACCTAAATGGAAATGTTAATTTACTCCCATCTCAAATCTCCGTATATTTCGAACAAAAAAAGCTATAGAATGTGACATGGTCAAAATTCGGGGAGATCTGTTAAGCACCTTAACTTCTTGGGGTTAATATGTAATTTATAGTAATTATCTGCACTGAAGTGAGTAAAGTGGATGTTGAAGCAAATTGATAATATATGGGAATAGAAGCTTCAAGACAAAGCCAAACCAGTTGTGGTAAATCGTTGATTGATACAGATACGTACAGTTAAATAATAATAATAAAACCCTAGAAATGGCGGAGAAATTGGCGCCGGAAAAACGTCATAGTTTCGTTCACAACGGTGAGTGTCACTTTATAAACCTCTCTGTTTCTATGCTTCTTTGATTTTTTTAATTTAATTTGTGTTTTTTTTTTCTTTGTTTTTAGGTCAAACGGTATTTGAATGGGATCAAACCCTAGACGAAGTAAATATGTATATAAATTTACCTCCAAATGTTCATTCCAAGCAATTTTACTGCAAGATTCAGTCTAAACATGTTGAAGTCGGCATCAAAGGCAACCCGCCTTATCTCAATGTTTGTATTTCATTATTTTTCCTCATTTGTTTGTTAATTGTTTTTTTCTTTTTCAAATTTTAAATTTTATTAACATTTTTGTTTCTTTTATGCTTATATTTATTTGATTGCAGCATGACCTCACCTATCCTGTGAAGACGGATTCTTCTTTCTGGACCTTGGGTAATTTTTTTTTCCCTGGATACTTTTGTTAGAAATTTTATGTAAGGTTTTTAATATGGAGAACCAACTTGATTGAAGCTAAGTAATTGAATAGAGTTAGGTCTTATCTGATGATTCTGATACAAGTATATGAACTGTTAACTGAATTGTGAGTCTTATGGCAGAGGATGATGTAATGCATATAACACTGACAAAAAGGGACAAGGGTCAGACATGGGCTTCGCCTATATTGGGTGAGGGTCAGCTGGATCCTTACACCTCTGATATTGAGCAGAAGCGGCTCATGCTTCAGAGGTTTCAAGAAGAGGTGATTATCACATTAATGCTCTATTCTTATAGTGGATGTTATGTTCCGGTGTTTCTAAGATGGCAATGTGGTTGTTAGCTTTATAATTGGGTTGCCTACTAGTTCTTTCACTTTCAATCTACTCTTGATTTTGGAAAGTGGCTGCAAATGTTTGTTGTCTTCTTCTTGTGTTTTGTTTTAATGAGGTTATTTTGCTAGCAGTTATTCATGAATTTGAAACTGAGGTTTCCATGCAACTCCACTTGTTTTAACATATGTATAATGCTACAAGCTACTGGATATTGAGTTAGGTTAAAACCAAAAACTATGGGATTGCTGATACCTTTGAGACAAAATCTTTACAGTTTTTTCTGCATTGGAGCCTGTTTGTTAAGTTCTTTAATTGCAATGATATCTAAGGTCTTCAACAGTGCTTGTTTGGTGGCCAACATCTCCACATGTTTGTTTTAGTTGGTTTTTGTCTTTATAGTTATTGATTATGGCTTGTGTTTGATGCAGCCTTTCATTATGTTATGTTCTCTTATGTTCCTTGTGGATTTAATCTTGTGTTTCTGGATATAATCTTATATTTCTAACATGATCAGTGAAATTGCCAAATTTCTTTGAATTATTATTTTTTTCCTGTATAGCTGTCTTCATCCTGTTAAACTGATGAAAATTTGCGTATCTGGATTCTATTGAAAATATACTGAATTACTTAACATTTCACTTAAGTTCTAATGATTTGGAGTAATACTACTTTCTGCAGAACCCTGGCTTTGACTTCTCGCAGGCACAGTTTTCTGGCAGCTGCCCGGACCCAAGGACCTTTATGGGTGGGATTCGCTCTGACTGACAATCTTGGTATACTTCATTGGCTATTTGCATTGGTCCTGTTATAAATCCTGACCATCTTTTCGTAAATAAATCAGTCTTGTGTCCATCAGCGTTTATGCAGTCTCTGTACCAACTTATTGACATATAATGTTTGTGGTCACTTGTGCACTAATTATTGCCCTGTTTATTCCAACACAGAACAAATTATCAGAAATTCAGTTTGTAGCCTTATCTTCCTTTAACTAGCAGGGCTGGGATCTGAAACATATATATATATATATATATATGAAACCAATTGTTTAGTCTATTGGAGCTTGGAACATGTAAAATTAAGGTAGTAGGTCAGAATCTCAGCAACTGAAAAATAACATGTAAAATTAATGATGAAGTTGTTATCAAATTTGAAGTGCTGTATGAAGCTTGCTGTATGTCCATGCTGTTGGAATCGAGAATACATGTTATTAGCTGGTTATACTGCTCAAAACCGGTTTCATATCTATGTGAATTGGGTCACACATTGGAAAGGAATAAATTTTTTTTTAAGAGAAAAATAAGGGCTTTTCATTTAAAGTTGTTTAGGGAAAGAATAGTATTCCAAAGCATAATATCAAATTGATAGGAAAAAGAAACTGAAATGTGCTTGAAATATAATACTTGAAAAAGGATCGTATTCCCTATTGACTAATCTTCTTGAGCAATGGCTGTATGCTAATGTTGACAAAAGCGTTTTCATTAATATACTTTCATACACATTTTTCCTCTTGTAACATGGCTAATAATCAAATCTAAGAAAAACATATTTTTGAATTTGAAAACTGATTCAATTTAGATTTATTTAGTACAAATTCAAACTGAGTTTAAATTAGGAAGTTTAGTTTTTTTTAAAACCGAATTTAGGTTAAAGAAAATTTAATTTAGTTTGATTTGAATTTATTATTTGAATTTATAGTATGAATTTATTATTCGAATTTATAGTTTGTATTTATGATTTAAATTTATAGTTTAGATTTGTAATTTAATTTTGACTCAAACTTATAATTCGAATTTATGATTTAAATTTATAATTTAAATTCATATTTTATGGATAAAACGATAATATTTTATTAATGAATTATAAATTTAAATTATAGGTTTAAATTACAAATTCAATTCGTTAATTTATTAATAATCTAGGATCTAAATCACAATTGCCATTCATATTTTCAGGCCAAGGGCTGGTTCCTATTATATTCTTATTCCTACATTTCCTAATTACTAGCCAAGACAATCAAACAAAAAGTCAAATAATAAATAATCTCAAGATCCCTTGTGTGTAGTGCGCCTCGTTCTTCGACACGTATTCAACAATCACTGTCTCAAATCAGACATGAAGCCAGTTTCTTTTGTCTTCTCTTCTCTGCGCGTAACCCCATCTTCCTATCAATATGTTCCTTCTCCACGCAACTCCTTTTCTAATTATCCGTCATGGTTGGGGACAAAAACGACCCGCGAAATTCGGCCCATAATGTCCTAATCGTCGGTAACTACAGCCACGATTTTCTCCTTCAAAATGGCAACGTCCCAGGTGAGTCTCTTGGAGGGGCTGCCTCTTTCATATCTAATGCTCTCAATGGCTTGTCTATTTCCTGTAATTTGGTTTCAAAAGTTAGTCAAGGTTTCAAGTGCGAAACTAGTTACACTTCGATTGCGATACCCACTTCGAAGACAACTGTTGTTTGTGCCTATTGGCACCAAGTTCGAAGGTTGAAACGGGTCTCTGTCTGTGAACCCATTTGACTCTCGGATCTTGCTGAAGGGTTTGTTAGAAAAATAGAATAAAATTTTAGATTAGTGTGAGGAGCTTGATTGCTCCTTCTGCATTAATCTTGATGAATTACAAATATTTTTGCGTGTAACACATTCAAGGAGACATGCCTATTTATATTGTTGTAAGAGCAGTTGATTTACTCTTAGAAAAACAACTTCCTATGTCGGCTAAGTGACTTGATAGGCTGAAATATTGGCCCCTCCGTCCATCAACACATGGTCATGTTATCTTTAAGATCAGTGGCAATTTGCATCATGTTTAACACTCTTCCTTATACAAATTCTTGTAACTCCAATCAAATTGATGAAAAATTCAAATTTGTCTGATGATAATGTTTTAGTGAATATGTATATCAATTATTTTTTTGATTTACAGTTTTAAAATGTTATTTCTTTATTGGTCTCATCTTCTCAGAGAAAATAATAGTTGATCATTATATGTTTCGTACGATTATAAAAGATATGATTCATGGCTATTGCAAGATTAATTATCAAATAGAATCGTTGTTGCTTATTGTTGAACTTTTGTCAACTCTTAAAGCATCCTTTGAAGTCAAATAACTTGATTTGTTATATTTGTGGCTGCTACATGTTATATTTTCAATTCTTGTTTCTTGGACACTTAGGAGAGTAAACCTAAACCCAATGTTAGGGAGATACTATAAATTCATAAATGTTTGAGGTTTTTTGAAATATTTTAAAATATTCGTCTACTTTTTAATATTTTTAAAATAATAATTATACTCTTAAATAATTAAACAAAATACAATAAATTATGAATATAAATATTATATTACTATTATTAAAATCATAAGGTAGTTTTACAATTATAAGTATAATAAATAATTTTTTCTTAATTAAAGGATAGAAAAAATTCATTACAGAAAAATATTTGTATGTGGGAGATTAAAAGTTATGGTGTAGAGAAAGGCCAAACGACATGTTCCCACCCATAGTTTGGTCCCAAGATAAATTTTCACTTGTCAAGTTTATGAAACCCAAAATCTTATCTGTTGATTGTTAAATATAACGGTCAATAGTAAACTTTTAATAGTCAAGAGGTAATTTGGTCATTTTAAAATTAAAATTTATAAAATAATATTTAAATATATATATAAATATATTAAAAATTATAAAAAAATTCAAAAAAATTTAAAATTTTTTATAAGATTTTCAAAAAATATTTAAATTTAAAAAAATAAAAAGCCAGCCACCGCCTTCGTGCCAACAATAGTGATCGCAACTAATAGCACCAAGTGGCCAAAACAGTCACCTGGTTCTAAGGGAGGCCAAATCTTCCCCCCAATTTGATGGAAGTGACTAGATCTGGCTGCCTCATATTTTGGTACAAGCGGCCATATCTAGCCACCTTCACCAGAGAAAGGGGCCAGAAACGGTCAGAACTGATCAGTTTTGACCTCAACAGTTGTTTTTTACCATGGTTTCAAGTGAAGGTGGTCAAATCTGACCGCCTCCATCGAATCGAAAGGCTAGATCTGGTTTTCCTTGGAACTAGGTGGTTGGAACGATCACCGGTGTTATTGATGGCAGTTAGCTTTTTATTTTTTTTAAATTTATATATTTTTTTCAAAATTTTATAAATTTTTTTAAACATTTTTTATAATTTTTAATAAATTTATATATATTTAAATATTATTATAAATTTTTATTTATTAGTAAATGTATTTTTGTTATTTCAACAAATGGATTAATGAAATTGAATGGAAATTGAGTGTTTGAGTTTTTTAATGTAGAGGGTGGAAATTGTCTTGGGACCAAACTATGGGTTTGGCTAACCCTACTTACCATTAATGTAATTAAGGGTTATTTTGAAGGTAATTAAATATTATTCTGATAACTACCATAATATGTAATAAGTAATTTTAAACAATAGGCAATTTATCATAAAATAAGAAAAATAATCCAAATATTATATGCATATATATATATATATTATGGTCGACAAATTTTATTATTTCTATGATATAAAAATCTATCATATAGGGTTGTCGGAATGAAGTAAATAATGAAATGTGTGAGATCAAGGTTAAAATAATAATAATAAAATATAAAAAAATAAAATTCATATGTATTATATAAATTGTGGGCCTTTTTGCACCTTGATATTTAAGTTGCCCACCGGCTCAAACTACCTCCAATTCTGACTGGGAGTGATGGCAGTCAGATAATTAGCCTTCCCCTCACGCGCGTCAAAAGTTGTTACAATAACGCATTCAGATATTTATTTTTTTAATAATTTCTCTCAACCAATGACCGTTCATCTTTTTAGATCCAAAATATCTCACCACAAAAAGCGCTAAAAAATATTACAAATTCTCCATGCTCACACGCCGCCTCCAAGCAAACCAAACAACAGTCCAACCAAAACGTTCCACGTCACCAAAAGCGCCACAAACGGTCGGTTCTCCAGTTAGATATATATATATGTATACTTAAAAAGGGTGGAAGAACCATCGTTATTGGCGGAGTCTGTGATGGACGACACGACCTCAACAGGGCACAGGACTCTCACTACAAAACGTTTTAAATTCAACAAAAGCAGAGCGAGGAGCGAGAGAGAAGGTGAAGGAGAAGAAGCTGACGACGATATTCATGATGAGAAAGTGGAGGCTGATGTGGAGGTCTGGGATACACTAAGCAAAAGTTTCAGGCATGTCCAGACTGTGCTTGATAAGAACCGTGAACTGATCCAACAAGCCAACGAGAACCACCAATCGAAGATTCCGGATAATATCGCCAAGAACGTCGGCTTAATTCACGAGATTAATGGCAATATCTCGAGGGTGATCTCGATTTACTCTGACTTGTCTACCAATTTCTCGGGCATGGTGGGTAAACGGAAGAGGATGAAGAACAACGGCGGACACACGGAGAGTTCCGAGAGTTGAAGTAAAATTTCGATTACCTTTATTATATTGTGTCTATCAATAAATAAAGTCTCTTTATGGCGCTGTTGTGTTTGGCTGAGTCTAGGTGTTTGCTTGAATGAGTTAGTGAGTCCTTTGATTTGTCCGTGTGGTGTTTAAAGTTTAGTGATTTAATTCAAGTGTCGAAATAATTTAGAGATAGTGTTTGTTGTCTGAACTGCTTAATTGTTAGTTCTGTGGTGAAATGATAATTGTGGTGTTTGAACTTCGATAATGTTTTCTTGTTTTATAAGGAATGTTGCGGCAGAGTGACTGCTTATTGTCTACATTATCCGCCTCCCCGTAGACGTTTATAAGGTATTTATGTTCTGTTTTTGCTTCTGAAATTCAATATTGCCACAGGTAGGAAATGTTTTTGTTTTTATTTTATTTTTGTAATTTTTAAGTTTTGAGTTTATGCTCTACAATGGAATGGCTGGTGCTTATACCCATTCCACAATAGTTTACAGTGTATAGGCGAATCCTGAGTAGTTTGTAGTTGATAGCCACATGAATACAATTTTTTTTTTTTTTGGCCCGGGAGTGGAATTAAGAAGATAATATCGGTTTTTTTTTTTTTTTTTTTGGTGTATTTGAAATTTCACATTTAAAACACACCTAATGTTATGCACAAAAATAATTAGGTTGGACTTTGGCAGACTGATATTTAGACTTGATGCTCTGACTGTGCAAGCAAGAGCTGTTATTTACTTCGTTCATTGCTGTAAATTTCTTCTCTATCTCTCTTTGGCATAGGGAAAAGGATGATAAGGTGTTCTTATTATGAAATTATGGAATCTCTCTTCTAGGTTGTAGTTCTCTATTTCAGAATTCTTATGCTGCATATTGTGAAGTAGTCTCGTTGTTTGTTCCTCCTAATTTTCCTCCCAATATTCTTCTGTATTATTTTTGAGTAATCCGTGACTTTTTGAGTTTGGGGACACTTGATTTTTTGGACCAATCAAATGGGTAATTTTCCATTCAAACATTGATATGGTTTTTTTGGAGGAATGACAGTTGTCTTGAATAGATTTGGCTGGAGTATGTGAAGAGAATAGTGTGTAATAGCAACTGTTAGTGTGTAAGGATAAAACTAGAAGTGTCACATGGGTTGTTCAAAGTTGCAGCATTGGGACCTATAGTGACAGTATTAGCTTGGCGTCCTGAAACTGTTAATTGTGACGGAACAATGATGTCAGAAACCTATCATGTCGTCTATTGTATAAGTGTGGCTCATGTAGATGTAAGGAACTTAAAAATTGAACTTAGATGGTGAATAAATGAGTTTAATTCCCAAGAATGGTGATACTTGTGGAAGCTAAAAACAGTGGTTTTGAACAGGGTCTGGAATAATCTGTGGCTATTGATTAGTAAGGCTGGTGAAGGTAATTCAGTAGGGTGGTTCACATGGAGCACAATGCAGCATTCCTGTCTGAAAGTAGCCATGAGGAGTCAGAATACTAGGCGGGTTTTAGGTCTAGGAGGTAATGTGGTTGAGGGTGTTTCATTAAAATCTGCTTGTAGAGTTTTTGTATTTCCAAGGTTACTTGCTTGGGAACTGTAAGATTGTATATAAAAGATGCATCTGGAATTTGATTTTCATACAGACCTCTCCTTGCTTCTTACGTTTGAATATTAGTTATCATTTCATCTTTGTATAAAATCCACAATCGGTTCTTTTAAGGGCATAACGATGTTTGACTCTTGGCAATTTAATTCATTAGATTTTTTTTGTTTTCGTATATTTGTTATTAAATGCCAATCCAACCTGAACCCTTGAAAGAAAAGAAATGAGAACTGAAAGTTTGAAAAATAGGAGAAAAAGATCTGAGGGTTATGTTGCAATGGCAGACTTCAGCCAGAACTTCAAAAAGACTAATTACTTTTGCCTTTTCTTTTCTTCCCTTTTTTGCTGTCTCTTAAAAGTAGATTCTACTAGAATTTTACTGTGTGAACTTTAGGGATTTATGGAATATTTGTTCTGCGCTTTATTCTATGATCTTTTGTGCTAGATCCTTAATTTCCATTAGCTGGACTGCTTTTGTGTTAAAATATCATTTCTGTTCATTATCGGGATATCATTGAAGAAGTTGGTTCTCTCTATTATGTATTGTGTTTGAATTCACTGCTGATTCTTTCCCATAAAAGAAGGCCATATTTTTGGATTTATTCGTTATTTGACCCAACCGCTGTGTTACTGTGACACTATGTTGTACTCTGGCATTCAAAAGATTTGCCAATTATATCTGATACCCTACCATAATACTGTTTCATGCTTGCATCAAATTAAAGTTATTAAATCCAGGTAGGTGCTACACTGCATGAGTTGGGTTTACTCAAATCTTAGTCGGTAAGAAATATTTTGAATTCGAGCTTCAGATCAACCATTTGTACCTCAGATTTTTGGTTTAGATTCAGATTTATTAAATTGTTCCAAGTTTCGATTGATGGATAGAAAATGAAGAGAAATAACATTTATATATAACAGAGGCATGTTATGTTTTGGTAACTGACAAATCAAAATGATTTTTTATGGGAACTCTTCTGAAGTCACATAAATAACTAATAAAAGGTTTCATAGTATATATGGACTCCATCTTCTTTGGATTTGCTATTGTTTAAATAAAACTGTCTATTCATTTTTCTATTTAATGATAAATATGAATATACGGATCTTTATAGGATTTGGGTTTTAATAATCCAATCCGATAATTTTATGGACAAATTTTTTTTGTGAGTCTATCTGCAAGTCAAGTATGTTCAATTCGAAATTAAATATTACAAATTAAATATTTGGCTCTCAGATTTATTCATGCTAATTGATATACCTAGTTATATCGCGTAAACCCATCTGGTTGTATTATGCATTTACAATTTTTCATGTGATTTTGGTATATCCATATTTTGAATAGTTTAGTTTGGCTTGATCCGGTGGAATAATTCTTATTTAAGTAAATTACATTTTCTACCTAAAGAATAACCTAAAAAGCCATTTTCACTCACAGTTGTCGTAAATAATATTTTTCACCTAATATTAAAATTTGTTAATGAAAAAATTGTAACAAAGTAAAATTATTATTATTTTTATTTATTTTATTTTTAAAAATTATCATATAATCACAAATTAACTAAACTTAAAAATATTCTTTAAATATCTAAATTACAAAGAGTCTATTTAATTTTCTTTTCTTTCACTCTCAACCCTTCTTCCTTCCTTACTTTTAAGGCGAGAATAATTATAAGTGATAATGTAACTATACTAGTATGAGTATAAATACAGGTGTAAATCATATATATAAGGGTAAATTGAAATTTTTTAAGTAGAAATTCAAAAAAAAAAAAAAAAAAAAGAAAAAGCTAATGAGTATTTTTAAAATTTTGTTAAATTTCAATATGTATCTTTAAAAAAACGTAATAAGAAAAGATCCACTTTAAATTAATAAATCTCCTGGGAAAGCACATCCTATTAAAGGCCAAAGGACATTTTCCCACCCATAGTTTGAGGTGGGGACAAAGTCCCACTCGCTAAGTTTAGAAAACCCGAAATCTCACCCATTGACTGTTAAATCTAACAGTCAACAGTGAGTCAAGGAATAAATTTATCATTTTAGAGTTAAAATTTATAAAAATATAAAATAATATTTATCTATATAAAAAAATATATTAAAATTTAAAAAAAATTTAAAAAATTTTATAAAATTATAAAAAAAACTTAAATTTTAAAAAATAAAAGCCAGCCACCACCGTCGCGCCGGCGGCGGTGGCCGCATCAAATGGCACCAGGTGGCCGTTCCAGCCACCTGGATCCAAGAGAGACCAAATCTGACCTCCGGAATCGAAGGAGGCGGCCAGATATGGCCGCCTCGTCTTTTGGCGGAGGCGGCCAGATCTGGCCTCCTCCGGCAAAAAAAATGGCCGGAAACGGCTGGAGATGGCCGACTTTGGCCCCAACTGCCGTTTCCGGCCAAGGTTTCGGGCGGAGGTGACCAGATCTGGCCGCCTCCTACAAAAGAGGAGGCGGCCAGATCTGGCCTCCTCCGTCGACTCAGGAGGCCAGATCTGGCCTCCCTTGGAACTAGGTGACCGGAACGGCCACCTGGTGCTATTTGCTGCGGCACCGCCGCCGGCGCGGCGGTGGTGGTTGGCTTTTTATTTTTTTAAAATTTAAATATTTTATAAAATTTTATAAAATTTTTTTATAATTTTTAATATATTTAAATATTATTTTATATTTTTATTATAAATTTTTATTAATAAGGGTATTTTTGTCATTTCATTAAATGGGTTAATGAAATTGGATGGAAATTGGATGAAGGGTGGGACTTCGGGCTTTTAAACTTAAGCGGGTGGGAATTTGTCTAGGCCTCAAACTATGGGTGGGACAATGTCCTTTGGCCCCTATTAAATTTCATAACGCCTCTTACAGAATGAGAGAGGAAACTGAAATCTATCACCGTCTTAATTAGGATGTAGAAAGATAGGAATTACAGAGGAAGCTCACCACTGTCAGCAATTCCAACTTTTACAACTTTCTTCTTTGGCTGACCACTTTGTGTCCCCTCAGCTTCCATCTTAGAAACTACATCCATTCCCGATAAAGCCTTCCCAAATACAACATGTCTGCCATCCAACTTGTAAATAATCTCAACGATGAGTCAACACAATCAAAGGCTTGATCACTCTACATGCAGTCATGGCTGTTGTTTCCCCCTCCATGGAGTAGTAAACCCATTGCAGCTGCTATGTTGCAGGCTACATGTCTGTAGATTAGAATATTTAAAAAAAAAAAAAAAATTGCCTGTGATTCAAACATGAATAACATGAAGTAATTATTTGAATAGAGCACGCACAAAGATGCTCTGAAGGAATATAAGGAAGCATCTTTGCATCCCAACTTATATCCATATCATGCAAAGATTAAAAAAAAAATGTGTCTAATGAAATTCTTTTAATCATTTTCTCAAGCCCTTATGATTGTTATTACCTAACTACGGTGATAACACAAGCCAAAGTTTCAGCTCAACAAGATATTATGCTTCTGATTATTGATTTGGAGCACCTGTTTTTAAGAGAGCTGGGATCAATACTTTACCTGTGCACAGTGCTCAGAAGTTTTTCTGCAGAAAAAAGGATGCAGCGGTCAATTAACACTCAAACATAAAGGAAGCCAAGAAATTCCACAATTTTCTATGTAATATACACAACTAGACCTGCAGTCTTAGGAACTGCCTTCCCAAAGAGACCCATGACCATTCGACCTGAGAACAAACATTTACTGATCAGCTCGATATCAATATAAAACATAAGAACTTTTCATGGAAATTTTCAATAAAACCAGATGAATTCATACCATCAGAACTCTGTCATTTTAGGAAGAATATCGCAGTTTTTTACTAGCAGTCAAACTACATACTTCACAACAAACTAACATGAATCCCATTGTTATTTAATCAAGCTTTTTACATTAAAAAATTATCTATTTTCATATCAGACTCTGAAATTTTCAGTGATATTGAGAAGTAAAGCATACCAGCAGGTTTTCCCGCAATCTCAACATCAAAGTAGACTTTCTTTGTAATTTCTTTCAAATTTTCTTTCTTTGCCTGGAAACCCCCAAACGAGAAGTCAAATTTCCAAAGATAAGACATAATTAACAACACCCACTTGGGGTAATCGCATTATGTTCATCAAATTTGAATCAGGAATCGAACTCGATCGCACAGTAAAACAAAAAAAGATCATATATTATATAGCAACAAACCAAAGAAAATCAGCACAAACCTGAATTGAATTGAAGGTGCCCAACAGGACTAGAGTTCCTAGAAGTGTAGGTGAAATTAGTTGTTGTTAGAGCCATCGGATCTCTCTCTCGCCCCTTCAGTATCTTCGTGGTTCAGCTACTGAGCGCCAACTGTGTTATTGTATATCGAAAGACGAACTTGTAGGTTGAAGCATTATCCAATATTTTTGTGACGCGTGGCTTATTGGGTGTCTCAGTGGGAGGCTACGGGAAACTTATTCCGATGAAATGGTAATTTCACTACATTTGTAAAGAAATGTGAAAAAATGATTCGTAGCACATTATTATCAACATCAGATAATTATTATAATTATAAAATTAAAAAGATTTAAATTCAATCTTAAGTAATAAACATGAAAATGAAAAAAAAAAAAAATATAGAGATATAATACAATAAATTATAAAAAAATATGTTTATAAAAATATAATCATAAAATTTAGATACAAAAAAATATAAAATGGTTATATTTGGTTTTAATATGACACATTGTTAATAATAGATTTTTAAAAAATATTTAATTTTAATTTTATTTATTTTTATGAAATATTTAATTAAAATTAATATAAAATTTTAAATCAAAATATTTAATTGATTATTTGAATTAATATAATATAATATATGATATTTAAGTTATTGTATTAATTGTCATTCATAATAAATAATTATAATTTTTAAATATTTAATACAATTAATTAACAAATCATAATAAATGATTTTTTTATTCAATTAAAAAATTGACAATAATAAACGATTTGAAGGTACGCCAGAACGTGACTTAGAATGTGCGTAATTTTACTAACCAGGAATTCAACGGACGGTCAGACTGAAACATAACACTCGCGGGAAAAAAATACGGAACAGAGGGAAGAGGGAAGGCACCGCTTCTGAATCAACAATGGCTGATTTCCGCCAAACTCTATATTCTCAGTCACCTCCAAGAAAAAAAGAAGTTTCTTGTGTTAAACTTGTTCATCCTTAAACTTCATTCACAAGATTATGGAACAAGAATCATCACAAGAACATAGACATATCCATGTTCAAAGCCAAAACCAAAACCAGCATGACTCTGTCCCTTCTTTTTTTTTTCAAGCTCTACTTCGCATGTTCAAGAAGAACCCCAACAACAGCAACAACAGCAACATCAGTCTTCTACTACGTCCAATCACGTCAATATCTCCATTTCAATGGTTACCCGCAATGGCATGAGGCATGAGTTTTGGTCTTTCCTTCTTGTACTTGTCACCTTCTGGTTCTTCGGTTTGTTGCTTTTCTTTCTTGTTCTTATTGAAACTCTTTCCGGGTTTTGTTTCTTTTGGTTTCGATTTCAACATTTTTTTTCCAGCAGCTTCCATGACTATTATTCTGGGTATCTATGGCTCTGTGGATTTATAATGGGGCCCTAATTACTGGCATCAAATATGAACCAATTGAATATTTGTTCAATCTATTATGGTAATTTTATGCATTTTTTGTTCAACTCATTCTCGTTGTGCCATGGCTGTACTTTTTATTTTTGGTCATTATGCTACATGGTTTCACAATCCTCCGTTGGATGTTGAAATTGTCTGGACTGATACTCACAATGCAGTAGTTCAAGTTGATTTGCACTAGGCACAAATCTTTCCCACTGGCTATATTCACTAACAGAAAATTTTAGAAACCTTGCTTCGATTAATGGGGCCAAATTGTATTTTCTCCTTGTTTACAGGAGTGGTTGTCCCACCTTAACGAAGGATCTAATGTGGATATCTCATACACTGTTATATCTCCAAGTTCCTCACTTTTATCCCTTGTAATTGCTAAAGGTAATTTCTCGTCCAACAATCCTAGAAGCTTCTGGTCATTATATTTTGCTGTCTCATTCCTTTAATCATCAACTACCTTGTTGCATTGTTGTATTGTATAAATAGTTTCAAGTATCTATGCCTGCAACATTTTATGACCTTGCAGCAAGATGCAGGAACACTAGTGATTCTTCAGCTAAATCAGATCATAAATAAATTAGTTTATTTACCCCTTTTAGAGGCAGTTTTACACAGTAATTAAGCTTATCTACCAGTAACTCAACTGCTTAAATATGCATCCTAGTGTGATTATATGATGAATGACTGGAATGATGAGTGCTTACCATTCTGTTTCAGAAAGAAGAAAAGGATGCAAAAAGTGTAGAGAAAAGAATACGGAATTGAGACGTTTGTATTTCAATTCAAGTATATATACAATGAGCAAAGAGCAGAATAGATAGAGTACAAGGATTAAATTCTTATCTGTTTTTGATCGATTCCTCTTTTCTTTAACATATGCCTAAATTTGCGGGCAGTGAAAGCCTTGAAGAGTGGATTGACGACCCATCATATCCTAATACAACTTTGTCTTGAGATATTGCATGTGGTAAAATTTTTTATGTGAAAATATGGTTTTATTACTTCATGTTAGATCATATAGCTTTACTTCACAGGAAGTGGTCAGATCCACCCAGAAGTATCTGAGTCTTATAGTTATTATATTGTTGTGGAACTCTCAGGACGCGGAGGTGATTTCTCAAACTTTTTCTTTCTATAATCTTGTAGTATGATTTTATCAACTCTTACTGATTTCATGATGTTAGCTAGATAATTGTAGCCCCTATATAGCGCAGAATTTGCCATCTCTTTGCCTACATCATCATCATCATCATCATCATCATCATCATTATTATTATTATTATTATAAATAATCCTGTTACAGTTCTTGAACCTTGCCTATCTTCTTTTCAAAAATATTGATAGAACATGATGGCCTGAGAGTTGCAAGGAGTAACAGAGAATTAAATCGGGTTGAAAGTAAATGGGTGCTGTAATATACAGCATTTTCTTTAGTTGTTATAATTTAGCACTTGAGACTACATTTTATGGAAAAGTTGGCAACTTTAAATCATTAGGCAATTTATTCCCAAGTAAATTTGCCTTGTACAGGTGCAGTTGAATTTCACTGGCTTATTACAAGTGTTTACTGGCCAGCCGACGGTGTGGTTTCACGCTTCCTCTTCAAGGGCCAAATGCTGCTGTCCTAATATCTCCAGATCTGGCTGAGCTAAAAGGATAATATAATTAATTTTTTGTTGCTTCCATGCTTTCCTATAGCTGTTCAAGGAATTTTATCCCATAGATTTCCTCATTCTCATATGTTGGTCAGTGTTGACCTAAGATTCAAGTTCGTCCCAAATTGCATTTCAAACATATAACTATTGTATGTGAATTTGAATGGGTTATGGTTTGACACATGTATGCCAAACTCTCGTATGGACCCCGATGGATCACATATTTTGTTGGATCAGGTTTTTCTTGTTTCCCTTCAACTCATTATTATGGAATCAAAGAGAAAATTGTCTCCATAGTTATATATGCTGCATTTCAATTTGCACTTGTAGGTGTGATGACCATCCTCATCTTGCTGGCCTTTAGATTCCTAAACGCGTTCCAGTTTAGCAGCGGAAATGGAACAGGAAGGAGTTCAAGCTGGAGATGCGGGATCTGAACGAGCAGCATTGCTTTCAAACGAAGATGACGATCTCTCCAGCTGGGGTTCACCTTATGATTGTGTATCACATGATGATGAAGATATGGATGAATGGCTAAGGAAATCTGTTAAATGAATGGAGGGGAAACCAACAGCAATCCCGGGCGTCTTTGTGTCATTTGTTGTGATTCCCTCAAGAGACTGCTTCTTTCTTCCGTGTGGACACTGCGCTGCCTGTTTTATTTGTGGAACAAGGTAAATGAACCACCGACCTTATTGTTAAATGTTCCATCTAGTTTCTGAATCAGGCAATTCTCTTACCTTATCAACCTTTGTGGGCTCATATCCAATTGTTCTTCGTGCTTATTTGGTTAATAGTAACTGCATCTTTACCAAAATCCCTTCTTAGAAATAATCGATGAACTCTGCAGTATTGCAGAAGAGGCTGGAACATGTCCCATTTGTCGGAGGAAGATGAAGACAGCAAGGAAGATATTTGCAGTTCAAGAGGCTGGGTTAAGTAATATGTGCAGATGCACTATGTTGGTATAAAACTGTAAATTTAATGGTTCACTCACTAACACTGCATTTTGCACCCTTAAAATTTTTTTGGTGGAAATTGTGCTTGCAACAGGGTACATGAAAAATGTTTGTTCAGAAGGGTTTGAGTTAACCTCTGAGGAAGATACATTTAAACCTATTGGAAAACAGAAATGCTATAACAAGGAATCACCCGTGAACAAAAACAGTGGATCATCCTCTGTGTACCATTCTTTCTCTCCCCCTCTCTCCTTTTTTATTTTTGGGTAATTTTCCAGGTGACTATACATACATGCATTGTTGAGTTCAGAAAAATTTGAAAAAGATGTCAAAGGAGTATCACATCAAACTTGAACGACGGAACAAATTATAAGAACGTTCTGTTCTTATCCGTATACTACTATGAATGAGCCGGCCAATTCAGTGTACACTTCAACTAAGAGTTCATTTGAAGGAGTCAATTGTAGATAATTCACTGGAACAAAGTCGGGCGTGATGCAGTAGTTTTTCCCCTAAACCTGTTAAAACCAGATGTATAGAAGCAAAACCAAATAGGTCAAAACGACAGGTGTGCAAAGTGACTCGCGCACAAACGCAAGTTATCTTCAGAAAATCATGAGATTACCCCCACCTGGACAACCAAAAGCGGTGCAGAGACAACCAGACAATTACAACGGAAAAACGCAACAGAGGAGACACCATATTTAATGCAAACACCTAATTTTACACAATGCCCTAGACAGAACCCGACCTCCTTGGAAACTTCAAAATCCCCATGGGTTTCCTTTCCTCCAGAACCTCTCTTTGTTCTCCCTCTTATCTTCTACTTATTCTCGTTTCATTGTCTACCTTCTCTCTCAGTGCTGTCTTCCTCCTCGACAAGGTAAAAATAGAAGCATTGAAGGTTTATTTCACTATTTCTTTAATATTCAGATTCACAAATGAATTGTATGAAACAGGTTGAAGACTTCGCTGCACAAATAAAAACTTTGGCTGGAGACAACTTAGATCCAACACCATGGCATTTATTTCCGCCAAAGGAATTACACAACAACACTTCACCACGCTCCCGCGCGTTCAAAGTCTTACAATGTTCGTATCTCTCTTGTTCCCCGTTGTCAAAATGGCAAACACCGCCCCGTTTTGACACCTCTAAACCGGCGGAGAATTGCCCAAGGTTCTTTGATTGGATCCATCATGATCTCGAACCGTGGGCCAATACCCGGATAAACATGACCCACATAATGGAAGCGAAGAAATTTGCTGCTTTTAGAGTGGTGATTGTTGGGGGGAGATTGTTTGTGGATCTTTATTACGATTGTGTACAAAGCAGAGCCATGTTCACGATATGGGGCCTGTTGCAGCTGCTTAAAAGGTACCCTGGCATTGTGCCCGACGTTGATATGATGTTTGATTGCATGGACAAGCCTGTTATTGATAGAACGGTACATGGGTCGTTGCCTTTGCCACTCTTTCGGTATTGCACGAATCAAAAAAGTTTCGATATCCCATTTCCTGACTGGTCGTTTTGGGGTTGGTAAGTGGAGGCTTAATTATTATTTTGGGTTGATTTTGGTACTACTTTCTGCATAACATGAGCAACATGTTTTTCATGTGATGTGATCGTTGGATTTTATTTCTTGCCTGATTGATTAATGTGGATGTCATTCGGAGCAGGCCTGAGACAAATTTACGACCCTGGAACGAGGAGTTCCCTGACATTAAAGTAGGTTCTCGTGCTAGAAATTGGTCACAGAAGTTTCCCTATGCTTACTGGAAGGGAAATCCGGACGTTGCTTCTCCTCTGCGTGTTGAGTTATTAAATTGCAATGACACTGAGCGATGGGGAGCACAAATTATGCGTCAGGTTTGAGTTGGAACTTGGAAATTACTTCTTATTTATCAATTAGATTCAAATATTTAAGGTAATTGCATGTTCTTCTACAATACTCATGTTCTGGGTACTTCTTATACATTGTGCCATATACAGAATTGGGATGCAGCAGCAAAAGATGGATTTAAGGAGTCCAAATTATCAAATCAGTGTAATAATCGGTGAGTGATCATCATCGTGTATTCTCACATGTTTAAGTAATTAAGTTTTATCGACATCAACCAAGTTGCTTGATTTTAAAGCTTTCTTCTTTTCCTTGGTTATTCAATGTAGCTTAAAGAATACGGATTCGTAGATATTATTTGCTGGCCAGTCGATGCTTTTGTCTTGTCGAATAAGCCAATTTTAAGACGCTCGCACATGTTAGTATAATATTATGTGTTCTGCAGGTACAAAATCTATGCTGAAGGCTACGCTTGGTCTGTGAGCTTGAAATATATTCTATCATGTGGTTCTCTTGCTCTGATAATTTCTCCTGAGTATGAAGATTTCTTCACCCGTGGTCTCATTCCTAAGACAAACTACTGGCCTGTCTCTGCAACTAACTTGTGTCCCTCTATAAAATTTGCTGTCGACTGGGGTAATGCAAACCCATCTGAGGTATGATAAATTTATTTCAATCGTTCACTTTTGTCTACAGGAATATGGTAGCTGTAGCTCTGATTTCTGATTCTTTTTTTTTCTCATTTTAAACATGGCTTAACAGGCTGAGGCAATGGGACAAAGAGGACAAGATTTCATGGAAAGCTTAAGTATGGATCGAGTGTATGATTACATATTTCACCTCATCACAGAGTACTCAAAGCTGCAGGACTTCACGCCATCTCCACCATCGTCCGCTCAGGAAGTTTGTGTTGATTCGCTGCTTTGTTTGGCTAATGTTAACCAGAAGAAGTTCCTTGAAAGAACATATACCGGTCCTTCACCATTCCCACCATGCAAACTTCAGCCTGCCAATGCATCTATTATCAAGAATTGGATGGATGAAAAAGAGAAAGCAATCAATGATGTCCGGAATATGGAAGCTCAGAATACTCCAGTGTAGAAATGCATTACAAGCACAAAATTGCTGCTGTAAATTACAAAAAAAAAAAATACATATTATATGTTGACCCATTTGTAGATGTAGAATTCATTGTAGATGGTGGTGTAATAGGAAGTATATTAACTTTTGTGCTGAATTGTTTTCAGTCTCAGGATTTATTCCACTGTTCTACAGCTAGTCATCTTGGATTGAGCAAACGGCTTTCCTTGCAGTTTCCTGCACCAATAAACACCAAATAATATACCAGATATATTTTTCAGATCAAATCGGTACACATTTATGGTAAATCAACGACATTATAAGTGTGATTTTATTAGTTTTAAGAAAATAAAAAGGCCAAAGGACATTTTCCCACCCATAGTTTGAGGCGGGGACAAAGTCCCACCCGCTGAGTTTAGAAAACCCGAAATGCCACCCATTGACTGTTAAATTTAACAGTCAACAGTAAGTTAAAGGCAAATTTGTTATTTCAGAGTTAAAATTTATAAAAATATAAAATAATATTTAAATATACATAAAAATACAAAAAAATTATAAATTTAAAATTTTATAGGCTCGAGTAAAATAATTTAAATTTAAAATATTTAATTAGCTACCGCCGTAGCCGGGCGGCGGTTTGTCAGCGCCGTAGTAGCCGCCCGCCACCGTTCTGGTGGAGGCCGATCTGGCCTCCGTGACCGTACTCTGGCGAGTGCCGGGATTCGCCGCTCCTCCTTTGCATGAGGGCGTTGTGATCCCCGCCTCCTCCTCGCCGAAGAAAAGGTCGGAAACCTTACCAGATGGTCGCTTTGGCCCCAACGGCCGTTTCCGGCCAAGGTTTCTGGCGGAGGTGGCTAGATCTGGCCGCCTCCTCCAAAAGAGGAGGCGGCCAGATCTGGCCTCCCTTGGAACCAGGTGGTCGGAACGGCCACCTGATGCCATTTGATGCGGCCACCGCCGCCGGAGCGGCGGCGGTGGCTGGGTTTTAATTTTTTAAATTTAAATTATTTTTTATAATTTTATAAAATTTTTAATATATTTAAATATTATTTTTATTTTTATTATAAATTTTTATTAATAAGGGTAGTTTTGTTATTTCATAAAGTGGGTTAATGAAATTGGATGGAAATTGGATGGAAATTGGATGAAGGGTGGGACTCTGGGCTTTTAAAACTCAGCGGGTGGGACTTTGTCCCCGCTTCAAACTATGGGTGGGAAAATGTCCTTTGGCCAAATAAAAAAAAACAAAATGGATCAGTCTCTTTAACATTAATATCACTTATCCATTTTTGTCTTTTTATTTTATTAAATCATATTTATTACGAATCAATTGAACGCAGGTTAATGCTGTATAAAGACACTTTGTCACACATGCAAATGTAAGCTTCAGCGATAAGGTCGATTAATTACATTAAGTTTAATTAAATAATCAATTTTTAAAAAAATAATTATATTATCTACTTTCACATCTACAGCCCTGGTATTCTAGTTTGATAGAGGTACTCTAATATATAAATTCAATTTTTTGGTCATTCTCCACTATTTTTTCAAAAATCAATCTAGCAATCTTGATATAATATCTGGTCAAAATTCGAGTTTGAGGTTTGTAGAAGTAAAGGTTTTTTGTGTATTTCATAGTATATTTGTTGTGCTTCACCAATTTTATATGGCCACAAATTTTCACTAATATTTGTTGAAACGATAAAATATCATTTGTTAAGTTTAAAAGAAATTAATTTTTTTTATAAAATTATTAAAAGATAAAAATATCTTCAAATTAAATAAATATTTTATTGAGTACATTTTACTTTAAAATAAATTAATTAAAATTAAAAATAGTAAAATATTTTGTTATTATAAATATAATGAAAAATAATTATATTTTTGGGTTAAACTAAACTTTTTAAAACATTTTTAGGGAGTTTTTAAAATTAAAATTTGAAAAAAGTAGGGTATTTTATGAAATTTGAAAAATTTTGATTTGTAAAATTTGGAGAAAAGTTTAAAGGTGTTTTTAAAATTTTTTTAATTTTAATATGTCTTTTAATAGTTCTAAAAATTATAATTATATTTAAAAAACATAATAAGTTACAAAATGTAAACATTTTGTTACAAATTATTAAAAATTATATATTTAAAATATTTGAGTAAATATAATAATTTTTTTAAATAAAATTAAATAAATTATTTATCTACCTTTATAAGTAAAAATATTACATTTATACCACAAATTTATCTCTATCACAATATCTAGATAAAATGATATGTTAATTGGAGTAAAATTTATTTTTTAAATTTTAAAGATTTTCTAAAATTTGAAAAAAAAATAATTTGGGGTTGTTTTCTAGAAAATTTAAAAAGCTAGTAATAAATCATGGCAGGTGTCCATTGGAGTCTCAGTGTCAATTTATAGCTTAAAAGTATGAGGCTATTCATACAATACATATTTTTTCATCATCTTATGTCTCTCAAGACTATGACATAAATTTAGTATTTATCTTAGATATTCTTTATTATTAAATATAACTGACGAATAACTAAATGACCAAATACCAAGGATTAGATTACAACTAAATCCTATAATGATCACAAATTTGGGTTGCTAACAAACACCAATATAGGTTTAATAGAGACAAGGTCTTTTGTTGTCAGAAGTGACAAATCCTATATTGAACCACCTTAGCCCATGTATAGATACTGATAAGCTTAAATGGAGTCAAACTATACCATTTCTTGCACGAAGCAATCTGATAATCTTTAAGTCAAAAGATCACATATATTCTCATCTACTAAAGAAGATATATTCCATAGAAACTAGGGCAACTATTTATATGAAATCCTCTCAGCAGGTCATGTCTAGTGAACATGTCCAATATTAGCATACATTCATACATTACTCTAAGTTTAGTCAATAGTTTCAACATGTGCAAATTGTTGTTACCTTTTGATGGAATGTTCAACACTATGATAATCTTATCCACATTACCATTGTCCTAATATATGGTAATATCGAACATACAGATAATTTTAGAATGACTACCTTAATAAGTATATAGAAAAAGCATGATCAAACTATCTGATTCTTCGACTCAAACCAAACATCTTAAGAATATTTATTCTAGCTCAAAGGCACCTATGGATAAAGAATATCAACTATTGTTTGTGTGTATGACAATATCAATAAACCGATATCCCTGGGATGACTGTCTCTAAAGCATACACCCTAACAAAACGATCATAAAATGTAGTGATAGATATCACATGTCAAAATTATTTATAAACAGTTTGATACAACATATAGGCACATGTTATGTAGATATGTCCACCAAACTAACCTATTAAGAATAGTTCATATGGATAGTTACTCCAATGTTTATGGAATATATCATTTTAATAAATATGATACATGTGATCCTTTGACTTAAAGTCATCAGACCGTTATGTGTAAAAATCGATATGGTTAGACACTAGTTAAACATAGTCATTAAGAAAAGGTTGTCAAAAAGGTGATGATTAACTATATTAAGATATGTATGATGGCTTTACAAGACCAAAAGAATATTCTTCAGTTTTAAGCATAAGAGTGAATATCTTTAATAAGTCAATTGATAGATATTGAAAACCACTTGAATCTATGGCTACAATAAGATTGATTTGTTGCTTAATTCAATATCATTTGGTTGTTAATGTAAATGTTAGTTTATGATATCAAAAACTCATTAAGATAGATATCATATCTATATCTCAATATGGAAGAGACATCAAATGACGAAAGAATCAAATTTGCAGTAACCGTGTTCTTAAATAAGTTAATAGTAAATCGTTGATACTTTGTTAATCGAGTGACCATAATGCCTTACTAGAGGCCGACTTTGTTTGTGTATAGATGGTTGTCAAATTGTAGATTTGACACCAATTCATACACTTCTGACTTAATGGAGAATTTAGAGGGTACACATAATAAGAGTTGGTTGAACATTAAAAGCAATAGATTGTTCAAAATAAATTTGGTTTGGTATTCAAATTGTCAGTTTCAAGTCTTGTGAAGTGTTTGGACTTAAAATATAATTTTTATACTTTGAAAACCAAAGTGAAATAATCCTAAGGTAAATGGTGTTGATGAAACTGTGTAATGTTAACCTTATCTAGTTGGATAATGATAAAAACAAAATTGAATTTTTGTTAGGTCACATGCACAATTGTCCAAGATCAATGCTCACGTGTCCATTATCCCAGGTTGGTAATTGTCAAAGGATCTGATTGGATCACATGTTATTTGAATAATTACAAATTGTATGAGATAAGATAAAAATAGAGTGCACGGTCATGCATCATAATGAACAATAATTCATCATCTCCCATAAAAGAACAAAAGTTCACAATTCCAGGACTTTTGAATATGCATAAACACATTTGCTTGTGCACCTACTACCATACCTATGCATAGATGTTTTAGCAAACCTTTCTATGCATGTTTAAGCCTTCATCCTTTTGTGTTTCGTATAAATACTAGGGTGTAGTCTTACAGTTGGATCGATAGTGAGAATTGGAACATTCCAACAAGTTTGAAAAAAAAATGAGTAATCAAAAACTGGTATGATTTTGATTAATACCCTATAGTTTTTTAATGCATGTTACAAATCATATTCTATAACTATAATATGTACAGATTTATAGTTGCTTGTTTTTTGTATTTTAAATTATATATTCCATTGCATTTTCTTGTTTTTGCACCATAAATCCCATGGTATTAGAACAAGACTTGGTGAATTATTCCTTTTCTTGATTAATGACTTGAATTTTTAGTATGAACTATCATGCAATTATCGTGAAAGTATGTTCATCAGTTACCAAAATGTGTCCAAAATGTTTAAGCCATTAATGGTCAAAGGTCATAAGTCATACATTCATTTGAACGTCTTGTAATTTATCTATGAACAGACATGTGTTAATGTTAAACGGGCATTCATCAACTTCTTGTAATTTTCAAGTTTGGTTCATTTGGACAAGTTAATATATTTTGCTTATTTTTGTTGGCATCAACACACCTTAAAGTCTAATAATTTTGCCCAATTTAAGGTAGCATTGAGAGTTATTCCTTCAACAAATTAAGATATAGTAAAGCCAAAAGATCTTGATTCAAGATAAATTTATGAAGAAATAAAATCTCTTTAAGATCTTGTCTAATGTTTGGAAATTGTTAGTTGACAAAGATATATAGGCTTTGATACCCCGTCTAATGAAGAGAACCAAATGTTAGTAACATTGCTAAACGGTGATTTAATATGGATTTTATATCTTGAAACCTAGCCAATTTTGAAACAGCTTTGTGATAATGGAATTAACTAGCAAAAAGCATTAAAGCCGCTTAAATCAATGCACAAATTGTGATATAATAGAGTTGTAAGTCAATGGTTATTTCAAATGCTCCCTAAATCTGGAAAAAGGCCAAAAGTTATTTACATTCCTTGGAAACCCTCACCCATATCACAATTAAATATTTCTTAGCCTACTGATGGCCAAACCACTTGGGCACTAAGTCCAAGGTGAGTAGGGTCACTTAGCTAGGCTTTGTAATGTAAAAAATAAGCACCATGGAAATGCATGCGACTTAACTAAACAAAAATGATAAAGAGTTACTTGAATTAGGCATTAAATACTTTTCAAGAGACCTCCTTCCTATCACTAGAATGACTATTGAAATTAAGAGCATCAAGACGAAGGTTATAAATCCAAGTGGTAGTATCAAGTTCCTTAGCTATTGTTCTTAAAAAAAGATCTGACATGCCCCAATCATCAAAAAAAAAAAAAAAAAAATTATGGGATTCTAATTTATCAAAATTTTTACTTTTAGTTTTGGTGAATAAATAACATTAAGTATTCATCTTTTTAAATTATCAAAATTTTTTATTTCTTTTAGTTCTAAGAAATGAATAATCTTATTGTTTCTGTATGTTGACAAACTCAACATTACAACAAATTCACCATTGTTATGATATTGTCATTTCTATTCGTATCCCATCTTTCGATGTCAATTGGCTTATTAGAGTGTTGTCATGATCTCGTTTATTTTGCTTATCAATTTAGAGATCTTGTCAATTTGTTGATATTTGAATGTCGTAGAAGATTATGAGGATCGATTAACGCGCTTAAAATGAATAAGGTGAAGGTGAAAATGAGTGGATAAGAAGATAATGTTTATGAAAATTTGACAAGGGAATTTTTAGATTTTGTTAATTTGGAGTTATATGACAATTTTAAAATATAAAATGTGGGAGATGATATGGTAACTTTTCGATTCAGTATCAGGTTGTTTTTCTAGAAAGGAGTTTGATTAGAGTGAAAAATATAACTTATGCAACCAAGGGAGAGAAAGGGGTTTTTGGTTAAACCTTGGCTGGTAAATGTATTCTCTGTGGATTATTTTTAATTAATATTATTACTTAAAATCAGAAAAAAAATATTTAATATAAATTAAATAAAAAACAAAATTAACATACCAAACCTAACGAATGAATCCAAGCCACACACGTGTCCCTCCTTCACCGACTCTCCACAAAACGAATCCGAACATTCATTTAAAATACTCCGGCCGCTAGCACGCCACATCTCTCTCTTATCTCTGCTCTCCCGCGTTTCTCTTCCAACAAATGGCGGACACCGGAGTTGTCACCGTCTACGGTAACGGTGCCATCTATGAAACCACGAAAAAGTCTCCGTTTTCCGTCAAAGTAGGCCTCGCCCAAATGCTTCGTGGCGGCGTCATTATGGACGTCGTCACTCCTGAACAGGCCCGTATCGCCGAAGAAGCCGGCGCCTGTGCCGTAATGGCTCTCGAACGCGTTCCAGCAGATATCCGTGCTCAGGGAGGCGTGGCCCGCATGTCAGACCCACAGTTGATTAAACAAATCAAAAACAGCGTCACCATCCCTGTCATGGCCAAGGCGCGTATCGGCCATTTCGTTGAAGCGCAAATTCTGGAAGCTATCGGAGTTGATTACGTTGACGAGAGCGAAGTATTGACTCCGGCCGATGAAGAGAACCACATCAACAAACATAATTTCAGGATTCCTTTTGTCTGCGGGTGCCGAAATTTGGGGGAGGCCTTGCGGCGGATCCGAGAGGGCGCGGCGATGATCCGGACGAAGGGAGA
The DNA here is from genome assembly GCA_026122585.1 of Anacardium occidentale. NCBI lineage: Eukaryota > Viridiplantae > Streptophyta > Magnoliopsida > Sapindales > Anacardiaceae > Anacardium > Anacardium occidentale. Next base: position 117,021 of record JAJEJH010000151.1, on the reverse strand, counting down.
GGCGGGGACGGGGAACATCGTGGAGGCGGTGAGGCACGTAAGGTCGGTGATGGGCGAAATTAGGGTTTTACGAAACATGGATGACGACGAGGTGTTTACGTTTGCCAAAAAAATCGCGGCTCCCTACGATTTGGTGATGCAGACGAAGCAGTTGGGGCGGCTGCCAGTGGTGCATTTCGCCGCAGGCGGAGTGGCGACGCCTGCGGATGCGGCTTTGATGATGCAGTTAGGGTGTGATGGAGTGTTTGTGGGGTCGGGTGTGTTTAAAAGCGGGGACCCGGTTAGGAGAGCGAGGGCAATTGTGCAAGCGGTTACGAATTATAGTGACCCCGACATTTTGGCAGAAGTGAGCTGTGGACTGGGTGAGGCTATGGTGGGTATCAATTTGAATGATGATAAGGTTGAGAGGTATGCTAATCGCTCTGAGTGAGGCTTCAAAGGGAACTTTTTGGATTTATTGTTATTTTTTTTATATGTTTTGTTTGTTTCAAATATACTAAGTTCTTGAGTTGTTTTTCTTGATTTGAATAATAATATTATTGATAGTGTTGTTTCTCTATTATGATGGTGGCTTGATAGGTGATGAAAAAACAATTCGTGTAGCAGCTCTTCCTGTAATGTCTTTTATCTGATTACTTTGTAGGTGATCAGTTACTAGAGCAGACAAGTGAGTCTTGACCTTGTTTTTACCTGATACTCAGTCTCAAAATGCATGCAAATTCTAGTTTAGGGTAAACTTGTTCATATTTATTGTCTAGTTTGCTTCTTCATCAAACGGATGTTGAGATTGTCTTGTCTACCGGTTCATTGGCTATTTTTTTTGTTATCATAATTTGTACTGTCTTTGCTGTTTTGTATGTTCTACTGATAGCCATGATTTTTGGTGCCATGGATTTGGTTTCCCTCATTTTTAAGATACAAGTACTATCTAACTTGTGTCATAAATCAGTATACACCTCACCTTACTCCATCCAAATGGATTTTCGTGGATTAATCATGGTTTGTGCTGTTATGTATAAGCCAACTGTAGTGAATTTAAGATTTTAGACACGTCTGGGTAGTGTAGAGCATCTTTAATTTGGACATAACCTGGAACTTATCAAGCTTGGGCTTGGCTGGTCCTGTTGTGCTCCAAAGATGCACCTGCTAGTAGGCATATGCCGTAATTATGCTGTTAGGTGTATTCTTTTATATGTTAAAGCTCATCTGGCTTTTTTTGGCACTGATTAGGGTTTCAGGTTTAGTTTGTTCTGGAAAATTTGTTGAGGAGCTGTGTGGTTTCATTTTTTTTTTCAGCACCTGCACTTGAAAGTATTGAATTTCTGGTTCATCCTGTGCAGATCATATGACTTTTTAAACTCGAATGACAATAGGACTTTATTGATTACGTGGTTTAATGCATATATTTTAAGGTTTATTCTGCTCATCTTTTTTTCTGACCAGCAGAATGACATCTCGGCGAAAATGAATAGCAAGTGCTTAGGTAACGTACTTTATATCTGTTAGTCATTTCGGCTGCCTTGTTTGTTAGTTGCCATAGGATGCTATTAGATCTGACAAACTGTTGAGTTGTCTGCGGGTTTTGGATCCTTTCCTGCAAAATATTTAATTTGGTGGGGCAACTAAAAAAATTCCAAGCTTTCGCAACTTCAACAAGCCTGCGTCACCGCCCCTTGGGTGGTAATGTGGTTGGCTTTCCTCTTACAAGGATAAGGGATTAAGCCATCAAAGAACCACTCTAGGATTAAGTTATTGACTTTAATTGATAGAATATGATTAGTGTGTTATATTTATCTCAAACTTAAGTGGTAAGGTAAGACTTTAGGATTAAATTTTTGATTTTAATTGATAGAATATGATCAGGGTGTTATATTTATCCGAAACTTAAAGTGGTAAGGTAAGACCTCCAAAAAGCAAAGCGACATAGACTTCTTGTTTTATTATTTCAAGATCGTTATTTTAACAAAATCAAGAATAAAAAAAAAAACAGATGTTACAAAAATCACGATTTATAATCTTTCAAGTCTCCAAAGACCAACAATTTTCACTGTTAACTACTTCAAAGTCAAAATAAATTCTTACATTTTCTAAAGCACGTAACATAGCTCAGGAACATAAATAAAATCCAGAAAATTCAAACCACTAATGTTTGCTTAAATTAAAAAAAATGAATGCAGGACAAAACATGATAAAACGCCAAAAAAAAAAAAAATTGAAAAAAAAAAGGGCAAGTAGAAGAAGTTTACTTGATTGATAAGCTTTTCCTTTCTCAACTCCATTATTGAGGAAAATAAAGCATAAATATGAATCTCTTCAAAACTCCCAACAAAAAAAAAATGATATTCCAAGAGTAGTTCATTGATTTCTCTGAAAAATTAGAAATTCATTAGCTTTTGCATTTGGGTTAGTAAAGAACTGGGATATCAAAAATGGTTATTGTACATGGGTATTCACAAGTCCTATGTGCATGGTTAATATGTCTTCTTCAAGTTTATTCATATTCGATTATTGAAGGATTTTGTTTCTACCCAAAAATCAAGCACATATTGAATTGCATCACAAATTTTTGATTGGACATGTTGCACGGTAAGCTTCAATCTGTGGAATAACTTTTAGAGAAACCACTAACTACGGCTATAAATTGACGACTCAAGATACAATTGTCGATTTGCAATCCCTTTATACGTGGACTAAAAAAACAAATACACCACCACCCTAGGACAATAATATCACATTAAAGAACCCCTCCTTCTCAAATGATTGTCAATCATTCTGTCTCCAAGACAAATATTATGACAAAATGGTATCTCGTGAGATGGGTTGGCTGTGAAATCCCCTTCTTTCTGGGTGGAAAAAAAATTCGCTCAGGCACCAAAAATTTCTCTTTGGGGTCGAAAATTCAAATAGTAGGAACGATCATTGATCTTTTGAAAAATTTTTACATTGTATATTATCCATTTAATTCGCATGAAATTTTACGAACAGATGTGTACTGTTTATACACAACTATTTAAAAGCTTAAAATTTTATATTTAATGTTTAGCCAAATTCAAATTTTTTTAATAAATAATATTAATTTCAATTAATTTTTAAAATTATAAAAATAACCTTGTCTATGATCATAAGTGTTACACATTTATTTTTTTCGTCTGATTATGACAAAAAATAATAATATTTTGTCTTATCAAAATTAGATCGTTATCTTATTTCGAATATATAATAGATTTAAAAATTACTCTCTTTTAAAAATCTTTGTCCAAAAATTATGTTCTTTTTAAGATACATCTTTTGTAAATTCTGTTAGTTTTCCGCCAATGCATTTTTCCATAAATCCTAACAGTAATGCCATCGATGTAGTCTCTCGAGGCGTGCATAAAACTATGTTTAAAAACCTTTTATGTTGCAAGCTAAAAAAAAAGTCATTTTTCCCACCCTGTCTAGTCCTTGCTACAATTTGTATATTGTCACCTAAGAATATAATAAAACTGTTCCATTGATTCTCATTATTGTTACTGTAATTGATTTCATATACAACTCTAAATCATGCATACGAGTTTGTTAAAAGAAATCAAATGAATGAAATAGTTGCCATAAGAATGGTATAAGTAAATAGATTAAGCATGCTTCTTCGTATGAGTTTCCTTTTTAATGTTAGTTTCAATGATTAGCCTGAAAACCTTTTGTGTCCAAAGCCAAAAAAAAAAAAGAAAAAACTAAAAACATTCTCCAGCGTCGTCTTATCTTTCAGACTGTGTGTTCCGAGGAGCTGGCAACAGGGAAATCAACTCCATTCATTTGGAATCCATAGCAATGCTATTCTGTTGTCATCCTTTTATTTTTTTATCAAATTCATTCCTTCCGTGATAAGACGGAACTCCAAAAGCTAGCCTTGACAGCTCAACACCCACTTCGATTGCTTCAAATCAATAGGCATTTATGGTCTTTTTATATTATTATGTTGCCAAATCAGGCTCTTTTGTTTCCTTGAGTCAAGATCAGGACCTCTCAATGATAGAGTTAAGCCCCCACCCACAATTTGAGCTGAACGCCTGCAACGTGATTCACGCTCTACTCCTAATCATCATCTCCATGTGGCATCGCTCTTTGATAATCCTCTCGTTGTAAATAACAATAAATAAAGCTGGAACTTGGGATTCTTAAAATTCTAACTTTAAATATTATTTACTGACACTAACGTACAATACAACATTAGCTTTTGAATAAGAAAAATTCTGGTTACGATGGTTCCAAAAAATAATAATAAACAAATTGACTTCGATTTTATCATTCACACCTTCTGATTGTAAATTTACAGCCGATCCCGGACGGGGAGATGAAAAACGTTTAATGTGAGTTGAAACATTCAACTCAAACCTCTTCATATAACTCACTTCATAACTCTTTTTTAAGGGGAGCTATTTCTTTTTTTCAAAGCTCTGTTTCGGAGGTTTGGTGAGCGAGAGACAGAGAGAGAGAGATGGGGAGTTACAGAATGTGCATATGCTTTACCAGAAAGTTTAGGTATACGATGGCGGAGCCCCCTACTGACGTTAAAGAAGCTTTTAGTAAGTATACCGAAGGGGGAACCCACATGACGGCGGTGCAGCTGCAGCGGTTCTTGGTGGAAGTTCAAGGTGAAGGTGATGGTGGCGCGTGTGTTGTAGATGCTGAGAAACTGTTGGAGCAGGTTTTGAAGTCAAGGCGTCATCTTGCTAAGTTTACCAGAAATACTCTTACTCTTGATGATTTTCACCATTTCTTGTTCAACCCAGATCTTAATCACCCAATCAATGATAAGGTATTGTGGTCTGTTTAATTGCTGAGAAAATTAAGGAAATTGACGATGAATTGTTATTGTTTCTCTATTTGTTAATAATGGGAGGACTGTTGTTTATGATATGATCAGGTCCATCATGACATGAAAGCTCCATTGTCGAATTATTTTATATACACAGGACATAATTCCTATTTGACTGGGAATCAACTCAGCAGCGATTGTAGCGATAGGCCAATTATTAAGGCACTGCTGAGAGGCGTAAGAGTTGTGGAGCTCGATATTTGGCCCAATTCTACCAAGGATGATGTGCATGTTCTTCATGGAAGGTATGTAAACAACAATTTATGCCAGAGATTTGTTCTGAAATGATTTCGTTTTGGTTTTAAGTTGAGAGTTTATTGTCTTCCAAAGGGATAGTTTTTGCTATCTGAAGGAATATTTGAGCTTCAGGGTGAAATTGGTTAGATTTCTAGTTGTGCCTTGTTGCTTGCTTTTGCCCAGCTGGTCATTTGATAAAAACTTATAATAAGGATATTGAATTATACATAAAAGAAACAACATTGAGTCCCCTCGCTTCAATCAATCCTTGTACATAGGGTGTGTTTCTTTGGACTCTGGGAATCTTTATTCTGATCAAGAATGGAATGACTCTCACATGTTACCTAAGGAAGCAGACACTAGTCTAATTTAGTTATGAATTACAAAGGAAGGTTGCCTTTATTTGGGATAGATATCAAAGAAAAAGCTTGATAGAGTTGTATTGTCATAAAACCTTATCAACATTGAATCAGCATCCATTTTCCTTCATTTTTTGTTTTGCTCTTGTTACAGATGTAGATTAGCTGGAGATTAACTTTCCTAATTAGCTGGAGATTAACTTTCCTATGTTGTAGATATAGATTAGTTACAAATATAGAAGCTGGAGATTTAGTAGCAAGATTATAGGCTAACAAATATTTTATTTTCCATAGTTAGTTTCTAAGTATTGTATAAATGTATCATTGATTCATTGTAAAAGTGATTAAGTAAATATAATTTCTTCTTCCAAATTCACATGGTATCAGAGCGCGGTTCAATTAAAATTTCCTGTTTCTGAGAATTTACTCGTAAGGGTTGGAGCCTTTGTGGGTCACCTATAACAAGTGACCAGTTTTTGCCTCACCGCCATCACAGAAGGAGTCGGAATCGCTTTTCCGGCCGGACTGGACATCTCCGACGACTGGGTGGATGGTGCGTGAGCTACACGCGCCACCTTCTTCGACCAACTGTTTCAGACGCGTCGGCGCGTGAGGGCGCGTGGATTGGCTGTTGACGACCCGATTTGGTTCCCTGGATTCGTCTTCTCAGTAGCAATCTGTTTTGGTTGGTATTCTGATCATCAGAGTTTGTTTGAGATAGATCTTCGTCAACAGGTTCTGTTTCTGTAACCAGACTGCATTCTCTGCCTCTTATTCTGAGTGCTGCTCCTGTTTGTGGTAGTATATTGGCTTCTGGAGTGGTATTTGCCTTTATTGCTGTTTATAAACTATTTAGTAAATTAAAATGGATGACAGTAAGGCTTATGTGAATGAAATAGTCCCTGCAATGTCTAAAATTACTGACCATAAATTGAATGGTACCAATTACTTGGGATGGAGCAAAACTATTAGGGTTTATTTACGGAGTGTTGATAAATATGATCACTTAATTCAAGACCCACCTACTAATGAAACTAGACAAGTTTGGTTAAGGGATGATGCACGTCTATTTTTGCAAATTCGGAATTCAATTGATGGTGAGGTGATTGGTTTAATTAATCATTGTGAATTTGTTAAGGAATTAATGGATTATTTAGAGTTTTTGTATTCTGGAAAGGGGAATGTGTCTCGTATCTATGAAGTGTGCAAAGACTTCTATCGTGCCGAGAAAGACTCTAAATCACTCACGGCTTATTTTATGGATTTCAAGAAGACATATGAAGAGTTGAATGTACTTTTGCCATTCAGCACTGACATCAAAGTACAACAAGCTCAAAGAGAACAGATGGCAATAATGAGTTTTTTGGCTGGTCTCCCCTCTGAATTTGAAACAGCCAAATCTCAGATTCTCTCGAGTACAGAAATTACTTCCCTCCAAGAAGTCTTCAGTAGGGTATTACGAACGGAGAATGCGTTCTCGAATCAGCAGCCTAGTATTCTTGTTGCCAAAGGAGGAAAGGGAAATGATGGTGGGAAGAACGGAAATAGCCGGGGTGCAAACAAAGACAGTCGAAATAATGACACCAATAATATTGTTTGCTATTACTGCAAGGAAACTGGCCATACTAAGCGGTATTGTAAGAAGCTGCAAAATCGGAATCAAAGAATACAAGCTGCTAATATTGCTACTGCTGCTTCGAATTCATCATCTGAGAAAACTGTTACTATCTCAGCTGATGAATATGCCAAGTTCTCTCAATATCAAGATTCATTGAAAGAGTCTAATCCAGTCACTGCTCTTGCAGAATCAGGTAACACATGTCTTATCTCCTCTTCCAACAAATGGGTCATTGATTCTGGTGCCACAGATCACATGACAGGTAATCCTAAGACCTTTACTAGTTTTCAATCACACAAAGCATCATCTCCTGTAACCATAGCTGATGGATCAACATATAACATTGTGGGGTCTGGGACTGTGAAACCAACCGCATCTATCACCTTGTCATCTGTTTTAAGCTTACCCAATCTTGCCTTTAATTTGATTTCTGTCAGTAAGCTCACTAAAGATCTCAATTGTTGTATCTTATTCTTTCCTGATCATTGTCTATTTCAGGATCTTTTGACGAAGCAGATTATTGGTAAAGGACATGTATCTAATGGTCTCTACATACTTGATGCATGGGTACCTCGATCTGTTGCCTGCTCTAGTGTCATCTCTCCTTTTGAAGCACATTGTCGATTGGGACATCCTTCTCTGCCTATTTTGAAGAAGTTATGCTCCAAGTTTCATAATGTACCTTCTTTGGAGTGTGAATCGTGTCATTTTGCTAAACATCATCGTAGTTCATTATGTCCTAGAATTAATAAACGAGCTAAGTTTGCTTTTGAATTGGTTCATTCAGATGTTTGGGGCCCATGTCCTGTGATGTCCAAAACTGGTTTCAGATATTTTGTCACCTTTGTGGATGATTTTTCTCGAATGACTTGGATTTATTTTATGAAGAATCGTTCTGAAGTATTTCACCATTTTTCTGCTTTTTGTGCTGAAATTAGAACTCAGTTTAATATTTCTGTGCATACATTAAGAAGTGATAATGCCAAAGAATACATGTCAGAATCATTTCAGGCTTACATGACTCAACATGGTATCCTTCACCAATCTTCTTGTGTTGATACCCCCTCTCAGAATGGAGTCGCTGAGCGTAAGAACAGACATTTACTTGAGACTGCTCGAGCTTTGTTGTTTCAAATGAAAGTTCCTAAACAATTTTGGGCTGATGCAGTCTCCACAGCTTGTTTTCTAATAAATCGCATGCCTTCTACTGTCTTGGATGGTGAGATTCCTTATAAAACTTTGTTTCCACACAAGTCATTGTTTCCAGTGGAGCCACGAGTATTTGGTAGCACCTGCTATGTTCGGGATGTACGGCCCTGTCTTACCAAATTGGATCCAAAAGCTTTGAAGTGTGTCTTTTTAGGATATTCTCGTCTTCAAAAAGGTTATCGATGCTATTCTCCAGATCTCAACAAATACCTAGTATCAACAGATGTGGCCTTTTTGGAAAGCAAGCCATTCTTTTACCCACCATCCAATCCTACTAGTCAGGGGGAGGAAGATGAATGGCTTATCTATAACTTCACACAGCACCCAGATAATGATGTGTCTTCGAGTTCCTCTACTGAGCAACCGGATAATGGTGTTTCTCTAGTTGAGCCCTCGGATGATGTTTCTTCGGTTTCTGCTCTACATCAACCGCCTATCGTTCAAGTCTATTCCAGAAGAAAGGAGACCACTGATACATGTCCTGCGCCAACTTCTTCGTCATCTGATCCTCCACTGAATGATCTTGATCTACCTATTAGTCTCCGCAAAGGTAAACGTCAGTGTACCTTTCCTAAATATCCCATTGCTAATTTTATTTCATATGATCACTTATCTCCTATGTCTAGTGCCTTCATTGCTTCTTTAGACTCTATCTCCATACCTAAGACAGTTAAAGAAGCCTTATCTCATCCTGGTTGGCATGCTGCAATGCTCGAGGAGATAACTGCCTTGGATGAAAATCATACATGGGATTTGGTGGATTTACCTACCGGTAAGAAGGCTGTGGGTTGCAAGTGGGTCTTCGCAGTCAAAGTTAATCCGGATGGCTCGGTGGCTAGACTCAAAGCTAGACTTGTAGCTAAAGGCTATGCACAGACTTATGGGGTGGATTATTCTGATACTTTTTCTCCTGTGGCTAAATTGACTTCTGTTCGTCTATTCATTTCATTAGCTGCTTCTCAAAATTGGCCTTTACATCAACTAGATATCAAGAATGCATTTCTTCATGGTGATCTCCACGAGGAAGTCTATATGGAGCAACCACCAGGATTTGTTGCTCAGGGGGAGTATGGGAAGGTTTGTCATTTGAAGAAATCTCTGTATGGTTTGAAACAAAGTCCTCGTGCCTGGTTTGGTAAGTTTAGCGAAGTAGTTCAAGAGTTTGGGTTGAAAAAAAGCAAGTGTGATCACTCAGTTTTCTACAGACAATCAGTAGCTGGCATCATTCTTCTTGTTGTGTACGTTGATGATATTGTTATTACAGGAGATGATGATATAGGAATTTCCTCTCTCAAGTCATTCTTACACACCAAATTCCATACCAAAGACTTAGGCCAGTTAAAATACTTCTTGGGAGTAGAAGTAACAAGAAGCAAGAAGGGGATTGTTCTGTCTCAGCGGAAATATGTTCTTGATCTGCTTACAGAAACTGGAAAAATGGGAGCTAAACCATGCAGTACACAAATGGACCCTAATGTGCACCTTATGAAAGATGATGGTGACCTATTTGATGATCCAGAGAAATACAGAAGATTAGTTGGAAAATTAAACTATCTCACTGTAACTCGTCCAGATATTGCCTATGCTGTTAGCATTGTTAGCCAATTTATGACCGCTCCTACAATCAAACATTGGGCAGCTTTGGAACAGATCTTATGTTACTTGAAAGGAGCTCCTGGACTTGGCATATTATATAGCAATCATGGGCACAGTCGCATTGAGTGCTTTGCAGATGCTGATTGGGCTGGATCCAAAAGTGACAGAAGATCTACTACAGGTTATTGTGTTTTTGTTGGAGGAAATCTAGTATCGTGGAAAAGTAAAAAGCAAAATGTTGTATCCAGATCTAGTGCAGAATCTGAGTACAGGGCAATGGCACAGTCAACATGTGAAATCTTGTGGATACATCATTTGTTAGCTGAGGTTGGTTTGAAGCCTGTATCACCAGCAAAATTGTGGTGTGACAATCAAGCTGCTCTTCATATTGCCTCAAATCCAGTGTATCATGAACGGACTAAACATATTGAGATTGACTGTCACTTTATCCGTGAAAAACTTCAAGAAAATTTGATTTCCACTGGATATGTGAAAACAGGCGAGCAATTAGGTGATATATTCACGAAGGCACTAAATGGGACTCGAGTTAAATATCTTTGTAACAAGCTGGGCATGATTAATATCTATGCTCCAGCTTGAGGGGGAGTGTTACAGATGTAGATTAGCTGGAGATTAACTTTCCTAATTAGCTGGAGATTAACTTTCCTATGTTGTAGATATAGATTAGTTACAAATATAGAAGCTGGAGATTTAGTAGCAAGATTATAGGCTAACAAATATTTTATTTTCCATAGTTAGTTTCTAAGTATTGTATAAATGTATCATTGATTCATTGTAAAAGTGATTAAGTAAATATAATTTCTTCTTCCAAATTCACAGCTCTCTACTTCATAAACATGATGCTTAAATAGGCTCTTACCATTTTTGGTATCTGTAGTTTTCTCCCTCATTTTTCTTGATAGACAAGTCTTTCCACAATCTCACTTGAAAGTGCTGTTGCCAAATTAAGGACCTTGACATCCCCTGTGGAGCTCATAACATGCTTGAGATCCATTAAAGAGAATGCTTTTTCTGCATCTCCGTATCCTGTTATAATTACTCTTGAAGACCACCTGACGCCAGATCTTCAGGCTAAAGTAGCTAAGGTAACATCCATATTTTTTGTTTGCAAATTTTGACCTGCAGTGTTAGCCGAAGTATTTATGATTAACTATAGTTTTGTTCGTAGATGATCACTGACACATTCGGAGAAATGCTGTTTTGTCCACAATGTGAATGTTTGCAAGAATTCCCTTCACCAGATGACTTGAAGTATAAGATTATAATATCAACCAAACCTCCAAAAGAGTATCTTAAAGCTAAAAGGAAGGATACGAAAAGTAACTCTGACGAAGATGAATGGGGCAAGGAGCCATCTGACCTTACAGCTGACCAAGAAGATGAAGACAAGGTGCTGTGAAACAGAATGTCATTTTGACCTTTAACCCAGGTTTCGTGGCATATGTATCATTTTTACATGTTCACTTAATTTGTTGGGCTATTAATTTACAGAGTGATAGTGATTCAAGTGAAGATAGTGATGTTGATGACCAAGAGCGCCTTTCAGAAGCATCTGACTACAGGAGCTTAATTGCCATTCATGCTGGAAAACCCAAGGGTGGATTAAAGGAGGCACTCAAAGTTGAAGCTAATAAAGTTAGGCGCCTTAGTTTGAGTGAACAGTCACTTGAAAAGGCTACTGAATCTCACGGAACAGATGTTGTGAGGTATTTATGACTATTCATTTTTTAGTTCAAGATGACTGAGATCAGGCTTCATATGGAAATGTAGGTTTTTGTTTCTTTTTTAAGTTGTTTACAATTTTCCAATGGATCTAACATCATGCTTGAAATTATCATTTACAGATTTACTCAGAAGAATTTATTAAGGATATATCCTAAGGGTACTCGGTTCAACTCCTCCAATTACAAGCCACTAGTTGGTTGGATGCATGGTGCTCAAATGGTGGCATTTAACATGCAGGTTTGGGCTGCTGAAATATAAGTTATAGATGCTGTCCCGTGAATATTATGCGTATATTATTTATTTAGTTGGTTATGATTCATAAACTTTGTCTTCTTATCTACTTTCCTAAACAAACATTCCTTCTTTACAAGCATTTGAAGGGAACAATTACACTGTTTAGTTGGCTACAATTGGACTAGCCATTGGTTTTAATTGATAATCATCTGATATAACTTGGATTTGTAAAATGGTTTTGGAGCCTTCTGTAATTGAGTGCCATTTTTATGAAGGTTTCTTTCAATTCCTCATTTGTGGAATCTGATAAAGTATATTTCTTTGTCTGGTTATAAGAACTACCCTCCAGTTAAGTTCCTCAACTTCTTGAATTGCCGATCTGTCGTTTTAGATACTCTTTTATCAATAAAATCATCTTTGTTTTCTGATTTGTTTAAGTTTTTGGTTGTTTTGCTTGAATAATTGGCTGGGTTCCTATCAATATATAAATTTAGTGTTCCAATACTAACATGTCTGTTTTATAATGTCAGGGATATGGAAGAGCTCTCTGGTGGATGCATGGAATGTTTAGATCTAATGGAGGGTGTGGTTATGTCAAGAAGCCTGATTTTCTAATGAATGTTGGTCCAAATGGTGACGTGTTTGATCCCAAGGAAACAATGCAAGTGAAAAAGACTTTGAGGGTCAGTAATCAGTATGATGAGGTTATATTAGAACCACAAAGCTGCATATACTTCCCATTCTCTGAACACCTTCTCATGTTTGCAGGTGAAAGTTTACTTGGGAGATGGATGGCATTTGGATTTTAAACAAACACACTTTGATCTATACTCACCCCCAGATTTCTATTGCAAGGTAAGCTGTTAATTGATACTGTATTAACATAAGATTAGTGCCATCTTTCATTTGTAGTTTTTCTCCTTAATTTCAACCTTCTGCACCTAATGTCGAAACCTTCAATGCAGGTTGGGATAGCGGGGGTGCAAGCGGATGAGATAATGAAGAAAACCAAGATAAAGGAGGACAACTGGACACCTGTTTGGGGAGAGGAATTCGAATTTCCATTGACTGTTCCTGAACTTGCTTTGCTTCGAGTTGAAGTTCATGAGTATGACATGTCTGAGAAGGATGACTTCGCCGGCCAAACTTGTTTGCCAGTTTCTGAATTGAAATCAGGGATCCGTGCTGTTCCACTCTTTGATCGCAAAGGAGAAAAGATGAGGTCGGTAAGGCTTCTGATGCGCTTTGATTTTCTCTGAGACAAATAGTAGATAGTCCATTTCCTCTGTATTCACTTTGGTTAAACTTTTCCACGGTCATTTGATTCTACACTTGATGTAATATATATTTTACTTCTTTGTTTTTTTTTTCAAGTCCTGCCGTCCTGCTTGCTTAGAAGTAGCTTATCAACTTATCATGATTCTTAATCTGCTGAACATTTATCAGTTTTACTAATCCCATTGTCCATTTTCTGCAACTCACAGGGGTCAGATTCACACTAGAAGCATAAAGGAAATTAAGACTACAATTTGGAAATGGTTGTGTACTTGATTTCTTCGCCCATAAAAGAAACCAAGAAAGAATAAAAAAAAGAAGAAGGTTGCATTCATTAAAGACACCAGACTTTGGTAAATCATAGATGCTTCCGTGGGTTTCTTTGCTTATTAATATGGTTTTCCTCGTCTTTAATACGTCGTTCTATAAATAGTAATGAATCAGTCCACTATATAATTTATTTTATATATATTTTTTTTAAATTTAAATTTAAAAATAAAAAATAAAAATAATGAAGTTCGTTTAGTGATCAGTTTGTGTCAGCCCGTAAATTTAACCTCAAGGTCCTTAACTCAGTCTTCCGAACACGTCCTAATTAACATAGAAATTTCTGTGTCAAACCACTTCAGATCAAGCTTTTTTAGTCGTACTTGGATCGGATTATGAGCTATCTTGATCCATTTGATGTCTCTATCGTCAAGGTGAAACACGTTGTTATATAATATTAATTATTGTAGATACTCTGATATGTATTTAAGTAGTTTTCATTCTATCCAAAATAACGAAGGAAAGTCAATCATATTCTTGTAATTCTTGACTCGAGTCAAACACGTTAATTTCAAAGGTATCACCACAAACAAGATGAGGAAGTATAGATTTAAGTCATGCATTCAAATAAATTTTAAGCATTTCAATTCTCATTTTTAACAGTTCAAGACATCACCAAGTGGCTTCACACGAAACTAAGAAAAAAATGGAAGTCAATTTAAACGAGAAACTAGTCAGAAACAAGCAAGTCTTCAGCGCAAAATAACTTAAAAATCAAGTAAAGGTAATCTACTCACGAAGAAATCACATGAAAAATAATAGCATGCAAATCATAATCATTTGAATATGTTGTATATTGTAATTAGTTTTTAAATGACAAAATATCTTTGGATTTTTTTCTTTTTATCATTTTATTATTAATAGTTACTAGGTAAGTTTAATTATTTTAGTTTTTTTATTATTTTATGTGACTTATTAAAAATTGTAAAGTAGCCTAGGGTTTTGTTACTTAACTATGGTTATGTATTACCTATAAAAAGGCAAACATTATAAACAATCTTTCTTTTGAAATGGAAATTTGATAAGCTTTATTGCTTGCTTTCTATGATACTTTGGTGGTTCATGTGAAATTTTTCCTTTATCCAACCTTTTAGCAAGAAAATGTTAGTGGTAGAAGTAAAATTCAAGTAGGTGAACATTTTATTTTAAATTTGAATTCTAGTTCCCATTTATTTTTAGTTCACCCTCAAGTTGGAAATTGGTAGAATTCTTCTTTTAAACTTGAGGTTCTTTGACCTACAGTTATCATTAAGTAAAGTAAATTCAAATTAGTGGTTAAACTTTTAGGCTTAAATCTTCTCCCTTACAAGTTATTTCATATTTGTTGAATTTCAATTTCTTAAATTTTTTTGATTATTGTGTATGTGATTGTTATGGGAATATTTGATGTACCTGTTGGATTTGAATTTGTGATTGAGTTGGGTTGATATTGAAACATGAACCTAGTAGAATTTAGGGTGAATATTGCATGGAAATGCATGGTGAATGAGCTTGGTTCATGGCTGGTGTTTTAAGGAGTCAAATGTGCATTCTTTGTAACAAAAAATATGGGATTAGGGTTGTCATTATTGATCACACTCCATGCAATTGAATAATAATTTTACAATTAAAAAAATAATACCTGAGAATGATAATATTTAATCATTTGCATCCATAAAGAATGATAAAACCTTGTAATAATTTCATAATTTTGTTACTATTTCATAAGAATACCTTCTTTATTCCATTTTATTTTTAATTATTCAGTATCAACTTAGCAATTAGTTTAGTTAATCCTGCTTAGATTCCAATTATAATTAGTAGTTAACTTCAAGTCTCTATGAGAGCTAGTTTTCTTGTAACAAAACCTAAAATATCAAAATTAAAATATTAGATAATCAAATGAACACCAATTAAATTGTAAAAATCAAAGCTTAAAATATAAGTATATAGTACTTATAAGCACAAAAATTACTCCAATTCGATTCACATTCCAAGATGGTTGAAGTTTTTCACTTAGAATTTTTATTGCAGACTTCAGTGGATTGAGAGGGTTGTACCCAAATGTTCTCCGCCTTTAATCAAATACAAAATTACATCTGAGAAATTATGCAAGGGATCGATCTAAGTCCAACCGATCCATCAATGAACTGGTTCGATCCAATTTCGTTGTTATTGAATTATTATTTTAGTGTATGACAAGACTAAATTCTCTCAAGGAAATTAAAAGAATGGAACAAAAATTTGATGATTACAGCCTGGGATATGCAAGCATTTTACTTAATTATTCTCTGGCAGCTGACAGTCTTAGCCCAGCTTCTCTGCCACAAACAATCCTTTGTCTCTTCCTTGTAATTACAGTTGAAACAAAAGCATAGAAAATCAAGCAATCTCTTTCCGTTTCACCAAGAAAAAGGAGACCTAGAGGCAGCATTATTCCTATTATAAGAAAGTGGGGACATTTACACTTGATAAAATAAGACTTGAGACTCAACTTTTCATCTGCCTTGAGATAGATAGTTTAATGAGCATAAAGTCTTACTTTGCTGAGACGCCATTCTTGATTCTTAAGTCCCAGTTAAGAACGCTTCAGCCCATTTATCTCTTTATGTGAAACTAATTAAATACAAAGACAACAAACAACAGGCAGTTGAAACTCCATTACCATCACCATCAGCATCCCCATCCCATCTTTCTATAACAAATGGCGAAGACAATGCATGCTGTCAAGTTCTGCTTCTTTTTTAAGAGAATTTTCAGGATCAAGGCGGCTGAGCCTCCAAAGGAAGTCAAAGACATTTTTAACTTATACACTTCAGAAACAGGCACCATGACCGTTGATGATCTGCACAGATTTATGACTGAATTTCAAGGGGAGACTGACACCACTAAAGAGCATGCTCAAGAAGTCTTCAACAGTCTCAGGCACCTTAACATCTTCCATCGAAGAGGACTTCATCTTCATGCATTTTATCGATATCTCTTAGGCGACCATAATACTCCTCTTCCTTCCCAGGTGCAATCTTGCATCTTTATTAATTTTTTTTTTTTTTTTTTTAAGTCCTTGAATTTGAACTGCTTTAATCAATGATTTATACATATATACTTGGATTTTCCTTCCGTTACTTTATATAAAATGAATATTTATATTCAGGTGCACCATGACATGGATCTTCCATTGGCGCATTACTTTTTATTCACAGGACATAACTCTTACTTGACTGGAAATCAACTCAGCAGTGACAGCAGTGTTGATCCTATTATAAAGGCTCTGAAAAAGGGTGTAAGAGTGATTGAATTGGATCTCTGGCCGAATTCCGAGAAAAATGATGTCAAAGTTTGCCATGGAGGGTATGAATACAGTTTTATCGGAAAATGAATACTGATGAGTTTGAATTGTCCAATTTTTTTATGGATTTAGTTTGATCTCTTTTATGAATTAAAGTTGCAACAAAAATGTAGGACACTGACTGCTCCAGTGGATCTTATCAAATGTTTGCACGCTATTAAGGATAATGCATTCGTTGCTTCTGAATATCCTGTTGTTATAACTTTTGAAGATCACCTTACCGCAGATCTTCAAGGTTTAGTCGCGAAGGTGAGAAATTTGTATTCTAAGTCCTAGTAATAATTTTGGGCATAATTAATGTCTACCGCTCTCTTTGACGGAAGATTTATGTTTAACAAATTCTAGATGGTGACTGACACATTCGGACAAATGCTGTATTACCCTGATTATGAAGATGAATTTCCTTCCCCAAATTTGTTAAAGAGGAAAATTCTGATTTCAACCAAGCCACCAAAAGAGTACCTTGAAGCTCAGGATGGCAAGGGAAATTTGCAGAAATCGAGAACGGCATCAATGAAAGAAGTTCCACAAGTGGAGAAGACAGATTCTAAAATTTTATCTGATGACGCAAAAGATAAGGTGAAATTATTGCAGAATCCAAAAGTTAATTATCCTTCGATATGAAAACGTATTTGTACAAATCATTGCCTCTTTATTCATTTTCATATTATCACTTGATTGATGTATAGCAGGATCAGGTTGATGAGACAGAATTCATTGAGGAAGAAGATGAGGATAAAGCTGCCCTTCAATACAAAAACTTGATTGCAATTCATGCAACAAAACTGAAAGGTGGATTAGGGAGCTGGCAAGGCCTTAAACTGAGCAAAGTTAAACGTCTTAGCATGAGTGAGCAACAACTTGAAAATGCTATAAAGAAACACGGAAAGGATATTATCAAGTACTATATAATTTTCATTACCAAAAGTTAGTTTTAAAGTCAAGTCCTACATAGGTTCAATAAAGATCTCGATGTTCCATTGACGCTAATTTTCTTGCTTCAGATTCACCCAGAGGAACATCTTGAGAATATATCCGAAGGGCACGCGCATATTCTCATCTAATTACAATCCTTTTGTGGGATGGGCACATGGAGCTCAAATGGTTGCATTTAATATGCAGGTTAGCCATTACACATAACCAGGAAAAAAAATAATTCCTTCGATCAGAAATTTTAAGTTTATATGTGCCTTTCAACTTATTGGCTCTTTTCTGCCTGACAGGGAACTGGGAAACGTCTTTGGACAATGCACGGAATGTTCAGAGCCAATGGCGGCTGCGGTTATGTGAAAAAGCCTGACTTTCTGTTGAAGGGTGATCCAAAGTATGACTTTTTTAACCCTAGCGAGCCTTTACAACCCAGACAAATTCTTAAGGTGAGAGTATTACTGAATAATACTACAATTTTTCCTATCTTCATTGTAGCTGAAATCTTCTCAATTTTCACTTCTATTTTTGAAGGTTAAAATCTATCAAGGAGAGGGTTGGCATTTGGACTTCCCCCCCGAAGCCTTTGACCGATATTCTCCACCAGACTTCTTCATAAAAGTAATTAAGACCAACAAATCTCAATTATTCATATAAATTAAGTAGCTTAATTACAAAAATAATTTATTTTTTGCAGATTTCAATTGCTGGAGTGCCGGCCGATGAACTCAAATTTAAAACAACTACAGTGGCAGATGATTGGGTACCATCATGGAACCAGGAGTTTGAATTCCCACTAACTGTTCCAGATTTAGCTGTGCTTCGATTTCAAGTTTATGATTACGATACTTCTGGGCAAAATGACTTCGCAGGGCAAACATGTTTACCTGTATCAGAATTGAAAAGAGGGATCCGAGCAGTTCCACTGCGTAATAAAAAAGGCGACCAATACAAATACACTAGGCTTCTTGTGCAATTTAACTTTGAATAGTAATCTCATAAAATCACGCATATATGTATATCACATTGATTTTTCAACATTGATGTTGATGTACGATATCAAGTAATGAAAATTTAATATTGATTCACTTCATTATTCACTTACACCGAAGTTGAAACCTCAAACCACCCTTTGGTGCCTTGATATGAGTATGATGGAATTTCTAATTCTACCTCTAAACTCTAATTAGCCCATGTTTCCTATTTTTTGTTTCTGCCTTTGGAGGTGGAATCTGATAGATTTTCTGTTGCTTTAGAGATAATAGAAAATAATAATTATAAATGTGTAATTTATTGGAAGACCCTGAAAAGCTTTACTAAAGGCAAAGTTATAATTTATGAGTTTCATATACCAGATGCAACACATGCATTCTTAATGGGAATTGTGACTTGAGCTTTTCAGCTTCCTATAGCCAATAGAGAATTCCTATTAGGGTAAATTTTCTCTCCAAAACCTATATAAATAGTTTTACTATTGAAAATCATCAAGTGCTTTATGAGAAGGACCAGAAGGATTAATCACTCGCCTACAAATTCAAGTTTCCACCTAAGGATTCAAAGCTTCTGCATTATGCCTTAAACAAGTTTTTCTGTATCTCAAATTAACTATCATTTTTTGTGTTTAATAATCACTATGTAATCCTGTTATTTATCGTGTGTGATTGATGTTTACATATTGTTATGCATGATTAATTATGGAATTTTATAACAATTGGCATCAGAACCATTTCATAGTTGATACTGAACCTGAAAATTACTTTCCTATTATGGATGAACTAGAGCACAAAAGTTCGAAAACTTTGTGAAAATTTGATGAAACAAAAAATAAAACACTTGTATTGTAGCCATTATAGTATGTAAGTTCTATGATGAATAGATTGAATTAGTTTAGTGGGTTTGTTCTACTCATCAAGGGTTAATTTGGTATATTACTTGTTCGATTGCATTAAGATTAAGTGAATAATTAATAGTTGAACTTTTGGATTTTTTTTAAAGCCATAAAATTTGCAAATTGTTTTATTTGTTTTCAATTCTTTAAATGAATTGAAACTTGATTAATGAAACTGTTACACCGTGGCATAGAGGTGACACTTTTTATCTTTAATGATAATCAAAGTTTGATCACAACGTTATAACCTTGATCATATAAAAGACAATTTATTCTCAAAAATTTTTAATAGTTGAATTTTAATATACTAAATGGTTAATTTTAGAGGGATGAATAAGATTTTTGAAAGCTTTTATAATTTAAAAGGTTTTTTTTGTTTACAATCAAGTTTATACTTAAAATGATTCAATACATATACAATCAAATTAAACATGTGAATGAAAATAAATCAACAAACAACTCAATCAACACAACTAAAGCAAATATAAAGTAAATATAAAAAGTAAGGGTAGAGAGAATTTGCTCAATCATTTTTATAATAGTTCGAAGTTTTTCCATAATATATCCACTCTTTTAAGTAATTTCACTTAATGTTTTTTTTCAATTAAACTTATGGGATTTCACCCAAATAGTTTTGCTGAGATTTACCCACTACTAGTTTCTCGAAATTGTGTCCTAAGTTTGTGAATCAAATACTAAAGAATAAGTGTCTCTCCAAGGCAAATACAAAATATAAACACAAAACTAATCTCTTAATGATATGAAATGAACTTTATGGAAAGAAAGAAGATAGACTTAATACATAGTGATCTCTAACCCTTCTTTTTTCAAAACACTCCAATTTATAGGTTTTTTGATGAAAAAGTTGTTAGAGTTAAGATACTAGCCGTTAGAAAAGAAAATTACGTTCTTCATAAAATTTTGCATAAATATATGATCATGTGCCTTGGATACACGGTCATGCTGTAATCATGTGCTCCCATTTCTCATACACACGATCTTGCTTTTTCATATGCATGGTCATGCTTTTCATATGCAAGGTCATGTTTTTCAGAACCATGACCATGTTTCTCATATGCATAGTCATGTACCTCATACACACACTCAGGTGCTTTTATTAAATTTGTCTTAGCACAGTCATGTGTCTTTTTTATATGGTCATTTGTCCAAGACATGTAGTCATGTATTTAGACAACTTTGTAAAATTAAACTTTTGTCTCTCTTAGTCATAAATCAATTCATGTCATGAACAAGTTAAATATTTTTACATTTTTTGCATTATATCAAAATATCAAAGATTTAACAATTTTTCATTTTTGATTAATGATAAAAAAAATGTTAAAATACATTTATAGCACAATAAACATGTCATTAAACAAAAATAATTATTTTATCATACATTGAATTGTCAAAATGTTTGTTTCAAAAAAATGATTTTCGAAAGGGAAGATATTTTTTTAATACCCCCAACGATGGATATCAAATAATTTTTATGATAAATATGTTAAAATGATTTCTTTTAACATATTTTTTTAATTTATAACAACAAAGGAGAAGAAATATGTTAAAATATCATCGAATATTTTAATATTTGATTTGCGTCTAAAATGAATTATAACACAAATCAAATATCAAAATATTCAATGATATTTTAATATACTTTTTCTTCCTTTTTTTATTATAAATAAAAAAGAATATGTTAAAAGAGATCATTTTAACATAATAAATTTCTCTCCGTTATAAAAATTATTAGATATCAATTGTTGAAAGTATTAAAAAAATATCTCTCCTCGTTAAAAAAATTATAATATTTAGAGCAATCAAAATCATTTGTGTAATTTTCTCTCTCTAACTTATTTTAAGAATTAAACACAATTTAAAAATTATACCGATATAGGAAAAAAAAAATTTCCCTTTTTGCAAGAAAAATATAATGATTAAATTTATTTGAAAAATTCTTTCTTTTTTTTTTTATTTCGAAGTAATTGAAAACTCCTTTTTTTCAATCAAATTCAAACTAGATATTATACATAAATACTCTCCTATCAAGTTTGCTAGATTCTCCCCTAATGCAATATCAATTGGAAAACATTTTTAAATATTGATACCAATTTAAAATCATTTGTCAAATTTGTTAAAACTTGACAAATATCATTTTCACAAATTTGACACTTATGAAATCATTTTATGTTATTTTGTGAGAAATAAACTTATTTTCAAAACCTTTTTCACAAAATCAATCAAAACATTACAAGACATTAGACTTGCATATATTGATCATAGGCAACCATACATATACACAAATAATCACACACATATATATATACATGTTTCTAAGCACATAATTTCATCAAATCACTTACTTTTCATCATATAATCATATTGGTCAAACACCAAAACATGGTCCTCACTTCAACTTATCTCAAAACAGAGGAATACATACTATAGAAACAGAGGAAGAGGTAAGAAATTACTTACCTCTCAAGCTATGGTTGCTCTCTTTCTCTCTAAGTCTTACTTAATTTTTGGCTCAATTAACTTGGTGGGCTATTCCTGGTTGATCTCTCAAAATCCTAAGGTTGGGGTTCTCTAGAAGGAAAGAAGAAGAAAGGGGTATCTTTATCTAATAACTAGGAAAAACCTGCTTTATATATATGGTGATGAGACAGTAAGGACACATAATCATACATCTAAAAAATTTCAGATTTCCCTTCTTCCCACTCTGTGCATAGAAAAGTCTCCCAAAGAGATTCATGCATATGTCATATGTAACCTCTAAATTATTATCTTACCCCTGAATTCTCTTAACTCTCTTTTTTACTATATAATCTCTTTTTTAACCTTGATTCTAAAATGAGCATTCTAACATCGATATATTACATGTATGGAGTCTAACAAAACACCATCATGTCTGCCTTTTGGGAGAATCTTTTCTTATGTGTCCCTTTTTTTTTTATAGAAAAAACACTTTAAATTGTCTTTTTGAATAGCAAGTGCATGCACATGCAACTTTGGCTTGCCTTTTTTTTTTTTTTTTGGTTAAAAGATGTCTTGCTTTGATCAACTGTCATATGCACAGCCTCACTCTTCTCTTACAACAATCGCTACTCTTCTTGCACACACATGATCTATAACTCTTGACTAACCACTTATTTTTATATGTGTTATAAAAAAAAACTTAAATGGAGTGTAATGTGATAAGAGAGTATTAATAATTTAACCCACTTAAAATAAGTCATTAATCTCTATCTTCAGGGACTTCAGTTTGCAAATATGTCCCTCAATTGCATAATATGTTCATGAATGCCTTTAATGCTCGTGAGTTTCAATAAAGTAAGTCTAC
The DNA here is from genome assembly GCA_026122585.1 of Anacardium occidentale. Taxonomy (NCBI): domain Eukaryota; kingdom Viridiplantae; phylum Streptophyta; class Magnoliopsida; order Sapindales; family Anacardiaceae; genus Anacardium; species Anacardium occidentale. The sequence continues at coordinate 94,076 of JAJEJH010000151.1, read as the reverse complement.
TCATCAAGATGAATCCCAATGTCTTATCAAATGTAAAAAACTAAGTTTTAATGGCATTCATTCAAAACCTTAACATTATCACATTCAAGAATCGAGCCACAATTACTAGACATGATATGAGAATTAATAAACATCATACATAACAAGTTAGAGAGTTACCACTTTTCATATAACACCATCTATGTCTCACTACTAGTATTAATCGAATAAAGTAATTCATCTTTATGATAGCATAGTGAAGGTCAATACACCTTAAATGAACCTTATCATTTAATTATCATTGCTCAACATAAGAACCTTATCATTCACATACATAATCATTTATTCAGCTGCAATTGGATTCACAAACATGCTTAATACTTAATAAAATAAGAGATATAATCCATCAAGTAAAAAATAATTAATTTACCAATGTTAATTAAATCAAATAAACAAGAATTGTATATCATTTAATTACCTTATAATAAAGATATGACATATAATGATTCTTAAATAGTTATTAATGAAATTATAAATTATTAATATTTTACAATAAATGTCTCTAATTAAAAAATAAAAACAATTTACGTATCATCCTAATTATCATAAAATATAACATTCCTTGTGAGTACAATATTATATTACCATGTTTAATTGGAAGTTTGATGTCAATTTCATTTACATTATCATGAAAGGTATCACATAATACATATATTTCAAAATATAGACGTTGTGGCTATTCTAAATTCATGCGAAAAATCAAAATAAAAAAATGGATATTTCAGAACATACAGCCCATACAAATAGCTAAAATGATATTTAAAAGCATATAGGAGTAAAAAATGTTACTAAAATGCCCCATGTGCCTATACGATATTTTACAAGTAATTATGCAACTGCAAAAGATTAAACATAACTTTTGTATAATATCCAACCAAATAAGAGGTGTGGCCTGGTGGTAGAGATGGTACATTATCATACAATGCAGATACAGGTGAAAATGATTGGCCTACAAAGTCATTTCCCCAGAGGGGGAAGGTTGGCATCTGCAAATCCACTGAGGGTTCCTGAATGTCAAAGCTGATACAGTACATAAAAAGTCTGATTTGATTCTTGTTAAAATATTTAGAATCCTATTCTCTTCCTTATAATTTAAGAAATCTATATTCCATTTGAAAGCTTCACTGAATTAACAATTACTGAAGAAAATCTTGACAGGCCATCTTTAACTAATTGAATGCTTCCAACATTATTTTACATCAGACAATTAATTTATCATGTGTAGAGGTGGTTTCCTTTTGTGGTTAATTAATTAAAAAGCCACAAACAAGGAGGTTTTTGATGTGAAGTAATAACCCATTTTGTTTCTCTATCTTGGAAGAAGAGTATGTTTTCCATTGCTTTTGACAGTAATGAAAACTGAAACAAAAGACCCTGATGAGCTTTGATTTTGGGCCTTCAATGCAGATTCGTAGATGGAGTTGAAAAATTCCAATTAAGACACTGTTCACACGCTATACTTCAATAAAATATTTAAAGCATATTTAGAAACCCCACGTTCACGAGGACAGCCTGTGAACTCACCATGGTGGCCCCTGGAATCTTACAGCCTTTCCTTAAAATGTTATAACAGATCAAATACCAGTAATCGAAATCCATTAATAAAATAATTATTGTAGTGCGAAATCTCCCCATATCTGACACAGATTGTTGAATCCATTTGGTATAATTATGGACACAGGTTGTTCCACTGAAATTAAAAATTTGGTGCTTGAATTGCTACAACGTGTGTTGGATCCCAATATATCTCCCTGCCTACAATGATCTCCCTGGAATCTGTACAAATTCCCTTGCCCCAATGTCTCCCAGACCAGATGATTAGTTAATTACTTGGCCTAATACTAAAATACTGACAAGGAAAGCAACAGATTGATAAGGAACCACTTCAATATTTCTTTCAACAAATTGAGCTAGAAAGTAGTGGACATCATTTGCTGAAAGTGACCACTAAATTAAGTCTGTCACTAACAAAAACAGAGGTATGTACCCAGATGAGATCACAAGTTGAGGACCAAAAATTCGGAATGAAAAAATAAAAAAGTTGCAGAAAATTTAGGAATCCAATCAGAAGGGAGACGAGAAGGTACAGGTAGTGAAGCTAACAACATTAGTATCCTCACAAAGAGCCAGTGCCCTTTCCAAAGTAGCGACAGTGTCAGTCGAATTAGGCCTCTCTTTCCCTTCCATTTTGACACATTGAATGGCAATGGCAGCCACCATCTTTACTGCCTCTGCCTCGTTGATATCCGGCAACCCCATGCTTTTATCCAACACATTGTTTAGATGCCCTGCTGATATTTCTGGCTCTGCATACGCCACAAGGTCCTCTGCAGTCCCATCTATATTTTTGAACACAGCCTTTTTTCCTGTCAAAAGCTCCAACAATACAACCCCTAAGCCATAAATATCAGTTTTTGCGGTTAGTACATTTAGTACAAAATACTCAGGATCTATATACCCAACTGTTCCAACTGCCTTGGTTGACACAGATTCTTGATCAGTCAATAGAGATAATCCAAAATCAGAGACTCTAGCGGTCCAATTAGCATCTAAAAGTATATTTGAGGACTTGATATCTCTATGAATTATAGGAGGCACAGCATAATTGTGAAGATATTCAATCCCTCTAGCTGCATCTAAGGCAATTTTGATTCTCATTTTCCAAGAATTTAAAATGTTGCTGCTCTTTCCATTGTTGTTCTCCTTATGCAAATGGTCATGAAGTGCCCCATTGCTCATGTACTCATATACCAAAAGCCTCTCATCTCTTTCTTCGCAGTATCCAATGAGTCCCACTAAATGCTTATGATGAAGCCTTGATAACAACGCCAACTCAGAATCAAATGCACTTTCTTTCTCCTGGGATTTGTTTTTCTTTGCATAATTTTCTCCCCTTTTAATAGCGACTTCTCGTCCATCTTGGAGCTTGCCTTTGTAAACACTGCCGAAACTTCCACTACCAATCTTGTTCTCTGATGAGAAGCTGTTGGTTGCAGAAGCAAGGTCCGAGAGTGAAAAAATCTCAGTCTTATCTGTGCGAGATGAATATGATGATCCACTTCTTTGGCGTCCCAATGTTTGTGAACCCTGGCGCCTAATTGAAAACGACCTTAAAGATGGCATATTAGAGCCACTGTAGGCTGCATTTGCAGCAGCAATTATGGGTTGTTCCAAAGTATAAATTCTGTTGTGCCAAAAACGATACACTCCAGCCCATAAACAATAAACAACAGCAGAAATTCCTGCGAAAGCCCCAACTGAACCAAAAATTATAAATATCAAAGAAAGCTTGTTTGTGGTTTTTGTTGTTGACGAATGTGGAAGTTGATCTGGTGATGGTGCTTGTGCTAACGGTGGCAATGGCGCTGAAATTGGGAGTTCAATTTGGCATGATTTACAAATATTTGCCGAACCATCGCACAGAGACTCAGAATTCGGATACACGCCACATGTGCCACATGAACTTTCAACACAAGGACCAGGAATAATCATTCCCAATGGTACAACACTTCCTAAATTAGAAGCATTAGACCACCCTGGTCCCCAACAAACCACTGAAAAATTCCTGGTGGTTAACCCGCATATGAAGTCCAAACCAGCAACAATGGACTCAAAAGAAACATCACTTATTGCACTGGTCTCGGAATCAACCATTTTTGTGTCTCCCCAGCATGTAACCCAGCCATTTCTTTGTGTAATAGCACAACTAAAATTTGCTCCCAGTGCAAGACCTGAAAACTCATAAGCTGAACTGAAAGGAATATTCAGCTGCCCGGAATTGTTATTCCCTTTACAAACTAAATGTCCATTTGCATCCAACCCGCAAACATGTGACTCTCCAGCAACCAAACTCGACATTGCCAAGTTACCGAACTGCCTTTGAATATTATCTCCAATTCCATTCTCACCCCAACAATGCACTTCACTGTTATTCCTCAAAATGCCACACGTGAAACCGCTCCCTGATGTGATTGACTTGAACCTGAAATCAACACCAGGTGATGGAAATGAAGACCTACCTCTCCAACATCTGACCAAGCCAGAGTTGACCTCTCTAGCACAAACTTGATCATCACCGACGGCTACATCAGTCAATCGAACGGTGAGGTTATGGTACAAACGTCTCGGCAGAAAGGTTGAGTTTACTGCAACGTCGGTGTCCCAGCAATGCAAGCTCAAACCATCGGACCTGAGGCCACAGAAGAAGTTATGGCCACCAGAGACAGCCTGGAAAGAAACATTTGGCAAAACGGTGATATTTTCACCCTCTTGGAAGCATTGGATTCTTTGGCTGGATTCACCGGCAACGATACCGCAAACGGTAGTGGTGTTATAGATGACAGCGAAAGTGGAGGCTGAGCCGAGGGGGTTAACGGGTGTACTCAGTAAAAAGATGGTGGCAATGAATGTGATGAAGATGGAAGCAAAGAAAGGACGGAGCTTTAATAATGGTATCATTTCAAAAATTTGCAGAAGAGTAATAAGGTCTGGTTTTGTTTCTTCATTGAATTGATGAAAAAGTTGAAGAAAGAAGAAAGGAGGAAGATGAGAGCACGACGACGAAAAAATTAAATAAAATAGCGCAAACAAAAATAATATAAAATAAAGGGTGGTCAGTTTTCGGCCTTCCCTAAGGTTCACTATAATTACAAATCACCTCTAAAGTTTATAAAAATTGTTGATCCAGGCCTTTCAGAGGGTATTTAAATGATAATTGTTAAAGATACATGATATATTTAAAAATTAAAGAAGGGAATCAATAAAATTATGAAACAGGGGTGGTCCTATGAAATTTGGTGCTTCTGAGAATAAAAAATCCATTGTGTATAGTTGTGGGGCTTGCCAAAAAGTTTCCTTCCTTTTAAACTATGAAAATGAATGGCTAGCATTTACTGTTGTTTGAAAGAATGCAATGTGAACCCCAGTTGAGAATTTATTCTTGTAGTTTTGTCTTTCTCAAGAGCAAATTACAAGGTCCCACCCAAAGTTTGAGCAATATACATTTGCATAGGTTTATCAATTAGGTTAAACAAACCAGATGTTCAATTACAAAATTTGGTTTCAAATCAAGCAAAATTCAAGCTTTAGGCAAGTCTAAACAAACAAAATTATCCATTAAATTATCAATGTCAGGATTGAACAAATAGTATTTAAATTTGAGTTCGATATTCTGATAACTTATTATGAGAATGATATATATTTGATAACGTTTTAAACATATAATAAATTGTAAAAGTGTTTTTATATTTTTTTAAAGTTATAAAATGGGTTTGAAATAAGCCCAAAGCCCAAAAAATTATTAAACTAAATTTAAACCAAAAAAAAAACTGAGTTTAAATGAATAGATTTGAATCTTTTTATAGATCTAGAGTCGAATTCAATAGGTTTAATTGTCAATATTAGACATGCATCAATATTTTTTTTTCTTTTTTTCTTTTTTTCAAATTTTTGGAAAGAAAAAAAAATATAGATGCTCTGCTAAAATTAATTTCTTTTCCAATGGAGTTGACTTGGGGTTTGGTAATTATAGTTTTGGAGTTGAAGGGATGAGAAGGTGGTTTGACAAAACCTTGGATAATTTAGGGGAGTGATGAGATTAGATGAGATGAGATGTCACTGGAATTTTGTTAATGATCTGAAATCATGTGGTTTTGCATTGACTGGGAAGCTTTTAATACTTAGTTAATGGAGATGATTAGAGTTTAATTTTTTGTTAATCAAACTTCCAACTTGCATGTCTCCAATACTTAAATCATTTCAGAGACCACAAAATTTTCCACACATCTAACAGGCCAATCTTCATATGATATCTGTCTGCTACTTACTTAAAATATCAGTTGTTTGAATATATATTTCTGCTTGTATGGAATTATGTGTCTATTTAATAGAATTTATTTGATTTAAATTATTGGATTTCAGATTAAATAAATTAATTATGATATATTTAACTTAACTTACATGAATAATTTAATTGTGCTCAAAATCATTCCATTCCATGGAATCAAGATTCCTGATGACCTTCAAAATTAAGCAATTTATTTTGCTTATTAATGTTAGAAATACTTATTTCTTGTATTGGATTTATATATTAATAACAATTATGACCAGTATTTTTTTTCTTTTAACCATTTTATTTAAATTATTTTGGGCTGAAAGTTCATGTTGGTGGATATTAACCCAAAATCTATTAAGTTTAATTAGGTCAGTTTAAGTATAGTTTATATTGGGCATTGGCCCATATACTCTTAATTGAATCAAACCAAATTAAGGTGAAATCATAATTATCAAAGGTCATCTGGTTTGGGCCATTTCTGAACTGTTTTTTTTTTTTTTTTTTTTTTGAAAAGGTTTTCAATTGGTTGGTTATTTTCAAATCTAACCGATACAGATCCGGGATGAATTTGATTTGTCTGAGCCTATCCATATTAGACCCGAATCCATGCATAATAAAATAATATTTTATTATTATGTATCAATAAATTTCTCATAAATTGAATTGCATAATTTATATCTGGGGGTTGAACAATCTTTCACTGTTACAGATGATAGCACAATTGAACAAAAGGCAATTTATGAAAAGTGGGAGCTTTCAACCTAAGGAAGAAAATGCTAAGAAATTCCTAAGCCAAATTGCAAACTGGTTCATTGGATGGAAAAAGGTAGAAATAAGCATGCTTCTTCTTCTTAACAAGCGTGTTTCAGTGCAGTAACACAAGGCTACAAGAATGTAAGGGAATACATAATGGATATGTCTAATCTTGTGATAGATTAAGGGCACTGAAGTTGGATTTGTCTGATGCCATTCTCGTGCACTTGGTCTTGATTTGTCCACTTGTATAATTCAATTTTTAGATAAAGTTACAATATTCAAAAAGAAAAATAGACTCTTATGAACTTATTGATGATCAATGTTCGCAAGAGGAAAAGAGAAATTGAAACAAGAGAAGTTTGAGAGTCCGATTTTGCTAGTTGTCTCGGTAGTAGAAGATCCATTTTTGGTTATATTTTCATGTTAGCGAGAGGAGTTGTGTCAGAATAAAGTGTCAAACAAACACTTATAATTTCTTCCACCATAGAAGCAGAATTTGTTGCTTGTCATAAGGCATCAAATCAAGGACTATGATTCTGAAACTTTATCACATAACTAAAAATTGTGGATAGTATTGAAAGGCCATTGAAAATTAATCGTGATAATAAAGCCACTAAATCGTATTCCAAGAACAATAGGAGTTTATCTAATCAAAAGTTATTGACATTAAATTCCTTATTGTTAAAGAGAGAGAGTTTAGAGTCTTCATATGTCATTTAAACATATTAGTACAAATTTTATGATTGTAAATCTGCTTACTAAAGATTTGTTACCTAATGTATATCATGAAAATGTCGTATGAGTATCGTTTGTCCTGATGATATATTTGCATAGTGGGAGTTTGTGCATTTATATTTTACTTGACATATTTTTTTTTTTATTTTAATTACTTTTAAATAAATAAATAATTTGAATTAAAGTTAGATTTTTTCAATCCGATTTTGCATAGAGTCTTAAAAGTTTATTTAATTCATTTTGAATTATGAATTAGGACTTGTCGAAAATAAACATAATAAAGAATCATATTGTATGAATTTTCCATGCTACAAATTCATACTTGATCCATGTCATTGAAGGCATTAATGATTATAACCATTGTTTGGTCTTGTGCATCAAATGTGACAAATATTATTGATGGACTAGATTGTTGAAAGATATTACCGATAAAGGCAGTTAAAGATTGAGCTAATAAAGTAAATAATGTATAACCTTTAGTTGACATATGTGATCCAAGTGGGAAATTGTTAGAAATATTTATTTCTTATATTGGACCTACAAATTAATACCAATATATATTGTAACATTTTGGGTAATATCATTAGAGCCTGTTTTGCTGTGATCAATTAAGGTAATAATATATTTGGTGGACATAGACACATCTCACCAATATTATTTTGGTATGAGTTTCACAATGTGTAAAGACCATATCTATTTTATTTTATTATTTATAATGAGCTAACATAAAATATAATAAATACAATATAAATAGTGTTGAAACCCTGTGTATTTTGATGTGATGACAAAATTATATTAAAATATCTAATTTATCTTTGCATGAAACGACCATGATAAAGCAGGACAAAAGAATTTTATTTTTACAATTTTGGTTAGGCATACAACTGTGTCTGTCTTAACAGCACGATTATGTGTCTTATATAAAGAGACATATGAGTTGTTTAGTCATGTAGATGTTTATGCAATAAGATATAAGGATGTATGATCACACAACATTCAAGCACATGATTGTGTGTGTTAAACCCCAAATAAATGGCAAATAACTTAAAAGGGGTGAATAGGTTATTTCAAAAACTTCTATAAATTTAAACTTTTGTAGCCAAGTTCAATTAATTAATATAATCAATTAATTAATTCGAATCTATTCAAAGCAACCAAACAATCAATTAAATAATATAAAGAAATAAACATAAATAAAAAGAGTAAGGGATAGAAATTGTTCAGCAGATTTTAAAATGGTTCGGAGCTTCTCCACACCTCCTACATTTACTACTTCAAGCAACCCCGCTTGAAGATTTCCTTCCACTAATTTCAACTCCGAAGTTATAATAGTTTTAACACAAGAGATTTCGTCCTTCTTATACTAGTTTTGATACAAGTGATTGCACCATTAACTTAGTTTTAACAGAGATTACGCCCTACAGTAATTTCATGAAATTGCACCCAAGGGTTTGTGGAAAAATTACAAAGAAATTGTCTCACAAGACTGATACAATAATAAGTTTTCTCTCAAATGAGTTACAGTATATTTCTAATGAAAGAAAATATGGAGAAAAATATGAGAATGAGAGGAAGTGAGTATTTGGCTTGATTCTATCTTCTTCATAAACTCAAATATGCTCTTTATTTATAAATGAAAAATTTGGAAAACTGATCAGAGAGTCATTGGCAAAATCTACATGATAGTGTGTTTATTGTGTACGACCATGCTTCCTTCAATAAATGCGCCCAACGGTCAATTTTGTATGTACATACGATTGTGTGATTTCTTCACACAGTCGTGTGTTAATTTTTTATGCATTTCTTCTGATTCCAGAAGGTAGCACGGAATGCATGCACTGTCAGCACACAAAAGACACACGGCTGAATTTTTGCCTTGCACATGGGTGTGTGTTTCTAACACACGGCTATGTGTTATTTGTGCTTTGATTTGTCTTTATTTGGCATGACAACATAACATAATTAATAAAATACAAATAATTAAAAAAATTTTAATTTAAGTTCGGATTTGTGTTTGTGTTTAGTTCTTGTGGTTCGTATTTAGGCTCGTATTCATTGATTTTTAAAATTATAGTTTGAATTCGAGTTCGGCCAGTTCATTTTAGATTTATTCGAATCGAATTTAAAAAGAACCTGAATATATTCAGTTTAAATCTAGCCCTAACTATAACGACTTTTTCCTCTTAAACACTATGAAAGCAAGTTTATTTGAAGTTAGAATGGTAAGAGAACTCAATGTAACAAAACTTCTATATTCTAGTTTTCTCTTCCCTCTCTTGTCTCTCTCTAAAAACTTAATTGTAAATTCTTGAGAGAGTGCATGTGAGCTTTAGATTTGTATCAATCCATTACAGACATGTATTTCTTTGGTATTTTTGTTTCAAACATTTAAGCACAATCCTATGAAATTAGTGTAAGGATATAAAACTATGATGGGTGCAATCCCGATATAACTATGGTGGGTAAAATCTCGTAAAACTATTGTTGAACATAATCCCATAAAAGTAGTCGTGATCAAAATCCTATAAAACGATTGTAAACGTTTTTATGAAATCCTAGAAGACTAGTGAAATTTTAAGTGAGTTTGTTTAAAAAAGAAGATATAGAATGTTTGTGGTCAAAGCTTCAAACTACTCTAATCGGACTAAGTATTTTTTTTCTCATTTACTCTCTTAATTGTTTTAATTTGCTTGTCGTTTACATTGAAATTGATCTGAGTATAAATTTGATTTTAAGTAAAAAGTTTCAAAATTAATAAAGTATTTTATAAATCTTATCTATCCCTTTAGAACTAGTCATTAATTTATATTTGGGATTTATCGAATAGGGTTGGGGGCTTCCATCTAAATCTTAATTTATAGACAAAAAATCTTTATTGGGTGCATTTAGATTAAAGTAAATTGAACATAGTTATAAATATACTAACCCCGCATTCAGCTTTTCTCAGAACTTCTTCTGTAGATGTATTATATTATGTATTTTATTTTGAACTTTATGTTTCATTTTTACTATTAATTACTTTATCTATACACGGAAAATAATTTATTTAAAAAAAAAAAGAGCAACAATGGTTATCCTTTAGTGGTTAGTGACTTGATTTATTGGCCTTTTCAAAAAAAAAAAAAAAAAATCCCATCACAACCCACTACACTTTAATTGACTCCCAAGAAAATAATTGATGCTAGTATTTGGATTGGACAAGCTTAACATCTCTCACAAATTTAATTATTGCAATTTTAACTTATGTTAAATATTAATAAGAATTTCAATTAAGTTAGGCATATGTTTATAAAATGAATAACTATAAATAATTGAATTTAGATATTATATTATCTTTTAACCTTGTACAAGTTTACTACACGTGTATATATGTATATGTGTACGTGTGTGTATATTTACACATGTGATGAAAAGTATGTTTACGAGAGTACAGTTATAAAATTTGGACAGAAAAAAAAAAAAACAAAAAAGAATATGTATATATTAATTTAATATAAAATATTATCAATAATATATTTTATAACTACGATAATATCAATCCTAATTTAGCATTTTTCATAAACCAATTGACTAAAATCAATATAGCATTTCAAATATCAAGTATGCAATTGACTATACAAATTGATATGCGTAAAGAGATTTAACAATAATAAATGATTTATGTCTCACTTTATCTTTTATTGACTCTGGTTAAGTGAGATTTAAGTCAAGCAGATTTCATCCTTAGGAATAAACAAAGCAAGTAAATAAAAATTAAAAAATAAATAAATATCTAACCTATTAGGGTAAATACCATTTAACCAGTCCATTCTATGTATAGTGTAATTATTTGTAAATTAATAAAGACAAATTTTATATTGATTATGCATCGTCATACTTATGCACATATATATTCATGAAATGTTTGAAAAATCAATATGTCTTTAGAATAGTAAAACTAGAGTCAAATGATTCAGATGACTAATCATGTTTTCCTATCACACTCATATGGTGACTATTATAGAAACTGTCTGTAGCCCCAATATTACTTTGAACTAAGACACAAGAATTAGTAACAAAATTGTCATCGTATTGAACAACCCCAGTAAAAGGTGACAACAGTTTATAAGTGTTAAAATTGTTGTATGTAGTTTAGTAACACACATGAGTGCATATTGTATACTAGATATATTCACTAGATAGATCCGATAAAAGAATTTCATATAGAATGTGATTTTTGTGTTTGTGGAATTGATTTTCTTAATCCAATGGGAATATATGATCCTTTGATTTGAAGTTTTGAAATAGTTTTACACAAAGATTTGTACAGTTTGATGTCATCAAATGGCTCACGTAATAAAAGCACAATAAAAGTGGTGATTAGTTGATTTAACTCTGTATGAAGGCTATAGTTGATCAATAAAGAATTCATCACTCATAGACACAAAAAGAAGTATCTCTTATGAGTTTGCTGATAGATGTCTATGACCATATAATTTTGTGACTACAGTGGGATTGGATATAAGCCCAATCTGAATCTAAACGGATATTAGATTATGGTTACGAAGAACTCCTAAGGTGTACAGTGTTGACTTTAAAATTAACAAGTTTGTTGACCCTAGTGAGAAAAAAATGATTTCTCATGCCACTATTAATCAAGTTTAAGATTTTTTTTTTCAATAGAAATAATGAAAACCAAAATATATTATTACAGAAATGTTTTAGTGTAAAATTAATAAAATAATAAGTTTTTTTTATTATGATCGAGTCATCAATGTGAACTGTTGTTTTCTTATATTAAAAAATTGAATAATGAAATAATGAAGTGATGATGAAAAGTAGAAATCCTGAAAAAAAATATGAAATTGAGTAGATTTTTATATATTTAATATAAAACGATGTTATTTTATGCTTTACAAAAAGACATCGCTATGCCTTTTATAAAAAAAAAAAAAGTTAAAAAATACAACAATGTATAATACATATTTAATGAGTCAAACATATAAAATATGTGTCTTTTTACGTTTTTCATTTAAAAAATAATATTATATATACTTATAATAAATATGTTATTAAATAATTGAGTATTATTTTATCTTTAATTTAAAATTATTTAATATGATTGATATTCAAATTAATATATAAGAAATTATTAACCTTAACTAAGTTTTTTAAAGTTATGCTTCATTAATGTTGATTATGTAACGAGAAATGATTTGTGTGCAGATAAATACGACTGATTTTAATACCAACTTTTAAATATAAAAATCAAATTAATATAATTTTATTATTAAATAATTATAAAATTTTGCACCTTTGCTCGGTCCATGTAACACCATGGACACCACTCTCATGTGATGTTGGAACATTATTTATAAGGCTGAAGGACTTATTCTCACTTAAGGTTTCACTCAAATGCAAATTCTCACCCTTCGACTTTCAAAAACCTAAATATCCATTCTTTATCCATTTTTCATCTAATTTTCCTAACACATTTTATAAAATACCCTTATTAAAAAATAAAAATTTATAATAAAATTATAAAATAATATTTAAACATAAAAATATTAAATTTTTTAAAAATATTTAAAAATATATTTAAATTATAAAAAATAAAATTTAATTGTTAAATTTGGTCATCTATTCCATTATCAACCACACCAATGATGGTGGTGTTTCAATTTTTTAATATATTTTTAATATTTAAATAATATTTTATATTTTTAAAATATTTATTTTATTATTTTATAAATTTTTATTAATCAAATGATCAAAGTACTTTTTTAATTATAAAAATATAATTTTGATCAATACATAAATATTTTTTAGGTTTTTAAAATTTAAAAAATGAGAATTTGTTTTTGAGTAAAATTTTATATGGGAATATGTCCTTTTGCCTTGTTTAAAATCTAAAAGGTAAATGCAACTTAGATTTTAAAATAAAAATTGTTTTCGAATAATGCATAAAAAAATATTGTCCACCCAGCTCCCATAGTGGGTGACCCAGGATGATGAGCACAATAAGTTTACCTGTCCTTTTTGCTTTCAAATGTCAACTCATTTCCACTTCGTCATGGCTTCCATTCTACATATTAAACAACCTTTAAAATATCATTCGTAACCCACCCGGTAAACGGTTGGATCGGGTCAAAATAGGTGTGAATAAAAAATATATAAATTTATATTAAAATGTATAAATATGGGTAACTTAGATATGTAGAATTAGACTTGAATTAAACTAAGTTTAAATTTGATTTGATTAATAAGAATCGAATTTATATTTGAGTTTGATAAGTTTAATATATTCGAATTTAAGCTTAAATCGAAATTTGAGATTAACAAACTTAATATATACGAGTTTAAGTTTAAATCATATCGAGTTTTTTAAAATTTTTTTTAAAATAAGTCATTAAAACAATATTGTTTTAGTATTTATTAGTCTAAACAATATTGTATTAATTGATTTGAATTTAATTTTTTTAAATTTACGAACTTTATAAACCAAATATTTCTCAAAATCAAACTTAAAATCATTTAAACCAAATTTATTTTAAGTGATCAAATTAATGTGAAATCTGAATTTAAATTTAAATTTGAATAAATTTGTTTTAAATTTATTTAAATTGAACTTAAGCCGAATAAATTTGGTTCAATGAAAAGGAAAAAGGGTACTGAGTAATCAATCTCTATCACACTTTGGCACGCGAGCAACACCTTTCCTTTTGGCTCTTATTTTGAGCCTGCCAAATTCCTGTTTATATAACACATTCTCAAGCATTTCAAATTCAAGTAACTTTTTTTGCCATATTATTCACAGGTTATATTGTAGAGACCAATAATTCAAAGAGTCATAAATAACATTTTTCTAATTTCTTCTTATTGTCAAACTCAGTCACGCTTAAATACCTTTGACATAAATATGTTTGCAAAATTATGGAGATATTTTATAATTTTCAAAAATCGTCAAAATCGCTTCGATTAGATATTTGTGGATGAGTATGAAATTAGGATATTTGAGAATGAAAACGTGGAAAATAATGAGTGACAACGAGCCAAACAATTAATTCCCACCGAAGGTTTCCTTAAATAATAAAGTCTCGTCAAAAATTTTTTTAAAAATCAAATACTTATTGTGTATTTCATAAAAAATAAATAATATTAATATTAAAATAAAATTTAATATAAAATAATATTATAAAAATTTTAAAATTAATTAAAAAAATTTTTAAAATGGTTACCGTAGCTGACAACGTCGTCAATAGAGATGACCATCGAAAGCCTAACTAGATATTGAAAATAATTACATGATTGGATTAACCACCTTGATGGCGAAGTTTTAGGTCATCTCTTGGCTGGCTCCACCTGACCACTAATCCAATAATGTTTTAAGTTTTTGACGGTCATTGTCATCGGTGACGTTACTGATAATGATGATTGTTTTTTTAATTTTTAAATTTTATAAATTTGTTATTAACTATTTATATTTTAAATATTTTTATAAATTTTATTTTATAATTTTTATTTAAAAAAATAAAAATATTTCTTTAAATTTAATGATTGACGATCAAGTTTAGTGATCAACAAATGGATATTTAACTTATTAAAATATTTTGAACAGATTTGCCGTATAAGGAAACATTGGGTGCGAACATAACGGGAAATAGTAGGAGGGCAAGAATGCAGTGGGTGGATTGGCGCTATACGGAGGCCTAAACAGGGTCCTACATTTGCTTTGTCTTTTGCTCTCTTCTCAAAACAAACCCAAGCAACTTAGTTAATCTCTAGCCCCAAAAAGGCAGTTCCAATGATTGAATGAGTGGTCGTTGGGTTTGAGTTACTTAAGCATCAAAACAAGATTAAACTTTTGAATTTATTTGATGACTTATTGTGAAATTAGTTACTTAAAAGTTTTTCAATTAAGTATAGTCAATAAACTAAACCGTAATAAACGAGCCATTGATTAGGCTGAAAATATAAAAACTTGACTAAGCAAAAATAGGTAAGAATAAAAATTATAAGTTATTAATTCGAATTGATTTTCTCGTTAACAAAAAATAAAATTCTTAGCTAATTTTTCGTAAGAAATTGAAGAAATAAAAGTTGCGGTGGCTAACCTTACAAGTTACTGAATTTTAAAACATATAAGATTAGGGCTACTAATTGCTCGCAAGCTATTCATCGTTGAGTTTACGTTGAGTTGGGTTTAATTTGATTATTATCGAATTAAGTGGAAGTTTATTGTTACTCAATTTTAAAATTGATAACAAAAAAATAATGTTATATATTTGCATTTTTATTTTTGTTTTGTAAATGAGACTTTTATTGGAAAAATACCATTTATATGTAAAGTGTTCGATTTATATCAATTTTGGATCGAAAAAAAACCAAGATCTCCATCGGGAATAAAACTATTAAGTATCCATTGGAACGAAGTTATAGTGTAAGTGTGTGAAGAAGACTGGAAAGCCCGATGAAGAACAAAGAGAAAGAGAAAGAGAGGAAACAAATAAGAAAGAGGTGGAAGAGGTGGAGAAAATAAAAAGACAATAAGAGTGAGAGAAGGGGGAAAAAAGGAAAAAAAGAAAGAAGAAGAGATATATAGTTTTTGATTTAGGATAAATCTGACTAGGGCTGGATTCGAGCCGAACCGAATGTAAACAGTAATATATTCATGTTCGAGCTCGTTTCGTACTGTTTGGGTTCGAGCTCGCATTCGTGTTCGCTGATATTTTTTAGTAAAGTTTGTATTTGTATTCGATTTGTATAACTAAATTCGTATTCGTATTCATATAATTCATTTTTATATTTATTAAAAATTATAATTAATACAAACAATTAATAAAATTTAATTAAAAAATTATTATTTTAAGTTCGGGTTCGTGTTCGTGTTCGGTTCGCAGTGTTTGGGCTCATTTGACTCGAATTTAAAAATTGTAATTCAGGTTCGTGTTCATGTTTAGATTCGTTCAGCTCATTTTAAACTTATTCAAATCGAGTTTAAAAATAAATCTGAATATATTCGATTCGAATTTAACCCTAAATCTGACGATGGGGTGGAGCGAGTACAAGTCAATAGTTTATGTAGATTTTTATTCACGATGGGGTGCTCGACAGGAAGCCAAATGGCTATGCACTCCAATGAGAATGATGCAAGTTTGAAGACTGGAATTTGACCCAAAATCCATAGCTATCCATGCCAAACTCTCATTATAGAAGAGAGAGAATTTCTGGCCCGGAAATGGTCAATCAAATTATTGCATACAGTTTTCTATTCAAATTTCGTGTTACCGATAGCTTTTTTTTTTTTTTTTTAAATAATGTTTAAAACTTAATGGTGGAAAATATCAATGACACAAACTTTGGATAAAAAAATGTTGTAGGGACATCAAATTATTTTTAAAATTTGTATGACAATCATCTCTTGATTATGAAAAAAAAATAATTTTAATTATCCTTAGAGAATTTTTAATGACAAAATTTTACTTATAATTTTTTAAAATTCAAATACATACTCTTTAATTAAAATTAACAGTTAAATTTCATAATCAATAGTTAAATATTGATAATTAAAAAAAATTATTTTTGAATAATAAAATTTAAAGAATTATAAAATAATAAAATAAAGTTTATAAAAATAATAATAAAATAAATTTTTAAAAATTTTAAAAATAAAATATTAAAAAAGTAGTAACGGTTGACAATAATAGTGTTGATGTTGATTTTTTTATTAATTTATTTTTATATATTTTTTAAATTTTTAATTTTTTTTTATAATTAAAGACTATTTTATATTTTTATTAGAATTTTTTTGAAGATCTTTTGATCATTTTATCAAATATTTTGAGAGATTTTGATAAAAAATGTTTAACGAATAAATATTCGAGTTTTAAAAAATTAACGAATAAAATTTTGTTATTGATTGAAACTCTAAGGATAAATAAGTCTTTCGGCTCTTGATTATTTGATATGGATAATAGAAAGTTGACTAAAGTTATGTTAAAAGGATAACACTCCTCCTTAAATTCATAGGAATCAATATTTAATACAATAATGAAAATAAATTTCACTTCTCAATTAAACTTTTAAATATATATAATTTATAATAAATATATTTATATATCTAGCATAGTTATAATAAATACAAATCTCATTAATTATAATTTTTAATATAATCATAATAAATATACTTATAAATACATTTATTTATCTACTTAATAATAATAATAATTATAAACTCATTTGTATTAAATAAATTATAAATACATTGAACGATTCATTATATTTATTAATAAATATTATAAATATATATTTTTTAATACTATTATAACAAATATAATTTATTAATACACAATCATTCATTTATCATTATAAATATATATATAAAAAATTAATTATTTTTGTTATAATAATAAGTTAAACTGGAATTTAACTGTTTCAGTTTTATAAAAATTGATGGGGGGTTGAATCTTTTTGAGCCGAGCAAATATATTGCTTCATGAAATTAGAATTTAATATTATTATATAAGAAGTTTGAGAAAGAAAAAGGCACTGGGAATAAAAAAAGAAAAAAAAGAAGTCGTAAAATCAAGAACCTTTTGGCTGGAGCCCGGGGGCCCTGTTAAGATTGTGGAATAACCGGATGTAGCCGAAGAGATTGAGGATCCGATGACGGAAAGAGAGGGTTAGAGAAAGAGTGAGATTTATAAAAATATTAGTGATATTCTATTTTCTCTTCTGAGATTTGGGTGATGTGACCTTGTGGAAGCTGAAAGATCGGCCTTCAGTAATCATAAATTAGACCAAATTTTACTTTTACTAAATTACCAAAAATAAACCAGACACAACGCTCACATTGATTGGTTCTACAAGCCTCTTTCTTCTTCAACGGCCTTATCATAATAAGCAGCGAACTCAGAGATAGTGACTCTGGTGCTTGTTTTCAGTGGACATGGCATCTCAATCTCTCCTTTTTCCTGTTTGTTTTATTTCAATTTTTTAATTTTTTAAAAAACAGCAGAGAAGAATATATGGTGGCTCGCCATCTGTTGGATGAAAATCCGAATTCTAGTCCCCACCACAACCAACGACAAAAATAACAGTCTCTCTCACTCTCTCGCCCATTTTTAATATTCATCTTTTCTCTCCAAAAGCTAAAAGCATTTATATATATATTTTGGGATACACATCCATCTTTATACAGATTGATATATAAAATATAATATTATATATATGTTTTTATATACACGTGTATCTTTGTTTGTATCTGGGTTTGTTGGCTTATTTGTTTAAGGTAGCCGGCGGCGATGCCCACGCCGGTGGACTTGGCAAAGCAATGCTTAACGGAGGCAACGGCGCGTGTTTTGGATGAGGCTGTAGATGTGGCGCGTCGACGGAATCATGCTCAGACCACTTCGCTCCATGTGCTCTCTGCTTTACTGACTCTACCTTCGTCCATTCTACGCGACGCTTGTGCACGTGCCAGGAGCATCCCCTGTAACTCACGCTTGCAGTTTCGCCTTTTGGAGCTCTCCGTCGGGGTCGCGCTCGACCGACTGCAGAATTCGAAATCGGAGGAGCGACCTCCGATTTCGAATTCACTGACGGCGGCAATCAAACGGGGACAAGCGAGCCAGCGGAGGAGTCCAGAGAACTATCACCTCCAACAGATTCATTTAAACCAACAAACGCCGTCGCTTTTGAAGTTGGAATTAAAATATTTTGTTTTATCAATTCTTGATGATCCTATTGTGAATCGCGTCTTTGGTGAAGCCGGTTTCCAAAGCTTTGATATAAAAAGAGCGATTCTTCAACCGCCTTCTGCTCAATCATCTTCCAAATTTCCGCGAACTCCACGGTGCCCGCCAATGTTTCTTTGTAATTTAACCGACTCAGGTTTGGGTTTGGGTCTGGACCGGGGTCGAGCTGGGCCGAGCTTACCGTTTGGTTTTGAAGATGTTGACGAGAGTTGTAGGAGAATTGGTGAAGTTCTTGTAAATAGAAATGAAAAAAAAGGGAGGAACCCGTTGCTTGTTGGGGTTCATGCAAGTAAAGCTTTGAGAGCGTTTATTGAAAATGTAACTTCTAGGAAGCAGGGGCTTTTGCCTAAAGAAGTATATGGGGTTGACGTGGTTTGTATTGAGAGGGAGATAAATAAGTTTGTCCTTGAGAATGGAGGTGAAGAGATGATGACGTTAAGTTTTAGGGAATTGGAGTCTGCTTTGAAGCAATGTTTAGGGCCTGGTGTTGTAGTGAATTTTGGTGAACTGAAAGCTTTGGTTGGTGACAATGTTTCAAGTGAGGCTGTCAAGTTTGTTGTTTCGAAGTTGACCAGTTTGCTGGAGACGAATAGTGGGAAGTTATGGTTGATAGGAGCGGCGGCGAATTATGAAGCTTATTTAAAGATTTCGAACATGTTTCCGACTATAGAGAAGGATTGGAATCTGCAACTTTTTCCTATACACTTCAAATCCAGGTGAGTTATAATAATACTACGTATCATTTCCTTGGCTCAAGTTTTGATATGTTTTCTCTTGTATAATGGTTTGTCCATTGTTTTTTTTCTCAATTTATTTTGAATGTGTTGAGTGTGTTCTTTTTAATAACCCTATTCAGTATATTTTAATGTCTTGTCCTTTAATGAATTTCTAATTCCAAACAAACATGCTGCCTATATAAAGGTTAATGCTTTGGTTGAAAACGTGTAAAATATTTCCTGTTACATGGAGACTACCTTTGTTCGCTGATTGGCTTCTAGTAACATCAAATGTAGAAAACACTACTTGAACCGTTGGATACTGTGGCAATAGCTTCCAAAACAGTAATGGCACCAAATTGCAGTTTGCATCTGACAATGCATACAGGAATCATTCTTCTTTTTGGACCTATCTGTTCAATTTTTAACATGTTATTACGGTTAGTGCATTTCCAGAATTTTTTTTTTTTTTTTATATTGTATGGATCCATAAAATTGTGTGTCACTGTAGCTTCCGACTGTTTCAGTCCACTGGAAGTCACAGTTCCATGCTCATGTTGTCCTTACAGCTTGATGGGGTCCTTTATTCCATTTGGTGGGTTCTTTTCTTCGGCGCTTGACCATAAAAGTCCAATGAAAAGCAAGAACCAAACTTGTTACCTTTGTACCGAGAAGTTTGAACATGAAGTTGCGGCTATTTTGAAGGAACATTCAATTACTTCAGTTGGAGATCCGTGCTCAGAAAAACTTCCTTCTTGGTTAGAAAGGGCAGAACTTGACACCAGAAAGGGTGTTGATGTGGCCAAGGTGTGTCAGTCCTTCAAATAGCGGAATCTTTGACCAATGTAGAAATATTGCATATGCACTTGTAGACGATGAAAATTGTCCATATCTATACTTTGCACTAAAGAATTTAATGTTTGATAAATTTTCTGTAATTCATTGATTGACTGTGAAATATTTATGTAAGAATGTGCATCATCATTCAGTGCAGGCCAAGGAGGATGGAGTGGCATTGCATGCTCAAGTCTTGGAGGTGCAAAAGAAATGGAATGATATTTGTCAACGTCTTCATCACACTCAAATACTCCCCAACTTATATACTCCCAAAACAAGGTTCCAGTTCCCAGAATCCGAGGTCTTTCAATATATTGCCGATGTGAAGGAAAGCAGCAGTAAAGATCCTGCCTCAAATGAAAGTCTGTGTGCTAATCTAAATCCCAGCATGCACATGGACTTTCAAAGGGTTTCAACTGTAATACCTGATACTTCAATAGCATCAACTTCTCAACCTGAAAATGTAAATTCCCAATCTAAGGCACAGGGAAATTTTTCAAAAGATCAACAAGTAAAGAACCCTCACCCTCCACCCAATGTAACCAATCTTCCTCACAATCCACCATCTTCATTCCCAATTGCAGTAACCACGGATTTGGAATTGGGAACAATCTATGCTTCAGCCATTCAAGCCGTAGAAACTCCAGAATCTAAAGATCAGAGCCTCTCTCATCCCAAATCTCTTAAGTTTGATAAAGTTCCCGAGGGTACCTCCCACCTTTCTGCCAAAAGTTGTTCCTGCTCTGGCAGCTCCACTACTAAGTTAGGAGAGGTACCTCATCTCAGAGATGATGAGACGCTAAGGAATGTACTTGCTGAAAAGGTTGGCAGGCAAGATGAAGCTATAATTACTATTAGTCAGGCTGTTTCACATTGTAGAAATGGACATGGACGTCTTCATGGCTCAATTGGTAGAGGAGACATTTGGCTTACTTTCCTTGGGCCTGACAGAGTTGGAAAGAAAATAATTGCTTCAACCCTTGCTGAGATAATATTTGGTGACCAGAAAAACATGATATGCATGGATTTTAGTGCTCAAGACAGGATTAGCCATCCAGAATATTTTTTTCAATGCCAAGATTTGGATGGCTGTGATATGGAGTTTCGGGGGCACTATGTTGTTGATTATATTGCTGAGCAGTTGAGAAAGAAACCAAATTCAGTTGTCTTCCTTGAAAACGTGGATAAGGCTGATCCTGTGGCCCAAAATGCATTATCTGAGGCTGTGAAAATAGGTAAATTTCATGACTCATTCAGGAAAGGAGTCAACATTAGCAAAGTGATCTTTGTGACAACATCAACAATCATGAAAGGTAACCATAGTGAATTTTCAGAGAGGAAAGTCAGTAAATTTTCCGAGGAAATACTTTTTGGAGCCAAAAGGTGGCAAATGCAAATGTCAATTAGTTGCCACTCCAAGGATGTCAGCGGACTTAATGAGCTGGAAGTGAACATAACACCAAACAAAAAAACTTCGAAAGCTGATTGTCATAACAAAAGAAAGTTGATTGACATTGATGACTCTTCCGCTGAATTGCAGAAAAGGAGTCAATGGTTGATTAGATCCAATCTAGATCTTAACCTTCCTATAGAGGAGGCAGAAGAGGAACTCAGTTTAGTAGGCTATGACAGTGATGCTGCCTCTGAAAGCACAGAAGCTTGGTTGGAAGACTTCTTTGATCAAGTTGATGCAAAGGTGTTTTTTGAGGAATTGAATTTTGACTTGCTTGCTGAAAAATTGAACAGGGACATTCATATACAATTTCAGAAAGCAATGGGATCTGAGGTTGTCCTTGAGATTGATGATGAAGTCATGATAGAGATACTTGCAGCCACATGGTTATCAAACAACAAGAGGGCAATAGAGTTTTGGATTGACAGTGTTTTGAGCAGAAACTTTGTCCAATTTCAGCAGAAGTATAATCCCAAACCTGGGTCTGTTGTGAAACTGGCTGTCTGTGAAGGTCACCCTTTTAAATTGGATTTTCCCGAAATTTGCCTTCCCATAGAAATCAACATGTAACTGAATCTGGCTGCATCATCTATGCTTCTTCTTCTTCTTCTTGTAATTAAAATGTAAAATTTATGTCTTAGGATAAAAGCTTTTGCATGGAAAAAGCCTGGTTTGGCTATTTGTTTTCCCATAAGTTTTGGGGATAAAAGTTGTGCCGTGTTAGCCGTTGTTAAAGATTATTCATAATGTTTCCCCTGTGTAGAAAATTACTAGCAAGTTGCCTTCATTCCTTTTGTTATCTTCACATTTTCCAAACAGTTTTCATAGGGGTGAGCAAATTAGTGGTTTAGAATCAAAACCCAACTTCCTATTTAGAATCATTGGGTATTTGGTTGTCGGTTTTGGTTCCTATCCAGAACTGGTCGAAGACGGGGTAACTTCTGGTTCCAGGTTTGGCGGAAACGGTTGGTTATGATTGAGTTTATCGGCCTTCAAGATCCTGGAAATCTAATTTCTCAATCAAAGGACATCCAACAACAGTGGAATCAATGACTCCATTGCTGACAAAAACAATTGTGAGGGATAATTTTCTCAAAGAATTGTGACTCCATTGCTGACAGCAACAATGGAACTTATACATTCTTAATGTTATAACTGCAGATAACAGAATAATGTAGGCAACACCAAAATGAGTATTAAGAGGATATGCTATTTTCAACTCTGGCATTGCAGCTTATTGCATACCCAATAAAATCACTTATGATGGATGAAATCCCAGGTGTATATGTCAAGTGTGAGCATTTACAGATCTATAGAACTCAATACAAGAAGAAGATTTGGTTGTAATTTCTCCATTGCCACCAAAAATAAAACGGGTTTTAGTGTTAAAAAGATGATTTCAATGCAATCATGGGGAATGTTAGATTCTTCAATAGCATTAGTATCGATCTTCTTGTTAACTTGTAGTCAAATGGGAATTATGTTTTTGACACCAGTAATTAGTAAGTCTATTATACACTTCTATAAAACATTTATTCTAATATTAAATAAATTAAATCTTATAAAACATATTATATTAAGATAAATTATATAAGTAAATATAAAATTAAAATAATCGAAATCACATTCTTCTTCAACCCACCTATGACTGGCTGTACATACAATACTCACGGGCCGCTTTGACCTTCCTTTCCATCTTCGGTTAGTGGGTAGATTTTGTACGCGCAGAAAAGAAAAGAAACAAGAAAAAAGAAAAAACAATAATACGAATGTATATTCAACAAGAAAGAAACAAGAAATCATCTATTGCAACAGATGTATATTCAAGCAGCCATAAATGCATCATTACTTTACAGTGGCCCTAATATGTTTTTATCATGCATGCGGCTCATGTTGACCATATGTTATGGTAGTTTCGAATGACTGCATTCAAGGATCATGAGGACCAAGAATACATATGGATCATGATTTAAAGAATCACAGATCAGAAGAGATTCAATGCAACATAATTATAATAGAATAGGATATCAAAGCGTACAATCATTACCAATATGTTATGCGGCTAATTTGTGGACATCATAAAACAAAATGGATGTTGCAGACTCTAGATTATAATTAATATATTAATGCATAATTGGTCATCAATATTATATCATCTGATTCTTCTAAAAATTAGGGTTACATTATAATTTGTTATCATTTAGTGAAAAGTTCCTAAATGCCAAAACAACAAACCTTAAAAACAAATAACACCAACATCAGCATCAATATTCGCCAAACAGTTTGATGCATTCAATCAATTTATTCATATAAATATTAACATGTAAATTATATTAAACCCAAAAAATAAAGAATAATAATAAAACAAAAAAATTGCATAAATATTATTTCAAAGAGATCCCCCTCAAAGATTATGCAGATTTAATGTATTGGATTTCGTCAATGTTAAATCGAAGGACGACGAAAGGTTTGAATAATCAAGTGTTTATAAAGTGGATACACTTACAATGACATCCCCAGGCGGGTGTTTGTCCTTTTATCTTAGATATATTTGAATCTCTTTTTTAAGGCATCAGTTTTCAATCTCTCTCTCTTTTTTTTTTTAATCTAGTTTTTTCTTTTTGAGAGGGAGATAATTGGGGGAAAAGAAAAAGAAAACTACTCGCGGGAGAAAGAAAATGGGGAGAAACCAGCGCGTGATGACCACGCGTGTGCCCTGGGTCAGCAGCGCACTGGGCCGCGCACACTCCTTTCTCTCTCCGGCTTCTTTTCTTTTACCTGGGCTTGTGGGCTGCACGTTGCTTTTCTTTTCTCTGGCTGGCCTGTGTAGGCTTCTTAGGGGGAGGCTTCTTAGGGTTTCAGGGGGGTGCGTTTTGGGTTTTTGGAGAGTTTTATTTTTATTTTGGGTTTTGTCTAAGTTTTGGGTTTATAGGTTTTGCTTATTTGCCCTCAATTTGACACTTTAAGAGCTTCGAATCAATTTACAAGTTTTTCATCATTGGAAACGATCCTGTTAGGTCCAAAATGGGGGGTGTCTACAAAAGCACTTAACTTAGCTTTTCTACTTCTATTTCTTCTTATCTATAACAAAATGATTTTGAGCTATTAGACTCACAGTTTGTACCCCAAAAAGATACTAAGAGGAGGGTTTTTGTCACAAAAGAAGATTGATTGATTAAATTGCTAAAAATTTTCAAGATGTGTACACTTTGTAAAGTTAAAAGAGATTTTAATTTAATATCTCAATTGATATGGGTGTTAACAATAATACAAAATATTGATGAGATTTTTCATCACTAATTGATAAATGTAATTTAAAGCATTGTGTAAGATATGTTACGATAGCAACGTTGAAGATTAGATAATGAACTAAAAAATCCACTAAGGTATGAGGTAAATTAAATGTAAAAGAAATAAGGAAACAATGAAACTTTTAATGTGACCCAATTCGATGGTTAGAAAACCTATGCCACGATGTGCTATTAATCAATGTTATAATACAGGATATCTTGAGTATGATATAAATGAGAATGAAGATCCTAAATAGTATATTGGATGGCTTCCTTTGCAATCTCTTATATGTGTTATCTCCCTATTTTCTTTATCTATATTGGTCTTGTATATTTATATGATAAAAAATAGAAGTTACATTCACATGATAAATATAAATATTCCTTATGACAATAGCATTTTTAAGATTTATTCCTTTTTCGACTAAACTAAAACAAAATATTTATATTAACAACATGGCCTTGCTTAGGAAGAAAAGGATAACTTTCCCTTGTAAGGACAGAGAAGAAGAATAGGAAAATCATCTTAATATTGATTAAAAAAAAAAAAAAAACTACTTTGTAGAGCTCTTTTTGTTGCTTTAGTGTGAAAGGTTTGTCAAAACTTGTTAATGATTGAAGGATATGAGATATGCTTGGTCACTAGCATTTTCGCTAATCGTTGATTATGATTGTTCAAATTGATTTGAAAAAGGAGAAGCTTTTAAGACAAATATATTGTGGGTAATATTTTACCATATAACAATTGTCCTTTAGTTTTTGGAGTTAAGAGGGAACTTAATAATCTTCCTTGGTATCAATTGGGATGAATGCCACATAGAGATTGCAATATTTTTATGATAAAGACTCTTTAGATAGTGGAATCACTATTTCAAGCATTTTGCACCATGCATTAATCATGTTATTCTATTTCTCTGTAAAACTTGATTAGACCTTGCTTGCATCATAGGATAAATGAAAAATGTCTTGGAATCATGTTGAATGGGTACAATTAGTCTTCGTTTTACCCTAGTTTGGCTATAAAATGGAAAAAGACTATTATCAATTTCTCATATCTTGAGTTTGTGAGTTTTTTGGTATCCCCAAGAGTTTTTTCTTATAAGTCAATCAAAGAATTATCTACTACAATTTGCAAGATGGTGATTCACTCAACTTTGAAGACTTATCTACACTAGTAGGTTTGCATGAACCTTTTAAATATGCCAATTATGTTTGAGATTTATCGTGTTTATTTAGTCAAGAATGGTAGCACTTCTCTACAAAGGACAATACTTCTAAGGAGGAATGTCACATAAAGCAAGAAAGAACACAATTGTGAAATGATTGGATGGCCTAGGTACGTTAGAACCATAATTTCTATTTGTTGGGGTATAGAAATTATAGCCAAAAAACATAAAATTCGAAATCTAAACTGGATAGAATTCTTATTCATAGGTGACTGGTGATTCTTTTATCTTAGTGGTTGAAGAAATATGCAATCATTCATGGAAAATGAATAGTTATTAATAAACAGAAAAATGAATGATCATTACATGGACAGTCATTCCTATTCACACCAAATGAATGAAGTATGATCAATCATAAATTCATGATTATTAGTCTTAACTTGTGTATATTAAGGCATATGAATGAATATTACCTTTAAACTGTGTGAACTAATGCATATGAATGAGTAGTCTTAATCTATGTGAACTATGCTAATAAATATGTAAAAGCCTTAAGTTGTGTGTATTAATACATATGTTATGAAATATGAAATTAACAAGTTGAATAAATGATAATTAAATCATAAGTTGTTTGAAATACAAATAAGTTTGTAAGTAATAGGTGTGATCCATGACTGGAAGTTAAGAAAGTAGGAGTCATTATTGTATGATCTATTACTTCAATAAAGAGTAGTTTGTCAATGATTTGTGATCTTTGGATGAGATATAAGATAAGTCTTTATTATGTGATTTATGACATAGGATTAAGTTGAGAGGTCGCAATTGTATGGTGTATGGCATAAAATTGAGGAAACATGTTATTGTTATGTTATTTGTGACAGAATGTACTACTATCATGTGATATATGGCCTAAGTTCATAAGTCAATATTGTGTGATATTTGACTTAGGAACTTAAATATAAAAGCACGAGAGTTATCACATTATGACATGTATGAAATGCTCTATACATGTGCTCATTATGCAAGTATCTATAGCAAGGTATTATTCTAATAGTTCATGTATATTGGATGCATAAAAAGAAGGATTACATGACATTATTCCTCACATGGGCTAATGACATGCTTCATGCACACATTTGTGATAGATATCAATTTTCAGGTAATTTGAGCACTCCATGCATATTGTGTGCATGAAAAGGGGGATTGCGAGAGTTTATTTTCTTATATGGCTAAGGTGTCTACACATTTACAACCTAGTTCGATCAGCAAATCAAAGTAGAAGTAAAGTATGAGATGTAGCATATTCATCATCGTAAGAAGGGATGAAAGAGGATTCTTGATGACTTTAAGCGTATAAAAAATACAAGTGTTAATGAATGAATGAACAATAAAATAATGTGAATGTTAAGTTGTGTGCAATTTAAGGTACCATATAGATCACTTATCGATTATTTAACGCTTACTAATTCTTTATGATTGTTTTATAGGTAAAAAATGATTATGTGGGGTTATAAGAGGAGTGAGGGTTAACAAGAAGAGGAGGGAATTACTTTATGATATATTATATATTTTCGAATTTATTGAATGTATATATGTTATGTAAGGATTTAAAACATGTTTTATGATATTATGTATTGACATCTTTTTTACGCTGATTTATAAAGTTTTTAAACTTGCTCATTTAATTATTTATTTGAAACATTTCTATTGTGATATTATTTTAAATTTCATTGTTTAAGTGAAATAAGTTAACATATTTTTGGATTCATATTCTCCTACGATTGCATTCCATGTCATCCTAATTTAGGTCTGTAGGTGCATCATAGATGACGAGAGTTAAAGAACATAAGTTATCATGAGAAGAAATTAAAAGAAGAAAAATGCATGACCTAATGTCTTTTATGTGATTATCACTCAATTTTTTTTTCTTTAATGTTTTATAGGTAATAGACGATAAAGGGTGCGTGGATAAGTGTTAGCAAAGAATTAGCATGAGGGGATCTTTTAATCTATGTTGTGTGCTATGTTTTTATGGTTTATGTCTACACACACTTTATGAACAATCTATTATTCAAACATCTTTTGTATGCTTCATATTTTATGAAGTTTTATAATATTTGGGTTATTTCAGTAAATATGAGATGTTTATTTCCACAATTTAAGTATTAATCATGCTAGTAGTTTAAGTAACATTTTTGTCTAGAAGCTAGTCTTCTAGAGAGAGGCATTACACTAAAATATTATAATTACAAATGAAAAATGTTGATTAGATGCTACAACATACTTGAGCATATAGTTTTTCATGTTTTATTGATTATATGTGAAGTTAGACTTTTTTTCTATTACAAAAGTGGATAAACTAGCAAAATATGATTTGCGTGTTGATCTTGATTTTGTAAACAAAATTTGTTGTTACCTTTCTAAATGTTATGACATTTATTTGTAATATTCATTGATATGCCTACAAAGATGTTTAATACCACATGAATTTACATATGTTAAACTAGAACCGCACTGGTTTCACAATATGTGTCGGACTATTTTTTTTATGATTCAGTCCAAACCAATCTGTCAATTCTAGCTGATCGAGCAAGATAAATTTGAGAGCTTATGATCACCCAGACTCGTAACCATAGACTAGATAAATCAGGAGTTATTGGTTTCATCGCAACTTGAACCTTGATCACCTTGGTGACCTTTTCCCTTTGCCACTAGGTCAAGCTCTTGGGGTCTGTGTCGAACCATTTTGCTATCAATATTTCCTTTTATTTGATTGAAATGCTCTACATTGTTGACTTTTGCTTTCTTTTTCACTATTATTATTAACTTTTTTTGCTATGATAGTTGTAATTATAGTTCTTCATGAAAGTATTGATTCTTCTTATTATCAAAATAATCAAAATGATTAAATTCATTTGAATTAGGATAAATTTTGAAATGAATGTAAAAAGAAAAAGTATAATTGAATAAATATTAAAATAATTAACTGAGAAATTGAGAGAAATCATGTGAGTTAAGTAGATGTAAAGAATTGAATAAATTTAGTATGAGATTTATTGGAAAATTTTAGAAAAAAAAAAATAAAGTAGCTATTATAACAACTACTTGACCATTGGAAAGTAATCATTGTTTTTATAATTTTAAAAAATGGGTCATACTTGTCTTAGATCGGGTTTTTTTTTTTTTTTAATGGACTTTATTTACAATTATACTCACAAGTGATTCTAATGAATATGAGATTTAATTTTTATGTAGTAACAAGTCACGACCAAATTTCTTGATAATGATCAAACCAAAAATAAAAGGTCCTATTTCGGCTACCATTATTTTCTCTCCTTATGCAAAATTTATTTGTCCATCTACAAAATAGCTTAACGATGAAACAATCATCAAGTAGCATTATTTACATCTCTAATTTGGTTGTGATGTCATACATTCTAGCTCTAACTCTACAAGATGATTAAATATTTAATAGCCCTTAAGAAAATAAAAAACAAAAAATAGAGATTGAAAGTGAAATGGGATTGCTTGTAATGTAACAATAAGACTAATGTTCACCCTTCTGGTTGAGGGTAGCTCCTTTATCTTCCATTAATCCCAATTTACCTTTCATCTTTCTTTTTCATGTTTCTATATACTTCATTGTTTTTGTCTCCATACCCCGCAATGCCCTTTTCATTTATTACTTTTCACAATCAATATTAAGGGTTGTCTCAAAAGCAAAATTATTTTGGACCCAATCCTTTTAGAAATCTCCAATTTGCCTATTTTTTATTAAGGGAATTATGAGTGATGGACCCAATTCTTTTGGAAATCTCCACTTTGCCCTTTTTTTATTGGATTTTGCTTTTAAGAGTCAAGTCCACTCCTATGTCTTTCATCCATCCCAATTTACCTTTCATCATTCTTTTCATATTTCTATATACTTCATTATTTTTGTCTCCATACCCCACGACCCTTTTCATTTATTACTGTTCACAATCAATATTAAGGGTTGTCTTAAAATATGGTTTTATATGTTATTAATGTATTATTTATTGAATACACAAATTCACATTTTTTTAAATTTATAATCTAACTTGAAAGAGAAGATAAAATTATAAGGATAAAATAATAATTTTTCCAAACAAATAAAAAAAAATCTTTTTTTTTTTAATCTCATTTAATGTCCTCACCTATTAACTTTCTTACCATATCAAATTCATTAAGATCTCTAGCAATTTCAGTTCTAGTCTTGAACCCATCTTAAAGTTGCCA
The DNA here is from genome assembly GCA_026122585.1 of Anacardium occidentale. Classification (NCBI taxonomy): domain Eukaryota; kingdom Viridiplantae; phylum Streptophyta; class Magnoliopsida; order Sapindales; family Anacardiaceae; genus Anacardium; species Anacardium occidentale. The sequence goes on along the minus strand of JAJEJH010000151.1, from coordinate 63,259 downwards.
ATAACATAGTTTGTCGACAAAGTTTGGCTAAATTAGATCAAAGTGGTTTCTAGTGATGGAGAGGATAGAAATGAAAAAATGATTGTCCTTGAATCCATTAGAAAGTTGCTAGCAAAGATTGTTTGTTGATAGCATCTAGCTAAGCCAAATCAAAGTTGTTGTCGGCAATGGAGAGAATGAAGATGATAAAGATGAATGTGGTTGTACTCACTAAAAAGTTACCAATAAAAAAGGTTTCTCCGACCAAACTAGATTGAAGTTATTGTTGATGACATTGAAGATAGACAAAGTGAAGATAATTATCTAGTTGTGCTTTAATTCCAGATCTTAGCTTTCCAACAAAAGGTTATGAGGTTTTTATTATTGACAGTCTTATCAAGCATCTCTTTGATCACTAACTTGGTTTTGAGTCTTTGAATCCCATAACCTCTATTCACAATTGACTTTTTGTTCAGAAATCTCTCACTAGAAAACTATTAAACTCTACATTGATGACATTTGTGACTTTGAATTCTTATAAAAATCGTTCAAGTCATTTGAACCTCATGTTGTAGTCCACTCTTGTCCTGCACCTCAACCATATACATAATCACCAAACACAAGGCAACCTTTTCAAAACAACATCAATTGAACAAATTTGTCTTTCTCGCACCTTTACAAATCTTGAACAACACATTCAACTCCTTTAAAGACAAAAACTTGTTTTTTGAATGCTAAAAAGACGAGGTTGGAGAGTCAAAAAGATTAATAAAAATCTTCACCAACAAATTGATCTACGTTACTTTAACATAATCTCAAAGGTCGAAGCCACTAATTTCATTGACAAATCTCTAAATCAATATTCTTGAGAGCATCTTGATTGACGCCTAAAAGATAAAGTTCAAGAAGATGGCAAGCTTATGGTGATGGTGAGATCATGGTTGACAGGGTTTTCAGAGAATTATATAAATTAAATTATAAGTTTTTAAATTCGTCAAAATATTAGGTTTAAACTATTAGAGTGAGATATGTGAATAGATTGTTTTTTTTTTTAATTTTTGGATAGTAAAATTATCATTTAATTTTTATAATTAGATTTTTTAAATAATATTAAGTTTTAGGTGAGAAAATATAATTTTTCATAAAAAATAATTATATTTTAAAACCTATTTTAAATAAATAAATAAATTTTATGTAAAAAAAATACAGTCCCTTCTTTTGTTCCACGAATTTCCAACATATTTAATAATAAAAATCATAAACCGATCGCCTCAAAAGGGGCGAATGATCACATACTATCATTACAACATCAACCGTGATACAGTGCTGATTTTTCCACGCTCTGAAAATGACATCAAATGCTTTTTCATCATTGTCGTTTAATATTGTTGGTGGGCCCCCTTGAATCAACTTTCTCAGATGACGACGAATCATGCCAGATCTGATCTGAGGCGTTGGATTTGTTTGACTAATCTCATTGTCAAGTGTACAACCAGGATTTTGCACTGAGTTGTTCTGTTCTATTTGTGGAATTCAAAAGGGCTGGGCCCCAGAGTCAGGGTACAACCTTCGAAGCGTGTCATATTGGTCCTTATGCTTATCCGTTGGGAATTAAATTTTCATCGGTCCTTGTCTTTAAGCTAAATTCAAATTCCACCCTCCAATTGCCAATTTATTAATTACATAAATCAGTATAAATTTTCAACGTAATCCAATAATAGTTTAATATAAATAGTTGAAAACATAGATTTGAAATTTATTAATTAAAAATATAGAATAATTTATTTTCAAATAAATAATATGATATTTGTATAAAAATAAAAAAATCATAGAATTCTTCTAGAAATTACCGAAGTGACTGGATACCTCGATTGCTTCAAGAATTTCGTTGAATAAATAGAGTAAATTCAGACTAAGTGGAGTTATTTTCACTGGCATAGACCTTTCTAATGGTCACAGACCAATTAGGTGAGTAAATTTGTAGCCTTCTCTTGAATTGCATTCACCTGTCGCGTAGAGTTGTAAGACGGGCAGTATCAATAGTGAAACAAAGGAGCGAATGAAATTTTTAAATGCATGCTGACGAATGACGATTCTAAATGAAGCCACGTCATCAACCAAGACGAAAATGCTCAAAGCGTGATAATTTGGAATCTCGATACGGGGACCTTTTGGCGAAACCCTTACCATTGGCTTTTAGACACGTGGCGTTTCATCACTTAAAGATGGTTTAGATGGACCCTACAAAATAAATTTCTAAAGACATTCTCCAATATTTTGTCATTTCATTTGAATTTGGATCTGCATTTGCATTTGCATATGCATTTGCGTTATGAATTTAACTCCAGAACATTAAAATAAAATAAGAAAGAAGGAAAATTTAGAGGTTAAACAGTAGAGGCTGGCCTTTTTGACCCAGAAAACATGAAAGGGGACGAAGCAAAAGTTTAGCTTTACTTGTTCTCTTTATTTATAGTTGGGCATTGTTGTTAATTGTATTCATAATTCAGAAAATAAAGTTTCAAGTTGACGTAGAGAAAGTAATCTGGGTCTGGATTCAGGCTCTCTGTAAGGTACGTTTTGGTGGTTCAAATTATGGGTGGTCTGAAGAAAGAAAGAAAGAGATGTGGGAGTTTTGAGTTGAGTTTTGTGTGTGAGAAGGTGTGTCATGTTGTTTGTGAAGTTATGTTTGTTAGGGTTGTAACGGATTTTAGGTGTTTATTTGTGGATAAATTTATTATGTGCTTAGGGATTAGTTGAAGTTAACAGAGTTTAGCGGTAGTTATTTTAATGTAACTCTGAAGGTTGGATTAATTGTAATCTATGTGTCCATCTCTTTGATTGTTACTTTATGAGTTCTTGTTATGTTTTTCGTTTCTTTATTTTACATATAGACTTTCAAGAACATGTTGATAGCTAATATTTTTTTAATTCTTGTTGCACCATTGGTGATTATTCTCTGTTTTACGATTTTGCAGAAAGAAAGAAGGTTCTTTTTGAATTGAGTTCTAAGAAGAAAATTATTTCCATGTGCAGCGGTTCTAAAAGGCAACCCACACAGACTTGTTTCGTCATGGATACTGATTCTCGTAAACAAGATGGTTTCTGTTATAATTTCTCAATTTTGCTTGAATTGACGGCCTCTGATGATTTACTTGGCTTTAAATTTGCTATCGAAGAACAGGGTCATGATATTGATGAGCCTGGCTCTTGGTATGGTAGGAGAAGTGGTTCCAGAAAGATGGGTTTTGAAGAAAGAACGCCCCTCATGATTGCTGCCTTGTATGGAAGCAAAGATGTGCTTTGTTATATTATTGAGACTGGCCGTGTTGATGTTAACAGGGCTTGTGGTTCTGATGGCGCTACAGCGCTACACTGTGCTGCCTCTGGTGGTGCTGCTAATTCGCCTGAGATTGTAAAGATCTTGCTTGATGCTTACGCTGATATTGACTCTGTAGATGCTTATGGAAACAGGCCTGCTGACTTGATTGTCAAAGGTTGTCTTTTGGGTTTCCAGTTAAGGAAGAAGGCATTGGAGTTTCTGCTGAAAGGTGATGGTGGTGTGGTAGAAATAGACGATTCTTGTGATGGGGTGGTTAATAAAGCTGGGGTACAAGGACAACCTTTGACACCTCGAATATCTAAAGATGGATCCGAGAAGAAAGAATATCCTATTGATCTCACACTTCCAGATATCAAGAATGGGATATATGGGACTGATGAGTTTAGGATGTATACTTTCAAAGTCAAGCCTTGCTCAAGGGCCTACTCACATGATTGGACAGAGTGCCCATTTGTTCATCCTGGGGAGAACGCTAGGCGCCGTGATCCAAGGAAATATCATTATAGCTGTGTTCCATGCCCTGATTTCCGAAAGGGTTCATGTAGGCAGGGGGATGCTTGTGAATATGCACATGGTATTTTTGAGTGCTGGCTTCACCCAGCTCAGTATCGGACCCGTTTGTGTAAGGATGAGACTAATTGCAACAGGAGGGTATGCTTCTTTGCTCACAAACCTGAAGAGCTTCGTCCTTTATATGCCTTAACAGGTTCAGCAGTGCCTTCTCCTAGATCCTTCTCAGCCAACGGTTCTTCCGCAGACATGGTGTCTATCAGCCCATTTTCCCTTGGTTCTCCATCAGTGGTGATGCCACCGACATCTCCACCACCCTTGACGCCTTCTGGGGACTCTTCTCCAATGGGTGGATCGATCTGGTTGACCCAGCCTAGCGTACCTACACTGCAACTTCCTAGTAGCAGGCTGAAATCTGCAGTTCATGCTAGACATGTGGATTTTGACGTGGAGTTGCTTGGTCTAGAAAATCATCGACGTCGACAGCAACAACTGTTTGATGAGATTTCTGGTCTTTCATCACCATCCAGTTGGACCAATGCCATGGCAGCTGCATCACCCTTTTCTTCTTCTGGTGATCGAACTGGAGAATTAAATAGGCTCAGTGGAGTGAAACCAACTAACCTTGATGACATTTTTGGATCTCTTGATCCTACAATTTTGCCTCAATTACAGGGAGTCTCATTGGATGCTCAAGTGGCCAAACTGCAGTCGCCTACTGGCATTCAAATGCGACAGAGTATTAACCAGCAGCTGCGATCTAACTATCATTCCACTCTCTCTTCCTCTCCTGCAAGGACATCTCAGTCCTTTGGGATTGATCCCGCTGGGGCCACTGCAGCTGCAGTTTTGAGTTCAAGGTCAGCTGGCTTTGCAAAGCGAAGCCAGAGTTTCATTGAGCGGACTGCTGTGAATCGTCATTCTGGGTTTTCTTCACCAGCTACTATAAACTCTATGATGCCTTCTAACCTGACAGATTGGAGTTCCCCTGATGGTAAGTTGGACTGGGGTGTCCTGGGAGATGAGCTGAACAAGCTGCAAAAATCTTCTTCTTTTGCATTTAGAAGTGGAGGCAGCAATTCGGGCACTCCTGCATCCTCGGTACCATCAACCGCTGATGAGCCTGATGTGTCTTGGGTTCAGTCGTTGGTGAAGGATACCCCTTCTGTGAAATCTGGTGAACTCAGCTTTGAGGATCACCAGCAGCAGTGTCATCTTGATACTGGAGGGTCAGAGATGCTTCCCGCTTGGGTGGAGCAACTGTATATGGAACAGGAGCAGATGGTGGCTTAGAACTGATAAGCCCTGATATTGGTATTCTAAAATTAACTAGTCTTCTCTTTGCTCATTTTTTGAATTTTTATTAATATTCATCATCTGTAAGTGGAAGTAGATGGATTTTCGAGAACATCAGAAGTATACACTAAGGAAGTTGTGTAGGACCTAAAGCTTCTGCTCTTACAATACTTAGGTTCTGAAGAATAAATAGTTCACTTCTTTTCCTTGTATTTGAGTTATCTTTTTAGCTGTTCTCACATTCATCCCCAAGCCAGCAATGTTGGAAGCATCCTCTCCAGCTTATGCTATGAGAGTAGAGAAGCAGATTAGTTTAAATTGCCTGGATTGAATTATTTCAATTTTCAAATGGAAGATGAAAAGACATACTGATTTATTGGTTTATTTTTGAATATGTATCTACCTCAAGTTGTAAAATTATCTATGTACCTAATAAAATCATATCATATTATTAAGTATAGTCTTTATGTTTTTTTTTTCAGTTTGCTTCTGCATTCTTTAGCATTAGCACCTGGGCTTCAAAGCTCAACATTCTGCAGATGACAAATTGAATGGAGCTTTAAAGATGCTTCTTTTGCATGTCTTTCTTTTTTTCACTCTCATCCTATGCCACCCTTTCTAGTTCATTCTGGATATTACTTTCGGCATCCATAAAGCTGAGGGTGAGGTTCACTGATTCCATGATTCTAAATGGGGTGGATTGTTAAGCACTGAGCAAAAAAAGCATCCCATCTATGATTTGAGCATTTTTATAAACTTTTTCTTTGTTAAAAAATTTTTAGTGGCATAAGCACTACGAGAAGAAAAAGATGGTACTGCTATCAATTAGCTGAAGATGACCAAGACAAGACCAACAATATTTAGGTTCTTAAACCACCCCTTCTTTCGTGGAATTAAAATATTGATTCATGTTCCCTACAACTGAAATTGAATTCATCTTCATCAGGGTGACTCCTGCCGGCTTCACCATTGCTGAATTAAAAAAATAGATGATGATGATGATGATGACACAGATAACTTTTTTTAATCTCGCTGCGTATAGAATCTGTAATATTCTTCCAAGTTTGCCTTTAAAATATTCCTATCACCTCATATTCAACTCAATTTTTGGCCTTGTCTGGCTTGGTATTTTAGTCGAAATCATGGGACTACACTAGCACAAGGTATAAAAAAAAATAAGGTCAAACCATTATTTCTCGCCCAAAGTCTGATGAAATTATAGATTTTTATCTTTTAAATTTATAAAATAAATTAATTTGTTATTGGTTCATTAAATTTTTTAACCAAATTTATTAATTTTTTTATAAAATTATTAAGAAGGAAAAAAAAATTTCATATTAAACATACTTTACACTCAAAATCTCATTAAATAGTTTTTTCTTACATTAGTTTATATTAATTTCAATTAAAAAATAATATAAAAATAATTAATAAAAGTATAGATATTAGATAAAGGTGTTAATATAAAATCATGGATTTAAAGGTAAACTGTAATTTTTAAATACATTAGAGATATTAATTAAAATTTTAAAGGGTTTTAAAATTTTAAAAAAATTCAAAGTGTTTTTGATATTTTTAAAATTTTAATGCAATATTTAATAGTTTTAAAAAGGCTAAAAGATTTATTCCCATTTACTCTAAAATTTTTTAAAACCCAATTATTCACGTATTAATTATTTGTTTATCAAATTATTTTAATATTTTTGATAAAATAACCAACATACCCTCCTTAAAGAAAAATATAAAATTATAATAAAATATAATTTAATATTTAAATATAAAAATTTTTAAAATATATAAAAAATTTTAAATTTTTTTAACAAATATAAAAAAATTAAAATTAAAATTAAAAAATAAACAAAAAAATGCAATAATCATTTAAAAAATGAATCATGTGGCTGGAAACGACTACTTAATTCTAAGACAATCAAATTGGTTGTCTTTTTTTTTATGAAGACGACTTTCATCATCAATCATGACTAAAAACGATCAGTGAGGTCAAGATTGACTATTTTCAATCACGGTTGATGGTAGAGTCAACCAAATATGACCATTATCAATGGTGGTGGCTGCTTTTTTATTTTTTATTTTCTATAATTTTTTGATATTTAAAATTTTTTTGAAGTAGATTTATAATTTATTTTAATATTATAATTATTTTTATAAAAAGTTATTTTATTATTTTTAAATTCTTTTAGTTAAAAAAAAAAACTTTTCTGAATGTTATATTTAACTATTGAATTTGATTAATGAGTGAGTATTTAAGTTTTAAAAAATTGACATTAAATTTTATCTTTAAGTAGAACTTTGGATAGGAATATGTTTTGTGACAATTTAAAAATGATAATTTTATCACCGAAAAATTAAATAAAATATAATAAATTAATATATAAATATCAAAGTGATAATATTTTTTTAAAATATATAAAGATTAGAATAATAATTTTCAAAACAAGATAAAAAAAAAAAATCAATTTAATTTAGTAAATGTTAAATAAATAACATTTACTCCTTCGTAATACTATTCATAATTCAGTCTAACAAAACTAACGGTTGGAATATCATTCCACCAAACAATGGGTGGGAAACGGTTATTTGGCCACAAAATAAAGAGAACAACAATGTCATTTTCCAACTCCGCCCCAAGGAAGGTGAAGTTTGGCTGCTCAAGATTAGAGGAAAGTGCTTCTAAGTCATTATGTCAATTCCAACATTCCCAGCACCTAAATTTGCTAGACAGTCATTGCTTCTAAGCCCTAAGGAAGGTAATCTTGTAGCCCAGCATGTTCGAATTTGAATTCTGCAACTGGGTATTACTGTTGAACAAGATTTAATTGAAATTCTAAAAAGGGCTAAAAAGTTGTTCCTTTAGTTAATACCAAAATTTACAAAATCTTACTTGTATTAAGTTTACATTGCCAGTCCAATGAGTTGATGAACCAGCTCTTGTACTGATTGATCAAGGATTTCTGACCCTAAATCTGCAGAAATTGCTTCAAAATCTTCATGCCTCAAAGTGTTCTTTTTGTGTAACCAATTTGATTCAGCTACCTCACCATCAGTCATCTTGCAAATTTGATTGCAGATGTTTATGTAATGGTGACTGTGGATGTATCTCTTTCTCGATCCAACATATTTGCCTTCAGATTTCTTTGTATTATTGTTGTTTCTTGGAGATTGGCACTTTGAATGATCCAACTCTGTCACAATGTAATGGGCCAGAAGGAAGAAATAAGATTCTTAGTGAACTGAAAAAGCAAAATACACAAACCTGACATGATGAATTGATCAAAATCAAGAACAGAAACTGGGCTTGAATCTTCTGAACTGCACTCAAGTTCAATACTTCGAACTCTCTTCTTCTTCTTCTTCTTCTTGTTCCTCCTTGAACATATAACTGTTGAAAATTCCATGATTTCTGAGGTATTACAAGGATTTTCAGGCTTACTAGAGACTTGCTGGTTCTTGTTTCGATACCTCTCTCCTCTACTTTGCTTCAATTCTCCAGGACCCATCTCACGTTTCTTCCTTCTTTTCTCTTTCTCTTTATCTTCATTTCCATTACCAAAGCTGAGAACAAAGAATTCTTCATTTTCTACCTCAAAAAAAGTCGGCATCTCTTGAATCGAAAATTTGCATGTACTACTCTGTACTCTTCTATGCTTACTATTATCACCCTCCATTTGAGCAATACTCGCGTCAAAATCTAATGAATTCGTCGGCTGACCTGTTGATATTTTACTTGCACTGGCATTCGGAACGCCTTCCAAACCCATTAATCTTGCCACAAGACTTGGCATAACCTTGTCTTCAGACTTCAATTCTTGATCCTTTTCATATGAAATAAAACAAACTTGAGTGTCAGTGTCAATAGTGATTTGATGAGAAGGGAGACTGTTGGAGCAAAGAATTCTACGTAAAATGGCAGCTAGAAAGCCAGGAGTTGTGGCACTTTTTGAAGAGGAAATGCTATTATAATCGTTAGTATTGGGATGAAAAGAAGCAGAAGAAGATGATGATATAGAAGAAGAATTATAAGATAAAAAGTTCAACTTCCTGTTGAAAGAAAGAGAAGACATCATGAGTAAATAAAAGAGTATCAAGAACCACTTTGAAACAGTAGCTTCTTTCGCCTTTGTTGGGATTTAAAACTTACTTTGCCAAAAGGATCCAACTTTAACAAGAAAAAGCAAGGACAAAATTGGTTTGAGGAAGAGCAAATGGTGGGTAGATTGGATAGAGAAATTTGCGCTGTTTTCAAGTGCAATTTGTGACTTGGATTATTGCCTTCGTGGGTAAAAACTCCTTTTTAACACTCTCACCGCACAGCGCTTTGAGAGGAGGAAAAGAAAGAGGTTTGTTTGAGCATCTTTTGCCAACAAAAGATAAAAAGAGATTGGCCTTGGATTTTGTTCTCATTATTTTTTGTATCATCAAAACTTTGATTTAATTTCTAGTCGGAATTCTTTTGGGTCTGGAGCCGAAGATGCTGACTTTCTTATCTTGTTTCTGTTTCTTTCAAACCAACTTTATTTATCTTTATCTTTTACTCTTTTATCACTAAATGTTAGGCCAACTCTTCCGACCAACTCTGTTCCCATTTTTATTCTGTTCTTTTGTCAAAACAGATTTTCAGGTAAGCTTGATAGACTTTGATTGAGGTCTTCAAGTGGACCAGGCTAACCCATATACAAAGAGGTAAGCTAGTATTTCTTTTCAACAAAACATACATGTACAGGATATATAAAGAATGCTATTATTATAAGGTGGGTAAGTGTATTGAAGGCAATCTGAAATGCTAACAATAATAATAATAATATAATGATATGGGTTACAAAGGGGACAGTCTCTGCAAAGAGGATGGAATCATCTTACTTTCTAGAGAATCAATTGAGCTTGCCATCTACCATCTCTTCCATTTATTCATGTACGCAGCTTCTTTAACAGCTAGTTATCAAACCAACCGACTTCTTTCTATAAATGCATGAATCATTTCTTGATTCAATGGATAAAAAAACAATGGAAGTTGAAGATCATTTCAGCCATCATGATCCTCGGTGGGTGATTTGAATTAGCTTAAGAGATATGGACTTGAGATAAAGTTCCCCTTGTTGGTAGCTGAAAGCACAATGATCAGCTGAGCTATTTTTTTCATGGAGATAATCCAAAACAAAAATGGGTACCTTGAGGCAGTCAGGAGAACGAACTGATGAAGTGAAGTGCAGCTGCCATTTGCTACAAAACTCACTCGCTTCCATTTAAGGACAACTATGAAGACTAAGAAGTCTGGTGAAGCTTTTTCATATCCCTTATACGTGTTGAAGTACTAATTTTGGAGTTGCTCCTACACTCTATCCTACAATCATCTAAGCAAAAGGATAACGCAAAAAAAAAAAAAGAACAGATTTAGTTAATGGTATTAAGCTTAATATTAAGCAGAATAGAAATCAATATCTATCATTACACACAGCGCAATCATATCAATGTGTTAATGAGATAAACAGTGAAAATGGCTTCGACCCTCTATTCAGAATAAACGAGATCAAAGTTGCCATTCCTGAGGATGCTTTGCTTGGCAAAGAACTCAGGGAGGTCACCTAGTTTTATATAAGGAATGTACTTCGTGGAAATTATAAAGTGGGATATATATTTTTGGAGCTTAAGATTCTAATATTGCCCAATATCTGAGAGCAGTAGACTGTTAAATCCCATGCCTTGTTGGAAAGCAGAGACTTCATTCTTAATCGTCTTTTCAGGGAACATACAAACAGATATGCTACCTCAAGCAAAATTGGAATTATGTAACAACTATACAAGATAAACTACCACAAATTACAGAAGGTTTACAACCTTGACATGGTACAATTACAACTTTCATGCATTACCTGCCTAGTGAAGCCTTCCTGCTGACACTCGATATCTGCTTTAGGTTTGTAAGAGCTTCTTGAGAATGCATCTTGGCATTGTCATTCCCATGCTTAAATGCTTCTACCAAAGCCCTAACAAGGGATTGATTGAGTGAGTATTGCTGACCGTGGCCTTCCACTCTCAGTATTCTCTCAATCATCCAAAGTGTCCTCTCTTGAAGAATCCCAGGACGAATTTCTGTGAAAAGATCAATCACAGCATCAACCACACCTTGTTGATCCAGCTCATCAACAGCTCTTTTTAAATTTTTGGAAGTATCCACAAGGAGAGTTGAAAGTGCCTCCACTGCAGCAATTTGAACACTAGTGTCCTCGTCTTTGAGAAGATCAACCAGTGGTCTAATGCAATCGCTCTTCAGTAGACACAATTGACTATCATCTTCACAATGTGCATTGTGTATTGGACATGTGGAAGGTTCTGGAGGAGGCCTAAAACATATGGCTACCAAAGCAGCGTAGACTCCCCGGGGATTGGGTTTTCCTGAGTCAGCAGCAGAAAGTAACCTTCCAGCTTCTGACAAATTCTTTAATCCAAGGGCAGCCAGTTGCTTCCCTCTTGGTTTTGAAGGAAAACGGAGCTGCTCACAGAAAACAGTCATAAGACCCTGCTCTCTTGCCACAGTAAGACTTGGTGGATCGAGACTCTTTGTAAAGTGAAGTAAAAGTCCAAGTAAGCCCTCAACCATGGTTGATACATGACGTGAAAGTCTTGCATTGGAACTGCACTGCTGGCTCTTAAGATTAGTCACTATCCATTTTATAAAGTTAGCTTCCAAAAGAGTTTCCACTTCTTCTTCTGAGAGCCAAATATTGGCAAGTATGCAAGCAGCATCAGATTTCTCACCATGTGTTGATTGGTCATCTAATAGCTTTTCTTTGAAAAATGAAAGTTTGTAAAATGGTTTTACCTCATAAGCTAAATCTTGACCAAAATATTCTGAAAGTACTCTGGTAAGCCTGAAAGCATGAACTCTGTGTTCAACTTCCGGGTGTTCAAGAAACACAAAAATGCTTTTCATGCCATCTCTAGATTTTATGTGAGTAGCCACAGAACCTGCAAAGTAAAAATATACCGAAAGAAAGGTCATTCTGCTATTATATTTCATGGATAAAAATCCTTAGTAATTCAAAGTGGTTCACATAATGAGTATTGTCTCCCTGATTCATAACCCACACCTGGAAATTACACCTTAATATATGTGGACTAATATCAACACTTCTGGCAATATCACAGATTCCGTAAAATTAATTAGACAATAGATATCCACATATGAACATCTTGATAAATTGGATCAATACTAAATCCAATACTTGCATACAAAAATGGTGATGGCAACAAATTCGATTTAACAGATACAGTAGTCAACAGATAATTACCTGCTGCTCGGGGAGATGAAGCAATTCCGCACAGGATATTGAGGATGGACACTTGACACTTTGGAGATGCAACAGATAAAATGGCCAAAAGACTAGAGACAACAGATTCTGACTGCATCCGATTACCTTTCTTGTCAGCAGATGCTAACTCCCAGTGCCCTGGATTAGACACAATATTTGCAATTGTAGCTGCAGCCAACTCAGTAAGTTCTGGTGAAGCATCCTGGTCTTTAAAAAGAATGTTCATTAGAGCTGGAAGCATGGCAGAATCAACAAGGATGGTTGCGTTGTCATTCAATGCTGATAGGTTATACAATGCGTGCAAGCTTGCTGCTCTTCCTGCTGACTTATATAGCAACTCAACTAGTACTTTAGCACTTTGTCTAGCAATTTGTTCTTTACTGGTATTGGTCAAGGTCATCTTTCCCACCATGTATGCCATTGCTATTTTGGTATCATCAGAACCTGCTCACAGGAAAAACCTAGATTAGCATTTGATCTATCATTTTCTACCCTAGGATAAAAGCTATTGACTAATGCAAGGGCTGTTCATCTCCCCAGTCTAGAAGCAGTTATTCTGATAGTTGATCTTGCCCTCTTATACATTTCCCACTTGATTGATGTGATTATTTCTCAATGTTAAAATAGAACCCAATGCAAGATATACCTTCACATAAACGACTGATCAATGGTTCAAATCTTCCAGCTGCTGCTAGAAGCTGAACGTTGTCCTCCACCTTCTCTAAGTTCTTTAAAACCTCCTCGGCCAGATTGGACAAAGCAGGATGCACCAAATTTCCTGCCATACTTGTGAGAAGAACTAATGCCCCTTTCTCCAAAGCTACTGATATGCAATAAGCTCTATCACTGGAGAACTCAAGTAATAACTTCACCGCATACTCTCTCTCTTTCTCTGAGCTTCCAATAAGACCATGTATGGCCAATTTACTGACACCCTCGTCAAGCATGATTTTCTTAAAAAAAAAAAAAAAAAAAAACACATCATTAGCAAAATGAGAGTGACAGCATCAGAAACCAATTATCTTGCAAGTAACAGAAACTACATAAACATAAATAATATTAACTGAAATGTTTCAGTATTCATTTAATAAAACAGTAAACCTAAACACAAACCAATTGGAAAACTACTTTCTAATGATTCCATAAACAAAAGAAATACTCACCTTGCTATCCTCGTCCTTTGCCAAGCTAAGCAAAGCCATGAGAGCCTTACTCCTCAATAGGGTTCCAATATTCTTAGAAGAATTCCTGAGTAATTTAACAATAAGCAACACAACACCAGCATTTCTCACCCTGTACCTACTGAAAGGATACTCCTCTAAAATCTTATAAACGATGTCCAAGGCTCTGTCAACAGAATCCACCTGAGGATTCTCCTCAGCAAGAACTTCTACTGCTTTCTTTAGCTGAATATCAACATTCCTATTTATCCACTCCTCAATAGCTCCAGCCAACCCGATATTTGGTTTCAGCTCCATTGACTTCAACACCAGCCCTGTTACAGGGCAAGTCGGGTCTCGGTAATCCTCTAAACACCTCTGAAACCAATACTCAATTGCCTTTCTTTCATAAGTCTGTGATGACTCCAAAACTACAGGCTCTTTCATAACGTCTTTAGTTAGAGGACATAAAAAGCTTTTAAATGCGGAAATGTTAATATCATCTTCAATTTCAATATCATAATGAAGACTCAAAACGTCGGGAACAATACACCAAGAATCTAAGATTCGTTGTAATGAACTCAAAATACGTCTCTCAGAAATCGAACTCGAACGCGCCAAATCAGTCCTTAGCTGCTTGATTTGTTCCGTTAATTCAGTCAAATTATCGGATTCAATACCTAACGTTCTCATTAAATCCATTATTATTGCGCTCTGAACTGCTTTCGTCGTCTGTCTTCCCTCACCCTCCTTCTGTAGCATGCAATGCACACGCTCTTCATTTTTAGTTACCTGCAATGCACAAAATAAAATACATCAGAAAAGCACTTAAAAAAAAGGACTGATAGTGAACTACGTTAAGTCAAGTTTAGCTTACTTTGAACAAAATTTCTTTCATTTCACGCGAGAGCCCGGCGATTTTTTTGCGAAGTTCGGGATGATCTTGAAGAGAGGTTTCCGTCAAAGCGAGCCATGTGCCGATAGCTATCGCGCACTCCTGGAGCGCATCGGATAAAGAAATGCAATTAATAAGAACAAAAATCTTGCTTTTGTTTCGGTAAACCAACACCGTTTCTACGGCATTGGCTAAATCTTCTGCGATGCCTTTCAAAGCGGTCTGTACAGGCGGTGGAAGAGTATCTGGTGAGGAAGAAGTACGGACTAGAGTGTTGAGAAGGAGCTGGAGACGCATGACGTAGCCGCAGAAGCGGCGGGGGTTATCGAAGAAGTCCCGGTTGTTGGTGGTGCTGTTGTTGCAGAGGTAAGAGAGGGAGCGGTTGATTGATTCTACGGCCTCCGCCGTTGAGAGTGGCAGTGATGAAGTCATTTAACGGTCAAGATTTGGGGCTACCTGGAGAAGAAACGGCGACTGTGACTTCGGAGAATGGCTGCCTAAATTAAGTCAAGTCTTTCCACAGCTTTGAACTGCCGCGTTCAAACTTTGGAAGCGTTATTATAAAACAAGTCAAAACTTGAGTTTGGCGCAGACTTTATTGCAGCCCGGTTCATCATTTTGAACCGGGATAAAGACCCCCACGGATAAGAGTCTATCCGTGACGCGTATCAGAATATCCCACTATCCAAACAAAAGCAACAGTTTCTCTTTCTTATTTCTCTTTCTATTCGCGGGACTCGTGGCTCGGCATCTACGATGGATCGAGTTAATCTCCTCCTTCTTGGGCTACCACTCTTTCTCCTTTGCAGCGACCTCTTAAACCTTTTTACCCCACCCCCACCACCTCCGCCGTCGCACCTGAAACCCGGCCACCATCATCTCCACCACCACAAACCCCCGGTTATTCCGGTCCCAGAATTCCCTACACCGGTAATCTCATGAATCTTTTGGTTATTTTTATTGAAAGATATAAGTTTTCATATCTGGCTTTTTTAAATTGTACTATTAACGGAATAATTTTTTTTCTTATTGCAGAAAGCTGTGGGAGGACTCGGGTATGGCAGCACAGTAAACATAAACTTTTGTGCCTCTTGCTCATATAGGTATTTATATATATATTCTATTGGATTTATAAGTTGTTTGGTTTTAATGGTGCTTAATTCATGGTTGATGTAGGGTTAATAGATATGTGTAGCATAGAGTTTATTATCTGTTGATCGTAGATATGTTTAGGGCGTGGTTGTCATTATAATGTGATTGGAACCATGTTTTATGCATGTTGATTTGAAGCTTATTTGACAAATTAAACAAAGGAAGAGTGCTTAGTTGACTTTCTTCACCATCGTCTAGATTTATATGTTTGTGAATGATAGGAGCTCAGTAAATAGGCAAACCCGCTTGCAATAATAGGGATATGCCTACTGATTGCCTGAGGCACTCGAATTCATTGTCTTTGGAGATTTGATGATTGCACTTTGACTGGTTTATTCGCTTGGGTTGCATTGCATTTTTATAGATTGATTTACCTGTGAAAGTAAAATTAGTTACTTGGTTAAAACTCTGAAGAAAGGGCTTAATTTTCTATCCTTGTTGCTTTTCACAGGGGTACTGCAGTAACGATGAAGAAGATGTTGGAGACTCAATTCCCTGGAATTGATGTTGTCCTTGAAAATTACCCCCCACCTATGCCAAAGCGTCTGCTCGCTAAAGTGGTCCCGGTTGTTCAATTTGGAGTCATTGGGATCATCATGGCTGGTGAACAGATTTTTCCAATGATGGGAATTATGACTCCTCCAGCATGGTATTATTCTTTGCGTGCCAATAGATTTGGATCTATTGCATCCACCTGGCTTCTTGGAAACTTTCTGCAGTCCTTCCTACAAAGTTCTGGGGCTTTTGAAGTATACTGCAATGATGAATTGGTGAGTAACCTTTTTGTCTTGTATCCTATAACAACTAATATTCTCCTCTTTCTCTTTCAATTTGTGTCTGTGATATAGATTTGCTTGATTCAAATAGTTTTTGTCACTTGATTAATTGCTATGTTTGAGACAATTTGATGTCTCTACAAGTTCATTTTGGTGATGTATAAGCAGGTAAGGCTTCTGCGCTAGTAAATGGATATACCAATAAACTAACTACTGGAAAAAAAATATTTTCTGGAGACTCATGCCTCTAGATATACGCAACCATGTAGAACATTTATATAGGTTGGATAGGTGGAACTATTTTGTTAGGTTTTTAATGGTTGACATAGAAGATCACCAAATAGCTTACATCTTGCCATTGCTCAATGCTCGAATATCCTTTGCGTTGCAGTTGGTTTTTAGCACCACTATTTCTACCAACTGCTGTTTTGACATTGTAAGTGATGGAGCATCCTATATGAACTATTCACATTTTATTTCATTTGAGTGGCTTGACACACTTGAATTTGATTTCATGTTTCTTTTCCTGAATTGGTTATTCCATATTTTTGAGAAAGTCCTGTGTTTGCATGTTGGGAGAAATAAACCTTTAGCTTAGAAATTTTACCATTGTTTTTACATTTGTTCCCTCTTTATATTGTAGGTCTTCTCAAAACTGACGGAGGGCAGGTTTCCAGGCGAGATTGAGTTAAAGGATCTTGTTTCCAAAAAATTGTCAACACCGAGATTAATGGATGGCCCTGGAGAAGTATGACCTTAGTTCATTGTCTGGTAATGGAGGGTTAAAACCAAGGGGATTAAAACAGATGTTATGCCATTATGTTGATGTAAATTTGAACCTCTCTCATTAAGGTCATTCTAAGACAATTTATCCACCAAAATCAACATCAGATGTACCATGTGGACTAACTGTATTTTTCCGGAGTGAGTCGGATTTTCATAGCTAATTTATCAATCCTATATTCACGTTAGACCTCCTTAATACTATCTCATATTTTCCCTTTGTAAGAGCATCATTAGGAGGCAGGGAACTTCTGTTGAATAACTTTATAAAATAGTTTGTTTCGCCTTGCAAAATGTTTATAACCCTCCACATCAAAAGCCAACATGACAGGAGTTTCAAATTGTTATTAGGATTAGATTTGAATTAAATTGATTTGAGTTCGATTATCAATTATTAGATTGAGTCCAAAATGAGCTATTGAGGCTTGAGTTTAAATTATAATTTTAAAAATATTTCAAATTTAACGTCAAGTTATAGGAGTCGAGATTAAGTTTGAGTTTAATTGGAGTTCAAAAATCTATTTTAATTAAAAATTTATTTTTATTTGTAATTAACATTTTAATGGAAAACATGAATGAAAGTTTGTTTGGCAAAGGAAATGAAAAGATGGCTATTTTCAGGGGTTAAATAGTTGAAATCCTTTCGATTAAATTGAAAGGACAACAAGTCTCATATTAAAAAGATATATATTTAACAACTTATTTTACCTTATCCATTATAACGAATTTTCATCTTTTTATTTTTTATAACATCTCAATTATTTTCACTATTTTTATGAAAGAAATAAATAAACTCAAATTTAATAATTCAAATTAAATTGGCTATAATAACGAAGTTCATTTCAACCAAGCTTAAATTTGGGTTTTTATTTCAAGATTGATTTTTGTCTTTAAAATTCGTCAAAACTTCCACCTAAGCTTAAGTTGAATTAAATTTGACCTCAACTAAAATTCACCCCTTTGAGCTATGCTTCATTTGGACTACTATTCCCATAATTGGATTTTACGTTACTGTATCCCAAGTAAAATATAATGGAAACTTTACTTCTCTCTCAATTCCACCCCCAAGCAAAAACGACATTGCTTCATTCAGCTAGCTACGATTCGTGCGCTGCAGCCCCTAGACAGAGGAATATGCAATTGCAAACCCATGTTTTCATAACAAAAACTTTATAATATCTTCCATACAATGAAAAGATTAGATTGTGATTAGAAATTCTTGAACAGAATAAACCCCATTGCTGAGGAATTTCTAGGAAGAAACATGTCAGCTAAACCCAAATTTCGTCATGAAATCTTCAAATATAGCTACTAAAAGTACTAAGTCACAATGCATGAACAAATAATATCTAGTTGAGAATATTCATCTCATGTGCTACAGAGATCTTTTACATACTAACTAAGAAAAATTTTGAACATATTCAATCTAAGTTTAAGAGAAGAGGAGATGGTTCACAATATGACCAGACCCATTTGAAATCAATGGAGTTCTAAGATTAGTCACTCCTATAATAGCAAACTCCCAATTGAAAACAGTTTTCTGCTATATAAAATCACATGCTGGACACCTAAAACATAGTTTGTATACTAGGGCAGATAAACAGCACCAGTAGCAGGAGACAGTATCATCTTTTCTTAAAACCATATTTCTTACGCTCGTAAAACAAGTCTGTTTTGGCACTCCCCAAATTGACAATTTTAGGACAGCCATCTCTGTCTTTTTCTTGCTGTGTGCACTCTTTGCAGTAGTAGGCATCAGAGATTCCCACTCCGCCACAGATAACACATCGACCCTGAAAGGACCCATAGTTGCATTCATCACAAACTCTCACAAGTGTGCAAGGCCGCACATATGAGTCACAAATCACACACTTCCCATCACACTTCTCACAAAGCCTTCCAATGGCAATACCTGGCTGCTTCCTACACATAATCAAATCAGGATGATGCTTGGCCATGCTTTCTACAATACGCTACTAGCTCTTATATGTCCTTGTGATCCGCTCAGATATAAGTCCAACCAAAAGTAATAACAAGCAAAAAGTTTTATCAGCAAAGCAGTTGTAGTTCAGCCAACAAACGAAGGCAAAAAATACAAACTGAATAACAATTAAACATTGCAAAAATAAATCATAAATCAGCATCATGGCTATGGAACTATCATATGAAGGTAAAACTTTAACCAAACAATAAACTATCATTCATTTGTGAATTATCATATCCTAAATCATTAAGCCTAGTCATAACAGGGTTCTTCACCTCATTTTTCTGGAAAACAATACGAAATGTAGCAGACCATAAAAAGGTGAAGCGATAGCCCCTGTTGACTTGAAAATCCACATAACAAAGAAAGCATGTGATTTGCTTCTCTACGGGCAGGACTGATGCACTCAGAAATAAGATCAAATATTACATCTATAAAGTGTAGCAGCTGCACTAAGTCCTAGAATCATCTATTTGATACAATCAAGTGAGAATATATCTTCATCCTTTATAAAACCAGGTAAACATCATTCATCTGCTCTATAGGCAGACTCAGTGATTCCAAAAATAGCAAAGAAGATCTTAGATAACTCTGAGGGAAACTCTATCATAGTCTTCAAAATCAATAGAGACACTTTTGATTAGTTTCAAGGCAATGGGGTATCTTTGAGTTTCAATTATATCTTGAAGTAAATGATTGACAACAACCCAGCAGAAATAACACAATCTCAGTAAAGAGAGGAGACAAGAGTGACTCAACGCCTAGAAAAACAAGACCAGGGATTAAATACCTGGCAATCTCAAGATTAGAAGGCACGCCTAAAAATACTTTAGCATCCTTATACTCTCCAAAAGCTAAACTCCTACAAACATCTTATCTATTCAAGAACATTAGAAAAATACAGAAACAAAAAGGCAGCTCCATTAAACTTAGTTCTTGGTAGTAGAACATGATCATAATCTACATTATACAAACATGGCATAGCATTTTCCATTTAAACATTCCAATTCTCCATAGTTAGACCAACCTGAAGCTCAATGAAATCAAACATAACTTCAAACATGATTATAATGCATGATCAGCACATAAAACAAAACATATTAAAAAAATTATTCTAGATAACCTAAATTAAGAAACAACCTCATTCAATTTCAGCTCTCACAAACACATACATTAACTTAACCAGATAAATTTCCATTTTGCTGCAATACATTCAAAGAAAAAAAAATCTTTTTTCTGTAATTTTTTTTTTTTTTTCATTTTCTTGAGCTTTCTCGACAGCCAAACCAGATAAAATCTACATATTTTCCCTTTCAATGCGACTCCAATCAAGATTTAAATAAGGCGTACAGATTGTAGAGAAGTACCTGCGCTGAGAACAGTTGTTACGGCTTCAAGGTGTGCTAACGTGCGCCGCGCCAAGTGAAATAACTTGAGAGCTCGTAGGTTTGAATCAGATTTGGTCGTGTTAGTTTAATGAGCCTTTGTCAAATGGCAGGCAGAAGCTGCAGAAAGTAGAACAATCGAGAGATTGGACTCAGCTTTCATGATCTCGGCCTTTTAAGCCTATTTATCGATTTGGGCTTGTTCTAGTGACTTCCGCCCGCTTCTAAATGACGATTTATTTTTTAAACAAAATTGAATTTTATTTATTATTTATACGCTAAATAAGTATTACCGATTTGAACTTTGATAAAATGATTTTTTTAAAATTTAAAAAATTATTTTTTATTTTTATATTAAATTTATTAATAAAATAAATATTTTGTTATAAAATTAATTAAAAATAATAAAACTGCTATTTATTTTTATTGAAATTAACTAATAAACATTGGAGATTTCCCCTCTCAATTCCGCACGTTTTTAGGTGGCCAAGAAGGGGATGGATTCAAGATCAAATGAGTTTAATTTTTTTAATTATTTTGATAACAAAGAAAATCAATATATCGATGAAGAACCACAATCACATAAGCATACAATTGCAATACCAATGTCTGAAAATAAAAAAATAAAAAAAAAAAGAGAGAGAGCCAAAAATTGAAAATGTTGGAACACTTTGATCAAATTGAAAAAATCATAGGTGATAAATTGGTTTAACAAATAATGTGCAAACATTGCGATTTTAATTTAACATATGCTAGCTAGGGGGCACCAAACATCTCCGTCACCATATAAATAAATATTGTAAAAAGGTACTCCAACGCTTCAGAAGACAATAGCAAATTGTTTTTACAAGACCAAAATCAATTTGAAAATCTTCTTCAAGTAATCTAGCTAGTTCCGTTACGAAAGAAATGTCAAATTTCACTTACAGTTAATAATTAATGTGAAATTATATAGTTAGGTATATGACACTTTCGATCAACTATTTTCTTACGCTGAAGAAAACAAAAGTAAAATGGATGATGCAAAAAAGCGTTCAATCTATTTTAAAAAATAAAATTCCTAGGTTAATATTAAGATCAAATATAGGAAGAAATTATGAATTAATGAAATTAAAAACTATGAAAGAATTAATTGATTTTAATAGTGTTATTTTTGTGAATTTTGATTTATACACTGTAATAATCAAGAGCATATTTGTGCACACACTTATTATATTAGTTCTGATTGACAATTATGCCGAAAAGCTATTATATTTAGTTGTTGAAATATTCTCATTCTGATAAAGCATTAGTTAATATATTTAATGAATATAAAATAAAATAAAAATTACTTTTTCTATAACATTTGATAATGCAAAATATAATGATGAAATTATTGAATTAATAATAAAATATTTAGGTTTATTGTTTAATAAAAGATTATTTCACGTAAATTAGATATACTTGTTATATAATGAATTTAATTGCATAAAAAATAATGATTTTAGCGAAAAATCAAATATGAGCAATTAGACATATCATCTCTTATATTTCATTATCTTCATTACATTTACAAGCATTCTACCTTCATTACGTATCATCAAGCTTTCTTTAAGGAAGTATGCTTGAGGCCTAAAGAAAGGGCGATTAGCCAACTTCATTCTACTTTACTAAAATTATTGTTCGATCCTCACATTTTATTCACTAATGGGCACGACAATTTTGATTATTGTGAGATTGGGATTGATAAATGAAAGGTTGCACTTCGCCAAGAAAGTTTCAGGGCAAAAGATCGGGAAATTGGATTAGGAGAGTTGGATTTGAAATAAGATATGTGTAAACAAATAAAATTGAAAAGAATAATTAAAAAATGATGTTAAAACTTGATAGAATTCAACTATTTAATGTTCAAATAATGTGAAGGATATAAAAATACAATAATCTAATTTTTAATACCCAACCAAAAACGACTAAAATCCTCTTCTTTTTTTTTTTTTACTAAACATGATAGATTGCCAATACTTTAATGAATATATTAGAATCCCTAAAAATTGTTACTAATCATATGGAAATATAAACAATTTGTAGGTTCAATTTTAAGTTACAGTGAATGTTATAATTATATTTATTTTAGTTATTTTAATAAAAATTATGAATCAAAATAATAATTTTGATATTTTGATAAAGTAAAAGCTACATCAAAATATTTGTCCTATATTTTTCATCATGACACATGATTTATTAACATCTTCGAACTCTATAATAACATCATTCAAATTTTTAGTGAAGATAAATGCATTTTATATGACAAAAGATTAAATTTATACTTAAATATGGTCTATAATAACATCATACAAACCATATAGACCTTCCAATTAAAGCCCCTAGGATATATCTTCGACATTATCTTAATATCGAACTAATCTAACTTATATTACGAGTTTTAATTCAATATAATTTATAGATATGATAAACTTGTATCTAACTATAAATGTGATTAATTATATTATATATTTTTACATAAGGTAATAAAAATATTTTTTAAGTAGTTAAAACTATCATTTGAATTTAAGAAATAAATAAAAACATAGATTTTTTAAAACTTAAAAATTCTTCTAAAACTGGTGGGGAAATAGTCATTGGATATTTGTAAATAATATTTTATAGAGAATGATGGAAGGACTTTGTTGTCCGGATGAAAGTCTCTCATAATGCCAGAAACACTACGACCACTAATAACAATGGCTTATAACGAGCACTCATAATATTAAAATCTTTGCCATAAACCACAAATACATGCGCCTTGTGATAAGGATGGATCAGAAAGTACTCGTCTTGATAATAAATGAGGAGCCGGAGGTATGCTTGGCGACCCTTTTGTCTCCTGTCACGGGCTTGTAAGTGATGAGCCGCATCAGATATGGCCACGTTTCGATAAAATATGCGATACAAATGGCCCCTCAGTTTCACAGACAAATACTCCTACATTAACTATTCTCTTATTCAATATAATATATATGTCACCTCGCATTAAATAACATCAACTTGAAAAGAATAACAGTCTGAAAAAATGAGCAATCTTGAATCTTACCCTCCTGTGTTTCGCCTGCAGAAATTGGAGGAAACACAGATATACGATCCAGTTGAGGAAGAGGATTTATCAGATCTTATTCCTCTGATAGATCTCCATTGTTTAAACCTCCACAAACTTGGTGAGGCATGTAAAGATTGGGGTCTGTTTCGTTTGGTTAATCATCAAGTTCCTTTAACTCTTATCAGCCAACTCCAAGAACAAGCTAAAAAGATTTTTTCTCTATCGTTTGAATCCAAACAAGGGTTATTCACCAGTCCGGTGTCCTACTTCTGGGGAACTCCTGCTCTTACTCCGTCTGGAACTGCTCTATCAAGAGGCGAAAAAAATATGAACTGGGTAGAAGGATTCAATGTTCCTCTCAGTCAACTCTCTCAGTTTCAAGATGATGAAGATCCCATGCTTCATTCTTTCAGGTATAGTCTTCAATTGGGTTCTTGTTATTTGTTCTTTGATTGCTTTTTCTTTTTTTTTTTTTTTAATTTTTTGTTTAAGATTTCTACTGGTCTCTCTCGTGGCAATAATGAAACATATGTGTGACATTAAAGTGTTGATTGGATAGTCTGGATCTTACTTTTGAACACCAAAGATTGCATGGTCAGCGTCAATAACTTTCCTCAGCCACTGCCAGTTACTGTTTAAACAAAAAATAATCGAGTTTAGGTAGGATATGAATTCCTCCGACCAACATAATTTCTAAAGTTTGACATGTGACTTTAATTTCTGATTTATATTACATTACTGTGAAATTATATGGTTAGATTTGGCAAACTTTATAAAGATATTTATCAAAAATAATTATAAAAAAAGGCCAATCAACCCACTATTGGTCTGGTCCTCTTAATCTCCTCAAAATTATCAGGACCCAGTTTGAAAATTTGAGCGCGTTTTGGAGATTGTAATGGCCAATAAGCAGTAAAGCGCCACGTAAGTCCTCTTTGTCATATCTCTTAAGCAAGCTTTTTAGATTATAAGTGGGATATTAATCCATTTCCTCCATTTCTATTTTTTCCTCTGTTTATCTTTTATATGGTATCAGAGCAATGAGCAGTGCTCCTTGCATTATTGGCAATTCCTTTGAGTTGACGACAAGATATTGATGCCCTTTTATTTTCTTCCTTGTTTTACCGCTTGACCTTGGCTTTATTCGGGAGTTATTGTTGTTCCATTCCTTTTGTCGCGGTTGTGTTTATTTCGGCACTTAGCAGGCACAATGGCCAATGGAACTTGTTTGATTTCTCATGTTGATGTTCACAGTACAAAGGTTTTCAAATCCATATTTTCCTACACAATATCCTCCTCCCAAAATATGACTCTGTTCCATCTACATCCAAAGCCTATGCTTTGGTCATTCGTGATGAAGCACAGATGGGTCTTCTCCCAAGTCATGGTGTTACTGAATTTGCTTCTGCTTATGCCATACCCAACGCCACTGTTAAGAAAAAGTTATTGGAATTTTAAATCTACAAGGAAGCCTCGTTGTGTTGTGATCATTGCAAGAAAATTGGTCACACCAGGCATGGACTGTTGATAATGGCCATCTCAAGGTTTTATATCCGACGAAAGAGGCTCGTTGAATTTTCATGGAATAGATCGTTCAATTCCAATCTCTTTACCAGGTGGTAGCTCAGATGGTCTTTATCTTTATCTGTATCTCTCACAATACAACTTGAACATGTTTTGCATGTACCCTCGTTCAGATGCTCCTATGGCCAAACTGACAACTGCCTGTTGCCTTGTTAGTGTTGCTACAACAAAAAATTAGCATGTTTTCTCCTTGATGTGAATAAAGTTTTCTTTATAGTAATCTTCGTAGGCAGGGTTATCGATTGAACCTATCAAATTGGATTTGGTTTGTTTAAGTTTGAATTTATAAAAAAATTTTAAATTTGGGTTTCACGTCAGTTTATTCGAACTTAAGATTTTTTTTCTCAAATCTAATTCATTAAAATTTTTTTAAGCCTTAGGCTTATTTTGAACCACTTTAAATCTGTTTTATAATTTTAAAGTCTCACAAAACCTTTACAATTTCTATACGTTTTAGGATAGGATAAATAGACCTTTATCTACTATACATTTTCAGGCCTATTGAGACTTGGGTTTGAAGAAAGTGATAAAATGAACTAAATTTTTAATGCTTTAAAAAACTTCATTTCATTTTTTTCTGATGATTTTTTAATTAACTCATTTGTAACATTTGTTTTCCCATAGTATTCACATATACCTTCAAAGTTAGAAGAAAGAAAACAATCACCTAATTTCTTTTATTTTTTGTATTATAGAATCAGAAATTAATCTATATATATTTTTTTTTCATTTACATATCATGTAAATCTTTTCTATATAATTCGGACTTTATTTATTTTAGTACCTCATCCAGTGAAACTGTTTTATAAGTTTATTGAAAATGTTTTAGTTATGCAATAAATTTCCTTTTTTTTTTTTGTATATTTACTTGCAGGTTTGAATATTTGATAAATACATCATTGTCCATGACAAAATTTTTGAGCCTATCGAGCCTTTATTCAGAGCCCGGAAACTTAAAATATAATTTTTTTTTGTATAAACTCGTTTGATTCTCAAATTTTGTTCAATCCAAAACTAAATTTTCAGATTGAATAATCAATTTCAGAATTGTCCGATCCAATTGACAATCCTATTCACCAGGAAGTTTTACATGTCTTTCCCACTTGGTACGATGCTTCAGACCCCTGGAAGATTTGTAGATTAAATAAGGTTAAAACAGACCTCTGGCTAATTGCTTGAAAAACCCTCGCACTCTCTCCGTATATATGAGTTTGCATTGTCATTTGTCAATCACTTAATATTCACTCTCGGTGTTTAAGATTTGTATCTTGCTGTTTCCGATTCCTAAAGGAATTGTTCATAATTCATCGTTGGACTGTTCTCCAAATCATCATCATGATCAATCAAAAACTCCATAATCTCAACCTTGTGTCTCCGCAACTCTTACATATCACTTGCCAAAGCCCTACACCATACATTATCATTGCACCAACTAGGAAACAAGATTAAGTTATATGCGTTGTCATCGCACAACCTGGAAACCATGTCAAGTTGTCGTTGCTACCTACAAGAATTGCCACATCTTATCAACACCATTATTTCTGAAGCTTCGTTTGCGAGATTGTCTTCTTGTTGTCATTGGCTCGTCAATAAAGCAGATCACACAAGTTGACGACCAGAGAAGTCAATGATTGTGCTGCTATCGTCGCTTGTTTGCCGATCAAAAGCAAACAATATCTTGAGTTCTTGTTCTCATCACTTGCTTATCGATCAAGCAAATGATTTCACAATATCTTGAAGTTATTTCATTTTTTCTGACGAAATATATTTTGGTTATATTGATGAAGCAAGTTATTTATTTATTTATGATGTTTACTTAGTAGAGTTTTGTTGGAGGAATATGGGAGGCATATGGGAAGGCTTGCGAATATACTATTTGAAGCGATGGTGAAGAACCTGGAATTGGATTGGAAAAAATCCAAGTCGAATCTATCAGAATCTACAGGGCTTGTCAGAGTTTATCGCTACCCGAGTTTACCCGAAAGTACTGAGGCTTCGGGCATGGAGATGCACACGGACAGCTCGGTTGTCTCTATACTGAACGTCCCGGACAATGTGGGTGGACTAGAACTTTTCAAAGACGATCAATGGCTGGAAGTTAAACCCATTCCTGGCACCATGATTGTCAACCTTGGAGATATGATGCAGGTTAATTATTTCTCACAATAAAGGTTTTGTATATAAATTACTATATAAATTACTATATATGTTGATTAATTTTGTTTGACTTCAATTTTCAGGCAATCAGCAATGATGAGTACATAAGCGCGAAACATAGAGTGAAGGTGAAAGAGGTGGAGAGATTCTCAATCTGCTATTTTGTATTCCCAGAAGAGGGCAGTCTGATTCGAAGCTCAAACTACAAACCTTTTACTTACAGTGATTTCCAGGAGCAAGTGCAGAATGATATTAAGACTTTAGGTCAGAAAGTTGGGCTCAGGAGGTTCAGAATTACTGAGGATTAATGTCGAGTATACGTTTGAACAAATATATGCATTTGGGTTGAATTTTCTCACCCTTAATTTAATCCAGAAAGCTTGATGCATAATTTTAGTTCAGTGCGTGCGCGTGCGTGCGTGTGTGTGTGTGTGTATAATATCTTCAATGATATTATATATAAATTAAGACCAAATAAATTACCCACCCGAACTTTACTGAAATTTTTTTTTGTCTTTTAAATTTGAAAAACATTCATTTGTCCCCTATCTATCCATATGGTTTGTGCAAAGTATTACAAGAAAAAATAAAAGGGTTATTTTACATGAACTTGAAAAACATTCATTTTTTTTTAGAAACTTAACCAAAGCAATATTGATTCGTAAAAACATTAGTCACATTGCATTAGACAAAAACCCATCTATCAAAACTAAAATTTTCATATAACTTCTCTGTTCTCCCCCAACCTTATAAAAATTTTATTAACAAAACGAAGTTAGAAATAAGGATTTTAGAAACCTTTTTTGGTCTACCCTTCAACATGTGAGTAAGCTTGAAGACTCAAGTCTTTAGTTTATCAACTCAATGATGAAACCTTGCTAATCGACTAATGCTTGGAGTTGGCGTTAGAAGATGAAGGCCTAGGCACAAATTCCCTTTCTTTAACTATTAGTGAACACTTATATACTGACATAACATGACATGTCAAGTTATGTATAAGGAAAGAAAGAGTAAATGCTATTGACCAAACTCTTGACCTTCTAATTAAAATCGTTAACTCAAAGTCTTTCGACTAAACACCTTGAGACAACTTAAAAAAATAAGTAACTTAACATTTGAACAACTAGGACAGACTCATATCTTGCAATCTTGTATTTGATGGAAGTGGTTGAAGTCGTTTTTTGGATTTGGACTTTGGCTCTTTTGATATCTTCCCTTTTAATGTTTGATTATCGATATCATGACTTGCCTTCAAACAAGCTTCATCTTTAAATGAGAGTAACTAATCTATAGACAATAAGATCAAATGGTCAAGGGCTAAGTTGTGTCTTTCCCTTGAGTCCTCTTTATGCCTCTCATGCCTTTTCTTCTTTCACCTAGGAGTCACTAGCACACTTCTTGCCAGTTTCTTGTTTTATGGCTTTTGGCAAACTAATGATAAAGATTCATAGCTTCCCTAAACAACTCTTATTTAGTTCATCTTGGAGCTTCTACTAAATGTCATAACAAGCAACAAAATGATAGTATGCTAGTGGTGATGACAGTAGCTGAATTAATAGAGAAAGTACTAATGTTGGTGATGATAAAAACAAGAAAAACAAGTAAAAATATGTTATTTAATTTCTAGTTTAATAATAACAATGATGAAATAATGGTGTAATGATAGTGGTAATGATAATAATGACTAAGATGATGGAAACTACATTGGTGATAGTAACGAAGGTAAGAGACAGATGTGAAGAGATGAAGAAGTTAAAATAATAATAAAAATAAAAAGTAATTATAATTATACTTATTATTTAAAATTAGTTTAAGATATTTTTATATATTTTAATAAGGATTGGTAATTGATATCTGTATTAAATATTAAAAGTAAATTGTAATTTTACCAAAAGTGAAACTAGCAATTTACTATAAAATCAAGTAGTTTATATTAACAGAATTGATAGGCAAGCAGAAAAATAGACTTTTCAACTATAAAGGGTCCCAGGTAAATTCATCAAAGATTAGGTGGGACCTAGTCATTTTGCATTCAACTTTTACGTGCATGGCTCAAGCTTAACCTACACTCTATTAAATAGAGTCTATTTTACTTTGTTCGTACAAACTACACAATTATCAATCAAAATCAAACGGTCCCACCCACTTAGGTCCTAACAAGCATACGCTGGCTCACAGAATAAAAATGCTTTTAAAATAAAAGGCCAAAGGACATTTTCCCACCCATAGTTTCAGGCTGGGACAAATTCCCACGCGCTTAAGTTTAAAAGCCCAAACTCTCACCCATCACCTATTTTTTATATTAAAAATAATAAATATACAGTAATAATCAAGTAGGGCCAAGGCCGGCCCTTTACGGCGGTTTTCGACCTTTATTTTTGATGGAGGAGGCCAGATCTGGCCGGCTCCTCCGAAACTGAAGGCTGCCGATTTGGCCACCTCCACCGAACGGGGAGGCCAGATCTGGTCTCCCCTGGAACCAGGTGGCCGGAAATGGCCACCTGGTTCTATTATCGGCCGGCGGCGATGGCTGTTGGGTTTCCAAATTTTTTTAAAATTTTTTTTAATTTTTTTAATATTTTTTATTATTTAAAAATTATTTTATATTTTTATTATAAATTTTTAATTTTTAAAAGGGTAATTTAGTAATTTTAATAAAATAATAATAAAAAAATAAGTGAGGGGTGGGAGTTCGGGCTTTTAAACTTAAGCGGGTGGGAATTTGTCCCAGCCTGAAACTATGGGTGGGAAAATGTCCTTTGGCCAAAATAAAATTAGGAATTATTTTTAATGCTTAAATCTGTTGTTCCTCCGTACGATATTTCACTAAACAATGTTATTTCATTTTATACAATTACAAAGATACCCCTCTTATCTACTTTAATTCTGTTACATTAAGGGTTCCTTTGTTATTTTCAACTTCTTAAGGTGGTGTTTGGTGATCGAAAATAAAAAGGTTATCTTAGTAACTCTCTTTTATCTGTGATATTATTTTGTTTAATTTGTAAGAAATAAAAGATTTTAATAATATTTTATTATTAATAATTACATAATAAGAATTATAAAAGATAATCTGATTACTACCTTTATAATATTAATAATTTTATTATAATTTTTATATATATCTAATATAGTTTAAAAAGTAACAATTATATCCTAAAAAAAATTATGGTATAGATATTATATAATTATATGTTAAAAATAGATAATAAAGATTTAATTTCGTTGCTATCTCCACGTATTAAAAAAATATTAACATAATTTTTATTTTGTTACTGATTAGTTTTTAGAATATGATTCTTTCAAAACTTGTATCATTTGATATTAGAGTCACTATCGTCTCTTAATTGCAATCGTGTGACACATATGATAATATTGATATTTTTCTGTTTGCCAAGGGCTAGTAGGAAACTAACACGCAGTTAGTCCACATGGGCATTGGGGTTGTGCAATGGTGGTATACTATGATATTAAATAAAAAGTATGAGATTTGAATTCCACATTAAAAAATATGAACTTTCAATATAAGATTTATAACTTTAAACTCTCTAATCACAATAATTTGAGAGGAGTTGACACATTTTGTTGTCAATTTTACTCCATATTAAAACAATTATTCCGTTTAGAGGTTATTTTTTTGTTTGACTAATTCTCTTTTGAGTTTTCATAAAAAGTTTATGATGATGATTGGTTGGTTTTGCCATCATGTGTTATGGATTTTTATTTTTTTTTTGTTAATTAGAGGGAGACTCAAGTCCTGTTTCATTTAGACTAATTAGATTTTGGACTACTATAACCTAACCCACAATCATGTTTATTATAATATATCACTTGTGGTTTAAACCTAATTTGTAAGAGTACAAGTTCACAACTTAAGCCAACTATATGGTTATGTTGTTCATCAGCAAATTCAGAGAAAATACTGAAAATTTTGAGGATGAAAAGATACTCATTTGGCTTCAGTGTGAGCTCAAATGCAAGTCACAAATTGTTAATTGTGAATAAGCTTTACACGGATTGAAGAACTTCTGATACAAATTTTTTTCATTCTGTGATATATATCACCCTGGTTGCTTACGTAATGGAGAGGTTGATTTGACCTGCCATTTCTGGTGTGCAATTGTTCAGAAATGGAGCAGACATACAAACTCATTTTATCTGCTTTAATGGACGAGGTACATTTGTGAAATTCTGACTACCATTTTTATCCAGTTTTATGCAGAAACTCATGGTATTAGGAGTCCAGAGGTTGATTGTACCTGCCATTCCTAGTGTGCTAAACACATGGACAACTTCATTTGGTTTTAAAAAGATGACAAATTCTGAGAGACTGCAGTTTGTCAATTACATTTTTTGGATTTTCAATATACTGTTATGTGCCAAAAACTTTTACTGAGAAGCCCTTCAGCAGAAGTGAAGCTATCAAGAGGTATGGATGTTTAAGTTGCCGTATTATCTGAAGGAAAACTTTTTGTCACCATACAGCCTCATAAATTTTGTTTAACTTGTCAATTTACAGATCTCAACCCAGATTGAAGACCGCTGAATTGTGGAGATGAATGCTCTGAGGGCAATTTAGAAGTTGCAGGAGTTTTTTCTGTTTCTTTTTATCGAGAGCATTTACTCTTTTGCAAAATTATCTTCATCTTGTAGGCTGGAAGCTCTTAGAATGCCTGCTTATATGTTCATAGATTTTTGTAGCCTCCCCATTCAATGGAATCTTCTTTGGATTGAGCTTCTTGGATAAATGCAGATGCAAATTTTGCAGCTTAAGCACGCATCAAAATAGCACCATCACATGCTTTATTAGCTCCTAACCACATTAGATGTTCCCTACAAAGGACACACATACACATTCCCTTTTAATATTTTATTCGAACCTCATAGTTAAGCTGTAAATCTTATACTAAATAGATAATATCAGTTAAAATTTGTTTTTTTCGTGGAGGAAAGAAAGATTTTATGAAGCTGTAAATATTGGCAATCTAAAGTGCAAAGCTGTAACAAAATTTATGTTACAGTAATTTGATGATCTTGATGATGCATCAAGATTGCACCAAGATAACATAAAATAACTTGACTCAAGAGAATGATGTTCCATGTTTCATGAGCGAAGGAAAGCAAAGAACATGTGCTTTCAAAAATTTTCATTCTGTGACAGAAAGAGGGCATGGTAAGAGATGCTTTTCGTTTTGGTCATCCAGCAAGTATTCTTCTCTTTCATTAACCAGACAGATAAGAGTCAACTGCTTTGGGGCGCCCACAAAACCCTCCAAAAGGACCATTTTAGTGGGTTCTGTAGTTTCACCCTCTTCAAGCGTAGAGCTTCACAACAATTGGCTCTCTTACATTTTGGTCGCATCTTCCAACTGGACTCCCTCTTGTTTGATTGTATAGTTGTCTAGCAAAATTAGTATGTCAGAAATAAATAAATACAATGCCAAAACTTGAGGACAAAAGGATTTGCTGACAAACGGCTTCACAAGTACTAGTAAGGAAGTCTTCTTAAGTTTCAGAAGTCCAATCTGATACGCAAGACGCTCCCACTTTGCTATACATAAATATATACATTACAAAACGTATAATTCCCTCCTCTCTGTATACTCTTTCTTCTGTTTAGCTTTCGCTTTTCTAATATGGCTCTTCTTATAATTCATTCTGAATCTTCTTCTTCTTGCCATTCACTTGCTTCATTTTCTACAATCTTATGCTTGGTTTTGTTAGTTCAACCTCTGGTAGTTTCATCTGGTATGATAATGAGTATGAGAAACTACCATATTAATCATCACCATAGAAGGCTAATGATGCAAGCCAACCACAACACTTGCGCATTGTTTACGGGCACTTGGGTTCGTGATGACACATACCCCATGTACCAATCTTCTCAATGTCCCATTATTGATGCAGAATTTAACTGCCAAATGAACGGTCGTCCGGACTCTGGTTATCTCAAATATAGATGGCAGCCTCTGAATTGTGAGCTCCCAAGGTAAACACAAAAGGAAAAAAAAATGCTGCCTTAAACTTAACTACTATATTTAACAAAGATTTCTTCAGGTCTTTTTCTTCGTAAAGGTTCCCAGTTCAAGTCTAAATTTTTAAGAAACCAGAACTTCCGCAAAAGATTGTCGTCATGGTAATTTTGAACTTCCTGAGGCAGGTTCAATGGGCTTGAATTTTTGCTGAAAATGAGAGACAAAACAGTGATGTTTGTCGGTGACTCCTTGGGGAGAAATCAATGGGAATCTTTGATTTGCATGATTTATGGAGCTGAACCAAGTACACAGACACAGATGATTAGAGGAGATCCTCTCTCTACATTCAAGTTCTTGGTTAGTCCTACTCTTTTAGACAGATATTAATTAGAAGCATCTTTTTACGGAAGAAAAGATGTGACTCTATAATTCTCTGCCATTTCATGCAAAAGCTTGTCTGACTCCCTAAAATTACTGAAATCATAAGTTCTTTTCGGAATAATGAATGCAAAAGTAAAGTGTCCATCTCTCATAAGCAAGAAGGTATACGCTTAAGAACTTCTGGCTTTATTGCATTTCAATCCAAGGTAATTCATGGCAACTGCAATGACATTATTCTCATTTAAAAGTCCACAATACAATTCTAGTTTTCTTCTTTCTTCTTGTATTCATTTCAAGAGATTATTATCAGAACGGGCGGCTACTACTTTTAGATATTTATATACTATGGCTACTTTATAATGGTTTATTACAATTAATTATGCAGGATTATGGTTTATCTGTATCATTTTACAGAGCTCCATATTTGGTAGACATAGACGTGGTAAAAGGTCAGAGGGTTCTGAAGTTAGAAGACATAAATGAAAATGGCAAGGCCTGGCATGCTGCAGATGTATTATCTTTCAATACTGGACATTGGTGGAGCCACAAGGGGATTCTCCAAGGGTGCATGTTTTTGACTTTGCCTATGTGATTATTCATATAAACTTGCGATATTTTGAGTAATCCAACAAAGACACCACAGTTGAATTTGTTTAATTGAGAGATGTATGGTGAAAAATGCAGATGGGATTTCATGGAATCAAATGATACATTTTACCAAGACATGGATCGATTGGTGGCTTTGGAGAAAGCGCTGAGAACATGGGCCAACTGGGTTGACACCAATGCAGACACAACCAAAACCAGAGTATTTTTCCAGTCAACTTCTCCTACACATTACAAGTAAGGACTTTACCTCTCACTGTTTTTCTCTCTAATGGCCTCTATGCAAGTAAAAAACAGATCCAAGAAGAAGAAATTATAGCCATGTCTATAGGTTCGTAATCTTCAGATATAAAATGTTAATAGTTACGTGAAGCAAGTCAAATAAAATTAATAAAAATGACTTAAACGCATAAGTCTGCGCTTTCTTGTGGTGCATGACAATGATTTGACAGTCCAAGTGAATGGAGTGCTGGAGCAACTTCAACCACAACAAAGAATTGCTACGGAGAAACAGCACCGATGAGTGGAACAACATACCCTGGAGCTTCTCCGGATCAAATGAGGGTGGTGAATGCAGTGATGAGGGAGATGAGCAACCCTCCATATTTGTTAGATATAACGATGCTATCAGAGCTAAGGAAAGATGGGCACCCTTCAATCTATAGCGGTGATTTGAACCCTGAGCAAAAGGCTAACCCTAACAAGTCCGCTGATTGTAGCCACTGGTGCCTTCCAGGATTGCCTGACACTTGGAACCAACTATTTTCTGCTGCTTTGTTCAACTGAAGTAATTTTAAGGAGATTGCGGCCTATTTTAATTGAATATTTTAACTAGTTCAGTTCAGATGATGCATAATTGCACCTGCATTTTTAGTTCCTTAACTAATTCAGATTATCTCTATTATTGTCTCCTGTAAGATATGCAATATTATCTGTAAAAGGAAATAAGAGAACCATGTTTCTTTGTTAAGTATGGTGCATATCTTAGTTACAAATTTCAACATACCCTTGAACCACCCAGGAGTTACGCTTAGTGGTGACTAGCGTGTAAGTGTGATTTGGCCACGGAACTGTTTCTCCCCAAACTTTGATAAAATTATGATTTCTCGGAAAGTTCTTCTTTTTTTTGTTTTTCACCCCTTATTCAAGTTTAAATGTTAATTTTAGTACCTAATGTATATTTTTATTATTGTGATGCACTGTCACA
Organism: Anacardium occidentale; assembly: GCA_026122585.1. NCBI lineage: Eukaryota > Viridiplantae > Streptophyta > Magnoliopsida > Sapindales > Anacardiaceae > Anacardium > Anacardium occidentale. The sequence goes on along the minus strand of JAJEJH010000151.1, from coordinate 27,688 downwards.
TGATAAGGGTAATTGATTCAAGGTCTATTTAGCGAGGGTTCGGTAACCCAAAAACTTTTAAATTTGTATCTCTTTTCAGTTTCACTTGATAATGAGACTAAATATTTGACATGATATAATTGAAAAAATTCAATTAAATTATAATTGATTTAGTATTACAGAAAGGACAATAAGAGAAAGTTCATTAGTCAAATACGATTTTCTAATGTTTCTATCTTGTAACTTTGTTTTGATAATTTTTTGACACTATTCTCTTACTTTTGATATTATTTTTTTATTTTTCAATTCTTTTTAGTAATTTTCAACACAAACTTTTAACTTTTAACATTACTTTTTTACATTATTCTCATATTTTTTTCAATGTTTTTAATTTTCTTTTTAAGCTTTTGATATTGTTTTGATAACTTTTTGACACTATTCTCTTATTTTCGATATTATTATTTTATTTTTTTCAACACTTTTTTATAGTTTTTTAATTATTCAACCTCTATCACTGCATTTTAACATTAACATTATCCTCCAGGTTAGGCACTATTTTTGAAAATGTTGACATTGCAACTAATAAAAGGTATCATCCAACCCTTGTGGACACATCTAAACACAATTTTCATTTAAGCACAAGCACAACACATACATAGACGGCACATCTTGGAAACGAGAACAGGATGACACATATTTGAGCAACTCAAACCCACAACCACATGGAACATTTTCTAACTTGTACACACTGCCTAGGCCAATATTAGAATACAAAACGATATCTAAAAGATCCATTATAGCCATAAGTTTCACCCACTTTATTGTCTTCTAATAGGCACTAGCTAGAGATTGCAAGTTCTGGGGTGCTAATTTCCATCGTCCTCAGCATATCGTCCATGATCATCAATGGCATGTTCTTAGCAGCAGCATTAGCTGCCTGTTGGCTATAGGCTGAAAGATGGACTCCGAGGGCAGCTCTTCCTGAAGGGTCAAGATTGTTTGCCCAAGCAGCATCCCACTCTACAGCTTTGGCTGTGCTACAGGCTACGCTAGGCCCTCCGGGGACAGTCAGCCTAGATGAATTCTGTCGAAAGAGAAATGAAAGATATGATACATATTAGTACATGCTAGAAAGACGACCAAATTTGAGTGAACAGTTTTGTAAATTCAACTAGATCACCTGTGGGAAGAACCTCTCAAAGATCATCCTGTAATAGTAGGCCTCTTTTGTAGCAGGAGTGTTGTGTGGGAAGATGTGCTCAGCATTTTGCATCATCTTATCTGTCACCTATAAAATGTTAACAAGTTATGAATCATACAAGTTCAAAATATTAATGATCCAATTCCAAATAGAGAAGGGTATTATATAAGTACATGCTGTGCAGCATGGGCTTTGAGGCCGTCAATCCAACTATAGCCAACACCATCGCTAAATTGTTCCTTCTGCCTGTACAGAATATGCTGCAGGAAATGGGGAACAGAACATGTAAAATTAACCGATCAACTTTATTTGTGGGTAGAAAGGCAGCAAATCAGTGATTATGCTTTTTACCTTTGGAAGATAGGGACGCTCTTCATCGTCAAAAGCCCTCCTAAGAACCCACTTTTCAATACGACCTTCTTCTGGTTTGATCTGAAATTGATTAAAAATACATGCATAATCATATATTCTATAAGCTATGAGATCTGCCTGCTATTATAACAATAAAGAAAACCAAGAAAATATCAACTTATTTTATACCATCTTCCACTCGGGATCTATAGCCATTGCCACATTAATAAAATCTTTATCAAGGAAAGGTACTCGAGCTTCAAGACCCCAAGCAGATGTTGCTTTGTTAGCTCTCAAGCAATCATACTGGTGGAGGGCCTTTATCTGCATGCATGTATCAGAAAAGAACAATTAATTTCCTTCAAATCTAAACATCAGAGCCCTGTCCATGCTAAACAATATGCCATGTCACAGCTATTACCTTGCGACATGTTTCGCGGTGGAACTCTTCCTTATCAGGTGCCTTATGGAAGTACAAATAACCACCAAAAACTTCATCCGAACCCTCACCAGACATTACCATCTTCACTCCAAGTGACTTAATCTTACGTGCCATGAGAAACATAGGGGTGCTTGCCCTGATAGTCGTCACATCATATGTTTCAATATGGTAAATTACATCTTCTATTGCATCAATTCCATCCTGCATGCCATGCCAAGGACATAGTTTACAGATGATCATAAAAGTAAGGGCTATTATAGTTTGCACATTAAAAAAGAAAAATTTTCTTAATACCTGAACAGTGAAGTGAAATTCATGATGAACAGTACCCAAGTAGTCTGCAACTTCTCTTGCAGACTTCAAATCAGGAGAACCCTGCAATAGATGGAGAGACCAAGTTTAGGACTAAAGAAACTCATCTCAAGTTGTACAGTCATGTGTTAGTATTTGCAACCAACCTCCAGGCCAACACAGAAGGAATGAAGTTGTGTTCCCCAATGCTTAGCAACCTTTGTGCCAGCTAAATGGCGTGCTGTTACAGAAGCAACCAACGATGAATCAAGGCCCCCGGATAAGAGGACTCCAAATGGGACATCAGTCATTAGCCTTTTGATTACGGCCTGCATATATAGCATTCAACTTGATTTGAATTACGAAAAACCTAAGAGAACATTAAATTCCACTTTGGATAAAAATTTTTGAATCTTACGTTTTCAAATGCTCGTCGTAGAGCAAGTGGATCATATGGAGTTGAAGGAACGACCTCAGAGAACCAAGGAGGATTATACCATTGCTTAAACCCTCCAGATCTGCTCGAGTACAAGTGACCAGGAGGAAAAGTCTCAAAATGTTCACAGTCATCATTCAGACCCTTGAGTTCTGATGATATCCAAACAGAGCCTGGATAGACATAGCACACAAAGTACTCAATTAAAACAAACTCCAATAATTCAACAAAAATCAATGTGCTTAGAGGGAAGATCATAGAAGTTCATGTTACCATCTAGACCCCAGCCAATATACAGGGAAGTGATTCCAATAGCATCGCGAGCAACAATAAAGCTATTATCACGGGTATCCAACAGCACAAATGAAAACATTCCATCCAACATGTCCACAAAATTTTCTCCATACTCTTCATACTAAAATTGAACATTCACGGAGCAGAATTTGATTAATTATCAAAACCATGAAAAAAAAGAACTACACAGAATGAGGAAAACAAAGATTAAAATTTCATGTTAAGGCGACCCACCAGATGAGCAATAACATCACAATCACTGCCCGTATGAAACTTGTGATTCTTCAAATGGTTCCTCAGTTGTTCATGATTGTAAATTTCTCCATTAACCTGCTTTTATTTTTAATCCATTAATTAAATATAACTAAACTAATATTATTGTGTGCCCATATTAATATCAAAGTGTTTTCTACCGTGACAACGATCTTCATGTCTTCGTTATAAAGAGGTTGATCACCAGAAGCGGGATCAATAATGGCTAGACGTTGATGAGCCAAATAAAAGTCTCCGCGCTGGTAAAGTCCACTCCAGTCAGGACCACGATGCTTCAATCTATTACAGTATTAACAGAGTCACTTCAAATTTGGCTTCTATATTTGTGAAAAGATACTACTGCAGGTCAGATGGGACTCATAAACACAACATGAAAAATATAGATTAAGAAAAAGGGATGCTAAATATATCTCTTTAAACGAAATATAATGCTTTTCAGCTGGGAACTGACATTTGGCTCCACGAATAACGTAGTTTTGTTCCATATCTATCCATAAACGAAATTTAGGTCGATTATGAACATTAATCATATTCAAAACCGTAAATATAATTTTAATGAATTAAAAAAAACTCAGCTGTACAATTGAAAAATATAAATTTGCAGCTAGAACCTAAACACTGTAAAGGGCATGAAAATGTATTAAATACAAGGAAGAAAATTGCCTGCGAGACAGTTCAAGCACGCGAACCCTTTTGGCCTGAGAGCTATCAGAGCAACCAAGCACAGCAAGTATTCCACACATTTGGAACCTGAAATTAATCAAAAACCCGGAAAACAGATAATGCAAAGAAGAACAGATTTGGAAATAAAAACGAAAATGTTTTTATCTTAGGCAGCGATGAACACGTACGTTGTCGACGATGTAAGTAAAGGGTCGCAACTAACGACACGTATTTATATCAAAATTTGCATGGGAAAGTGGACCTAAAAGTCGGCCCCTACAAGAAACGATGTCGTTCATTGCGTCATGTCACGTAGTTTTGACTGGTTTTATATAGTGTCATAAATGTTGTCTCAACATATTCGTACAACACAAAGAGTTCGGCTGTCAAGAAAGTGGGGAATCTAAAAGGCCGCGACCTGCGAAAGAAAATGGAAAAACTGACGCGTGATTGGAATTGTTGAGCATCGTTGCAAAGATAGAAATCTAGCACAGACCTAACTCAACCAATAATTCATCATCTGTATGACAAGAAAATTAAGAAAATAGCGATTTTGGAAGCATGGAAGATATTTCCTGTGATGAGCATTATTGGTTCATTGCAAAATAATGGGCGGTTCTGGTGCACGATAGAAGAAGAATGGGCAAAGAAACATTGAATAGGCGAAGAGCTCTTATATTTCCCACTGTATATTTATATATTTTTTGATATTTTGGCAACAGTCTTCTTCAAAGTTTTCTTTGTGGTCGGGGATACTTCTCTTCGTCTAGTCAATCGGCGAGTCTATAATGGAGCTTACTCATTATCAAGGTTCATAGACTAGACCCATAAGGGAAAGGGATGAACTAAGCCAATATGAATCTTTTAGAACCCAATACTCAAATTGGAGTATTGCTCTTGTTCTCAGTCATGGGATTTTGGCTCATTATCCATTGTCTTCTGATTAGCTTTTAATTGATGTCTAATTGAACAGAAAGAAAAAATCTCTGATATAGCGGCTTCAACCAAGCAATTAACAAGAATAGTGACACATTCAGCAAGTTAAAAGCATTTCATTGTGACAAAAGGCACAAATTCAATTAAAGATCGAGGACATATTAAACTAGATTTTATTCTCTATTGAGAGTCATTGACTTACCCAAACTGAAAGACAAACATGGCAGAGAAAAATTACAGTAAATATCTTGAATCCTCCATAGAGAAGTCAAGGCATCATGCATAACTCCTTATTAATGGTGCCTGTTAATTGAAGTACACTCAAGAACTAAGGGGTACTTAATAGGATAGTCCCTTTGAAGTAAGTTTACAAAAAAGACATCAAGTGATTAAGCATGAATAAAGCGTCTATCAAGTCAATTTCAAGAAATTTCAAAGAGAAAAAGATGGCGCGAGGAGAAAGGCCGAAGGACAAGAAGAAGAACGAAAAGAAGAAGAGAAACAAATGGTGGACAAGAAAGAGCCTAACAGGGGAAACATGGTAATTTGAATCTACGCATCCGTGTCGAAATTATTTTCCACAATATTAGATTTTTGTGTAAGAAAATTTGATTTATATATTAAATGGGTGGACTAGTGTTATAAGGTCAAACCTTGGCTTCGGAAAATATTAATCTCTCATATGTATTGAAACACAAGTTCAAGAGTATAATTTTTATTATACTCTATGCGATTGAAAGTCTTAGCCGAAGTCAACTTTCGAAGATCAATCAGCAAACCATCATTAGAAAATAGTAATTAGCATAGAGAAATTTCGAAGGATATATTCGAAGCTCAAAACTTGAGAAAGATTAACTACCTCTTAGAAGCTTTGCAGCAGGATAATTGATACCACATACACCACAATCTCAGCATTAACTTGACCTTAAAGAGATCATGTCATCATGCAACTAATTTTCTAATATTCAAACATTTCAATGTACCATTTTAGAAACCACTATTGTATCATAATAAATAATTATTTTATTAACTTACATGTGACCCTTTTTACTATATATAAAAGCAACGAGTAGAGAATTAAGAGGGACTAAAACATTAAACTCAATAACAACAACGCAAGTGCATATTTCCATAAACTTTTCTGGTGGAACAAGATAAGGTGTAGTATTAATTAACATGTTACACAAAAAGCAATGAGAAGGATCTATATATTAGTCACTATCCACATTAAGTCAAAGCATATGATATGGATCTTGAGAGTTTTTTAGCATGGACAAATTCAAACATGCGTAGAAAAATACGAATAGAACAATTGTCCTTTGAAATTAGATCCTAAACTACAGTTATAGGTTTTCTTGTACATAAACGATAAGGTGTGAATGTAGAATTCGTTCATTGAATAAGTATTATATAATCATAATTTACATTATTATTATATATAGATGAGAAAGTGTGATTGTAAAATTTAATTTTCTTGTTAGCTAATCGATAATTTTTCATCATTGTATATAAGATTAGATTTTTATGCCTTTTATAATAGTATCGAGATGAGATGAGGTCGGTGACATGTTAATCATACTTCATGGGATAATAAAATATTAATATAATTCGATCCTGGTTCACTTATTAGCTAAAAAATGATGCTGCTCCGTAAAATAAATGAAGGAAACATCGCACGTGTTGATTTTACAATGGAGGCCCCTGAAAGCCATGCATGGAATGCTTATCTTTTTTATTTTACATATTATTTGGCGAGCTTGAACATTATTGGCAAACAAATTAAAGCTGCAAAAGGGGAAACAAGGACAAGAACTGCTGGTGCTGGATAAGTTTCTGTTCGATCGATCTGCTTTACAATAGTCTTCAGCCTCAACCATCCATCTGTTAAGACCCTAACCCAATGCTTATCTTTGTCTTCTACCGTTTTCTGATTAATGCTTATCTTCTTTGACCGATTTCTTTTTGTTTTTTTTTTTTTTTTAAGCTATCACAGTGAAATTGTCACATATAATTGACATTCCAGCAGACAATGATGAGTCAATTACTCGACCATCGAAATTGACTACATTTAAAATTTTGACAAAAAAAAATTTGTAGTGCTTCATTCAATGAGGAAATTGTTGGATAATGGAACATTTGAAAATCGCAATAATTCTCAAAACTTTTTGCGTGATTTTTCTTTTTCCAATGCATGAACTCTTCAAATTCCCGACGGTTTCTTAATCTTTTTTTATGGCAATAATGTCGTTGCCTTACTACTACCTGTTTGTCTTTAGCCTCACTTTCCCTACAACATTTTCTTTCGCGGCGCTACCTTTTCCCCTAGTTGCATTGTCCTCACCCAACCATTAGAGCAATTGTGGCTTGCTCGAATCTCATTGATTTTGTCCATCCTACCTTGCCTCAACTACGCCATTGCATGAATTTGCAACTTTGAGGAAGTTTTTATTTTGTGTCCAATGCCACCTTCTATTTTCCACTATGCACTAACACACCCCAATCTTCTCCATCATCCATCATTCATCAATAATCATCCACTAGTCATTTGTTATTGTCTCTTCTCACTCATAATTGAGTTTGATTTTGTGCGATTCTCACCATCCACTATTATTCATTTAATTATCTATCATCATACGTTTGTTTTCATTGAGTGTTCATTAACATAACTAATACAGTTAATTATTATATGTATATTAACACCCTTATAAAATGTGCGCACATAGAGTCCATAACCCATGCTTTTTGTTATTATTGTATTTTTGTTATTTTATTTATGGGTTTGAGAAATTTTTTGACGATAATGGTTTTAATTGATGGTAGAGATGAAGCAAGAGTGTTGGATGATTTACTTTGAGTCGGTGGTGTAGATTAAGGGGGCACATGGTGGAGATGATTTTTTTAATGAAAGTTTTAGACTTACATTTTTTGTTAATATTTTTTATTAGTTGAAAATTTAAAATAAATTTGTCTATTGATTTATGGACTTTAATTTTAAGAGAAAGAATTAATAAGATAGTGTTATGCGACGATGTTAGTGTTATTCTAAAATGCATTATACGATATTGATTATTATTTTTAAAGAATTTCATCTAGATGTTGAATTATAATGTCAGTTTGTCAATTGCATCGAGAATATTAACAAAAATGATAATAAATATTAACATACAAATGGTAAAATATTAACAAAAATAAAATAAATTATATATTATTATATAATTAAATAATTTTAAAATAAAGATAATCTATAATTATATCATTCACTCACAATCATGCCCAAAAATAGCTCAAAGGAAAAAACCCTAAAATGGGTTTTTTATAACTCTAAGGTGCTTTAAAGGATTTGGAAAGAGATATAGAGAGATTTAAATAAATACTAAATTACTTTAAATAAAATTTAATTGAAATAAGGTTTTTTGAGATAATAGTGTTAAAAAGTATTTATGAATAATATGTAAAATAATAAATAATTTAATAAAATAAATTTATCATCGCAAAATGAGACTTCGTTTATTAGTATTATCCATAGATTTCACTAATTTCAAAACTCTAACTCAAGGGCCCAATACAAGCCCAAATAGAGCCGAAGGAAGGAAACTTGGGGAAACGCAACAGCATGAAATCTTAACCGCTCATCTAAATAAGCTGCATATGAACCGCCCGATCCCCCACTGATCCTCTATAAGATAAAACCTACCCCGCCTCCTCTTTTAAGTCTCCGTGGCGATTAGGGTTGAGATTTAGTACTCATCTCTCTGCAATTTTTAGATCTCTGTTAGGGTTTAAATAGATTTTTTTTTTTTTTTTCAGATACCCTTTGTTTCAGTGCGTTAATATGCAAGGGTTTCATTGAAAAGATTGCAAATTCCAATTTAATTTTCATATTTTTTTTTCTGTGTTTGGCGCCTGGGATTTTGGTGCTTCGCTATCTGGTCAGTGTGGATACATTCACTTCCCATATGACTCGTTCCCTTGAAGCGATATTAATCGTGTTGTTCTCGTTTCGAAATATCTCCCTTAACATTTTAACCCTGTGTTTGGGGAGATCTCTTGAGCAACTATATTTTTCTTCTTTAATTTTGAGTTTTGGGAGTAACTGAGCAACAGTGATGAGCCTACAGACCTGTAATGATTTGCGGATATGATCGCAACTCTTTTGAACATCTAAGGGACTGAGTTTCTTCTCATTGCTCCCATTTAAATTTGGTCTTATGTTAAAATTCAGATGTTTTCTTAGTGTGATATGGGTGTTTGTGCAGACGTTTTAAGGCTTCATGTCTTGGTTTTGATGATAACAATATTGCCGATTCTTTTTCAGGCAATATCCACAATGGAGCCAAAAAAAAAGTGTTCCCCTCGCTATCCAGGGCAGCAGAATGTGTTGCACTTGGACGTCGGGGAACTACATCTGTTTCCTTTTCTGTTTTAACATCTCTTTCGAATTGAAAGTCATTGTTGGAAGGCTTCTTTTGGCCCTGAGTTTAAGGAAAATCTCTGGTTTCATGTTGTATGAAATATTTCTGTAACAAAGGATTAAGAAAAATTATTTTCTTGCAAGTCCAGTTGAAAGGCCTGACTTCTACATGATGTTAAATTAAAAATGCCTCTGAAAGTAATTTCGAGAAAGTAATTTCGAGTAAGATTTAAAAATATTAAAAGTAAAATCCATGTGAGAGGAAGTAGTTTGATTAATAAGAACATGTCTTCATGTTGACATTGAAAAGGATCATATATAAAGTACTCCGAATCTGAGAAATACATCCCCTAAAACCAGTAATATTGATTTTGAAAAGCCGATGACAGCGATGATTTTGAGCATAAAGAGGTAAATACCTGTCAAATGTTGATGCTAATATGGTAAATATGTATGATGTTATCTTCCTTGACCCTCTTATATTTTGTTCTATTTATCTGGATCCCTCTAAATTTTATTCGGGTACGATACTGGTAATTTCCTTGAGAAAATTTGTGTCATGAAGCGCCAGGGATCAAAGACATGGATTATGACAAATTCTTGCAAGAACAAACCCTGAAACTATGGTGAAATGACTTATCCCCATCCAATGTTTCATTAATTGACAAACTTCTATTTAAAAATCAAATACTTATATATTGATTAATTTGTGAATTATTAAATTTAATTAATTAAAAAAATATTTTTATTTTTTAAATAAAATTTTAAAAAATAATAAACAAACAAAATTAATTTATAAAATTAATATTTCATAATATTAAAATAATAATAAAAATTAAAAAAATTATTATTGTCAATAATAATTATTAAAAAAACTAAATAGATGATCAAAAATATGATATTTTTTAGTTTACAATGATTACTATAGTTGACAATGTTTTTTTTCTTAATTTTACTTTATTTTTTTGTTTTTTAAATTTTTATTAGTTTTTTTAATAATTATTATATTAATATTATTTTATATTAAAATTATTTATTTTTAATCATTTTATTAAAAAATTAATAAAATTAAAATAATTTAAACTATAAATAAGTATTTAATTTTTAAAAATTTTTTGAATAAAAAGTAATCATTTAAAAAAACTTGAGGATAATGCCTAGAAGAAAACAATTGGATAAGCTCAAAAAAACACGTTGAATATGTAATGAAGATGGTAATGCTTAGCACTGTCCGGGGGGATTTGAGGGCAATAACGGTCGTCTAAACAAAGACGTCTCTTTCTAACGGTAACTTCCGAGAAGGCGGTCTTTCATAACAGCGTGACAGTGTGGGGCGCCAGCTAAGTCATGGCAAGTTCTTCAACATCCACAATTAGAAATCCCGCAATTCCTCCTCAAACACCGAATAACGTTTGTTTGACCTTTTTGTCCCTGCCTTTCGCTATTCTCAATTCCCCTTTTCATCAAGAATTTTAGAAACATATATTAATCAATAATGCGCACTGCTTAGTGTAAACTAAGGGTAAAATTGTAATTAGACAATTAAACTGGTCAAAGAAGTCTAAAAATAACCCCAAAAGTCTCTCCTGAAACACGGAGACTTCGAAGCGTAGAACCAGTCTCTTCTCACCTTATCCCCGTGTGTGTGTGTGTGTGTGGTGTGTGTGTGTGTGTGTGTGCATATATATCTGTCTCTCTTTCGTTCATCTTTAACGCTTCGACGGAGACAGAAACACATAGTGGCAATTGGTGTTCTCGCAATGTCGTGTTCTTTAGCGATTTCTAACTCTCCCGTGTTTCCTTCGTCGTCGTCTCTCTTCGAACCGCCGACTCTCCCATTAGCCCACGTTAAGTTTTCGCCTTCCTCTTCGTTGTCGCCGACTCCTTCTTCCCCTTCTTCTCCTTTTCGGTTTCGTATTCAGAAGCCACTCACTGGGACGACGTTGACTTCGTCGTCGGCTGCAGTTGCGGTTGAGGCGTCCCCACAGACGATACTGAAAAAAAAGAGGCCGGCGAAGCTTCATATTCCCGTGGGCTCCATCAGCTTTGGAGGGTTGGCGACTCCCGGAGGATTGAAAAGAGATGAAGTGGAAGAGGAAAGAGGTGGGTGTTACTCTGTTTATTGTAAAAGAGGGAGAAGGGAATTTATGGAGGACCGTTACTCTGCCCTTCTTAATTTTCAAGGAGATTCGAAACAGGTATTGTAATAAAATTATTTCCATAATTTTTAATTGATTTTTGAGTTTTAGTATTGTTGAAGGAGAATTAGGATGCTGGATTTGTTCTATAAATTTTCTAAAAGAGTCTCATCTAAAGGGGAATTTTAGCAATTAAGATGGTGTTTTGGGGATACTTGATGAATATTTTCCCCAATTCAAAATAAAATTTGCAATAAATTCCTATAAATATAATTATTGTGTCCTGATGATACAACTTTTAGAGTGATACGCTTCAACTCTTTAATTGTAGGCTATCTTTGGTATTTTTGATGGACATGGAGGGGCCAAAGCTGCTGAATTTGCAGCAGAGAATCTAGATAAGAACATTTTGGCACAAGTGACGAAGAAGGGTGAACATGAAATTGTGGATGCAGTCAAACGTGGTTATTTGAATACAGATACCGAATTTCTAAAAGAAGATGTCCGTGGTGGCTCATGTTGTGTGACAGCTTTGTTACGAAAAGGGACTCTTGTTGTATCAAATGCTGGTGATTGTCGAGCTGTTCTAAGCAGTGGAGGCCTTGCCGAGGCCCTCACATCTGACCACCGCCCCTCAAGGGAGGATGAAAAGATCAGAATTGAGACTCTGGTAAGCAGCTAAACAATCTTGTCAAAGCACAAATTATAAGGAAGAAAGCCTTATTTGAATTTCTGCTAATGGGGTTTGTGACAAAATTTCTTTGGCAGGGTGGCTATGTTGATTTGTGCCATGGTCTATGGAGAGTGCAGGGGTCTCTTGCCGTGTCCAGAGGCATTGGTGATCGTCACCTTAAACAGTGGGTAATAGCAGAGCCAGAAACAACAATCATAAAAATCAAACCCGAATACGAGTTTTTAATTCTAGCATCTGACGGCTTGTGGGATAAGGTAACATATAGTTAGCTATCTATCACTCTCTTCCAAGCATTTTATATGAATTTCAATCCTCATAATCTAAGTAATATTTTTCTCTCTTTGCTTTCAGGTTAGTAACCAGGAAGCAGTTGATATTGCCCGCCCTTTTTGCAGAGGCATTGATGCACCAGCACCAATGTTAGCTTGCAAAAAGCTTGTAGACCTCTCTGTGTCAAGAGGTTCTGTTGATGATATTAGTGTGATGCTGATTCAATTGAATCGCTACATTTGATTGTTCCCCATGATAACCAACGCCCAGGCTGATGCCATGTTTTGAGGCTGAAGATGAACGGGGTTTGGTGATAGGATGTTAGAGTAGGTCTAACCACTCACAGCTGAAGAAGAGAGAATTTGATTCTTCATTCTTTTATTGATTTATTCATATAGATTCATTGACCTTGATATGTAAATAATAAGTTAATTAGAGATGTTCAGATTATTCTTCGCCTGTTATCAATAATATCAGCATCAATTTTTTCTGTACCAGCCCGCATGGAATGACTGAAACTTATTCTTGATTATTGATGTTATGATATAAATTCTGAAATATCAATCAAGCATAAATAAGCAGACCATGCACTCATCTTACAAGAAGAAAGAATTTTGTGGGAACAGCTTTATGATAGAATTTTGTTGGAATAATTTGAAATATGTGTTTCATTCATCAAGCACCTCCTAGATCTTCTTGTTTTGATGAATATGACATGGATTTTGGACAGCTTTTAAGTCAACTTTTCCCTTTAGCCTTACTTTCCAAGCAAAATGATGATCTCTTTCTAGGTCAATTTACCAATTTCAATGATACAGATTTGTTGTCAACACACTTTCTGAACACAACTACTACGTAATTAGAGCAATTCGCCTAAATCTATGAGAACAAATCCAGTAAATTTAAATCTATCATAACAATATATCAAATTCAATAAAATATCAGTTCAAATATAATAGCTATCAAGCTTGCACAACTGAAACTTAAGCCCTAATGACATAAGTTGTGTTGATCTGAATTAAACACAAATATCTCACTTGTTTTTCTAAATCTTCAACTTAGAAAGAGATATTCAAGATCCCCTTGAATGTGACAACCAAAATCCTTAAACTTTCAGAGGTTAAACTCCCTTTAACCTTAAATCATAGTCAGTCTTCATGATATTTGGCTGATTACCTGTCAATAAAACTTAAGAGAGAAATAAAAAGCAAGCTGCAATGGTTAACCTGAAGGCTCAAAACGTATTTGAGAGAGAAAGAAAAATGTTCAAGTTGTCAAATGATGGAAAATGGATAGTTTATATCCTAACCTAAATGCACTTGAATGTTAAAACTTGTAATATCAAATTATGATCCACTCGTTCTATTTATAATAGATTTCATAAAAGTATAATTTGTAATCATAATTGTTCATAATTTGCTTAAAAAAAAAATCTTCAATCTCTTCTTTTCGGCAAAGCTATTAACAAAGGCATTATGAATCAGCAACAACTTGTACATTGTTAATCAAATATAAAAATAACATATTTTAATCCTACACCTGCAAATCAAAGTATCAGGACAAACATAATCCCATTGAAAACCTGCAAAAAAAAGCTCTTACTTTTGCTACTCTACTCTTCCTCTTTGGGTGATGGTTTGCCAAAGCATACTTGTTTCTATTTGAGCGAAGAACAGGAATAGAACTGGACCTTATCTTATTGGAGTAAGGGTGCCCAACAACTATAGTCCTGTACCTTTTTAGGGAGCTTTTGAAGTGGTGATGGGTGTAGCTTGTGCAAGAACAACTAGAACAGACTCTGTGTCTGAATATGAAGCATAAAAATGTGATATTGGGTAAGTGGAAGATGACTAAAGAGATTCACAACGTTGTACATGATTAGAGGCTTGGGCATCCTTGAGTGTTTCTGTCTCTTTCTTTTTTGTTGGAGATTTTTCTGGATTCTCATCAGGTTGGACAATTTCTTTCTCAGCTTGAGGGGATCCAGTTTGTCAATGAAATCTTAAATTATTGCCTATAAAATGGAGTTAAATAAGCCTACGAAAAGAAATCAGGTTTTGGCCATTCAAAGAAGACATTTCTCGTCAGCTCATTAACAACCTTCTTAAGATCATAACAAGTTGGAAATTGAGGATTATCGACCTCAAGTAAAGATAAATGTTCCCTTACAACAACTGGAGAGGAGAGGAGAGACCCAAATTCCTAATACTTCCCCTACATTTGCAACTGGTTTATGGCTTTTATACCAGAGAAAGGCCAACGAAATCTATATAAAAAATTTAAATATAAAAGCAAAAAATACAAAATTATAGTGATAAACCATTTAGCAAGATACATTTGAAGGGAATTATCATACAAACATGCATATAAATAAATCAACCATAGTAACTTGATTAGAGTTTTCATACCGATATTGGTGATTCTTTTGTCTTTGACAAGTGCGACGTCCTGTCAATTGCTTATGTTCTAATGACAAGAAGGCACCTTGATACCAATATGGGGCATGGGATGGAAAAGGCTATGGATGGGTTGAAAAAGGTGTGCTAGAACCTTTAGAATGGACTATTTAAATATTAAAATTGATAAAATGTTGTAAAGGTTGAAATTTGACTGTTTATATAGAAGACAACACACAATTGTTTATGTACCACGCATGATCGTATAGCCAAATCCGCTCTCTTGCTTTGAGGTATGATAAAGAGAACAAAATATTATTTATTTACAATTTTAGTAAAATACATGACTTTATGTGTTTATATCACATGACTTATATATTTTATGCAAGGTCATACATAATGTCTTAAGTTGTACAATTATTCGTATAACAAGATGCAATGACCTACGATCATATGACTTTTAAGAACACAAATGTATATCATAAAAGTAAAGATATACTACAGAAATTTCTGTGTAAGTCTAGTTCTGCAAAAGTCATAAGTCAATACTTGAACGCACATTTGTGCAAAGATAATACATGATCGTATAAAGATGAATTCGTGATCATGTGAAGATGAATATGTGATCGTGTGAAGATGAATATGTGATCGTGTGATGTTCATGGAGGTATTGTGCTATGAGCTTGTATAATCTTCAGAAAATCTAAGAAATTGAATATATGAAAGCACACAAACGTGTATATGAAGCACATACTCATGCTGGGATAACATGACATGAAAAAGTTGATCGTTAGATTGCATTTATTAATGAAAGTACGATCATACACCTGAAATACACGAACATGTGTCTATCCACTTAAATTAATTACAATAGTTATATCTCTACAAATACTATAACAACCGATTAATTTAAAATAAAAAAAAACAGTTAAAAGGAATCATATTTTAAACTTTTATTCTTTCGTTCCCGATACTTTCCTGTCTTTTCTTTCTCTAATATAAATTGCCTATCTTTAAGAAAAATTTGTTTGTACCTTGCCTTGGGTGAGATTAAGTTGAAGGGTGAAACTTTTATTATTTAAGAAGTGCACAACTGTTGAAAATTTTTTTTTTGAAGTAGTTTGATTTATTAATTTAAAACTTATATCTATACTTGCCTTATTATTGTCAAAAGAAGCGTACCACTGTTAGACCCTTTTAAAGTCAAAAGATAATACTTTATCATTTAACAAATTTTGGGTGAGATTAAGTTTTAACCTCAGTTTAAATGTATTAGTATGTAGACATCTTTATATATTTTATATTATCATCCTCTTTTTCTTCTCTGGTTGCAGCTGCAAATGAATGATAATTTGTAGACTTTTATTATCACTTTGCCAAATTTTTATCGAAAAATCAATAACGTAGCTGTTGACATAAGTTTTAAATTAATAAATCGCACTATTTCAAAAATGTTGAATTTATAATTGCTTAATTATGTGCATAATCATATATTTACGGTTGTGCTTAATTTTATTTGATGCGAAAGACATTTGACAGGATAGGAGGAGGTGGTAAAAAAGGATTTTGTTAGGTTAAATTCAAAGCACAAGCACAACATGACTGAACCATGGGCCGATTCCGCTTTAACAACTGGCGAATTCAGTACTGCACATGAACCTCAAATTAAAGCAGCTAGAAAGGGAATGGAAAGCAAGGCTTGCATCTCCACCGCCAAGTATGGAACGCTGTCGTTCATGCACGTTGTATGGTCGACCGTCCGATTATTTCCTCCGCCTTCCTGTTTTCCTGTCGGTCGACAATCGTCCGTAACCCCGCTACATTTGATTCACTTATTTTGCATTAATTATGATCCTCTAAACACACACGACAAGAAAGAGAGACAGACAGACAGACAGACAGACAGACAAGCAACCGCTTTACAATGGATGAATCGGCGCTCGATCCATTGTCTGCCAAAATCGAAAGCTTTTTTATTTTATTATTTTTTTTATCTTTGCCCCTGTTTCTGTTGTGGCCAAGTCCAACTCTCTTGCGTCGGAAATACTACCATTGCTTACCGTCTCAATAAAAATTTTGAAGTATGATGAAATGGTATAGATGAGGTCAGGTCACACAGCGGCATCCTTCAAATATTATTTTATTTATTAGAGATTGCTCCTGCAGTGCACGTCAACAGAATTCTACTCAAACTCTCCCTCCAGACACCCACGGGCGTCAACCATTCTTGTGGGACTTGTACTGCCCGGGTTGTTGGAGCTGGATTTAATTTTGTGATTAAGATTTAACACAATTTAGATCAAAGCACATGTTGCATGTAATTAAGCGGTTTACGGCCAACCATCCCAACAAAATATGCCCACCACGAACAAATACAGCCACATGTTAAATTACCAGCCAACCGATCACACACAAGGACCAACCTTGCACGTTAAACAACTCTTATCTAATCCCATCGGCGGTTCAGGTTAACCCCCACATGGCCTTGGATAAGGATACAACCAAGGATCCTTCCCTGTTCTCTCTTCTACGTCGACACCTGACAGAACAGCTTTTTTATCCATTTTTATAAAAAAATAAAAATAAAAATCCACGTCACACCTTCCAAATGTACAAATATTCCATTTTCTTCAATTTTACACACATGTTTACATATAAACAACGCATACTTTTCAGTTTCTCTTAACCATCTTTCAGTACTTACAGAGAGCAAAAATGGTTTCTTGGGTTAGAGGGAAGTGTGTTGGCAGAGGTTCGTTTGGTACCGTGAATATAGCTTTCGACAGATTCAACGGCGACGTTTTCGCGGTGAAGTCGGTTGATCGAAACGCTTGTCACCCGACTCAAATCGAGTGTTTAGAGAATGAAATCAGAATTCTTCGGTCACTTTCTTCCCCTTACGTTGTCAAGTATCTCGGTGACGATGTTTCATACGAGGCTCCAACAACGTCGTACAGAAACCTCCACTTGGAGTACTTACCCGGTGGCACCGTGGATGCAGCCGACGTGGAAACCTACGTGGACGAGATGATTTTACGGTCACACGCCTACTGTATAGTCTCCGCGTTGAGGTACTTACATTCTCGTAATATCGTCCACTGTGATGTCAAAGGGAAGAACATTCTCGTTGGTCCGACTTCCAGTTCGTGTAAACTCGCCGATTTCGGCTCTTCAAAGGAGATTGACATTTCTGGTGATCCTGTTTTGCCGCGCGGAAGTCCACTGTGGATGGCGCCAGAGGTGGTGCGAGGAGAGTACCAAGGACCGGAGAGTGATGTCTGGTCCCTGGGTTGCACGATTATCGAGATGGTAACTGGAAGACCCGCGTGGGAGGATTTCGGTGCCGAGACGCTAACCCGAATCGGATTCTCCAAGGAATTGCCGGTTTCCCCGGCTCAGTTATCGGAATTGGGTCGGGATTTTGTCGAGAAGTGTGTGAGAAGGGAGGCTAGTGAACGGTGGAGCTGTGATCAGCTGTTACAGCATCCCTTTTTACAACCTGTAAACAACACAGTGACAGTCACTGAGTCATCTCCGCGTTGCGTTCTCGATCGGGTCAACTCGGAGTTCCAAGAAGACGAAGACGAAGACGATTCGGCTTGCGAAAATTTCGAAAGTTCTGCAGGGGAAAGGATCGCTAAATTGGCAAGCTCATCAGGGGAAAATTGGGAATCAGACGGTTGGATGGTGGTAAGAGATTACGAGGAAGAAGAAGCAGAAGGAGAAAAAGGGACAAGGAGGGAATATTCGAGTGTTAAGAACAGTGAAAAGCAAAGCGAGAGAATTTGGGTAATCGACAGAAGGGCAAAATCGGAAATTGAAAATATAGGTCATTGGGAGAAGAGTGAAGGGATGGGCATATGCAAAATGTGTAATTTAATAGTATGTTTGCGGATATTCAGATATATTTTATTGATACTAAATATTTTTATTGTTTATGTTCTTTACCTATTATTCATTACCTCAAATTCAAATTCCATTTATGCACATGAATGGAAGCAGTCTGGAGATTCCAGGGCACAGCCACTTTCATCTTCACATCTTCTTTCACTCAAACTTTTCTTAACAAAATGCACAATAACCGAAAAAAAAAAAAAAGAAATTAATTGTATAATTAGTACCAAATTATCATCCAAACTACTCCCTTATATATTGCACGTGAGACTTTTATGTTACATTGTTGCTCGTGCCATCTAATATCTTGTTTATTATTGCAATCCTTGGACATTCAAGCTGGCTCTCTCCTTCTTGTTTATTATTTACTAGTGCCTTTGATACATATGTGCAAATTCAGAGGTGCTTCCTATGCCTCCATATGGCATGCAACCAATCAACTTGTATTAATCTCCATTCTAACTTTTATGTAGTTTAAGTCGTAAGGTTAAATTCTATGAATTTCCTGTTTATGTTTCAAAATTATCTCTATCCTTACCATATTCCTTGAAATAACTCTCAATAGATGACTAGTCATTAGTCTATACTAAACTCTTTTTGGTTTATACATTTGGATAAGTGAATGTTGTCATCATCAAGAGCGTATGATGCTTAGAGACCATTAGAGTTCAAACCTTAACCACTATATTGAACCGCCCTTGCTCTTACTAAGCTCTTAGGGTTTATTATTGCTAAGTTGCTAAAAACATATTAAGCATACACCATTTAACGGTTGGTGCTATCCAAATTAGTAATGGGGTAATTCCTACCCATATAACAAGGGGAAATCTCAATACAAATTATGTACTTCGTATAATTGACTATAATGACTAATTCCAATTTAACATATTATTCGATTTTTTTGGTTTCATATTATGGCTAAGTAGATTGGTGTTTTTTGATTTTCTTTTTCCTTATTTAGAGTCAGCATGACATCATGAGATTTAGGGCTTGAAGGGTGCATGATTGGGTGGCATAAGATAGAGGCAAAAATAGGCCAAACAGCTTATTTTCATCTAAAAACTTTTAAAAAGTTAAATATCTATTTATTAATCAATTTTTATCTAATTTTATTAATATTTTTCTGCAATAACTAAAAGCTATCCACTAAAATTATAAATAATATTAAAATAAATTTTAATATAAAAATATTATTAATATAATAATAAAAATAAAAATAAAAATTATAAAAGGTATAAAAAATAAAAATTTTAAAAAGTGACTATACTGTTAATAGCGTTGCAATTATAATAGCTGTTTTTAAAATTTTTATTTCTGATAAATTTTGAGGCCTTATTAATTACATATTATAATTTTAATATTATATTAATATTATATTATGTTTTAATTATTTTATATAAAATTAATTTTATTTTTAATATTTTATTAAAACAATATATTTTTGCTCAATTAAGTTTAATAATTAATTATTAATTTTAATAATAAATATTTGATTTTCTAAAAATTTTTGAATAAATGTTTATCATTCAGAAAAATCTTGGATGGGAATAAAATAAGTTTGAATTTTGGTCCAGGGTGGGAGACCCAATTTTTGAAAACTTGGGGGTGGGACTTGCGTCCGCCTCAAACTATGGCTGGGCATAGTCGTTTAGCCCCTTCAAAAATATATCTTTTAGCTCTCTTAAATAATTCTCTAAGTAAAAGCCCTTCTTGGCGTAGCCTCCAAACATACACCGAGTTATCATAAGCTCACTATTAACTCAGAAATCAAATCTATGGCCAGCTCCGAGGGCGATCACAGAGAAGAGGAGGAGGCACCACACAACGAAGATGAAGACACGGGAGCTCAGGTCGCTCCTATCGTCAAACTTGAGGAGGTCTCTGTTACTACCGGCGAAGAGGACGAAGATCCTATCCTCGATCTGTAAGTGGCGTAGATCTGTTTATTTTTTTCTCATTCTAGGGTTTCGGTTTTTTATTTTTGTTTCGGTTGATTTTTTTTCTTCTTAAAGGAAATCCAAACTGTACCGTTTTGATAAGGACGGTAATCAGTGGAAAGAAAGAGGAGCTGGTACTGTTAAGCTTTTGAAACATAAACAGACAGGCAAGGTTCGTCTTGTTATGAGACAATCCAAGACACTCAAGATCTGCGCCAATCATCTTGGTTTGTTCTCTCTAATTTTTTTTTTAAAAACTTTTGATATCTTATGTAATGATGCTATCCATTTATCTATATAAATCTCTATTTTGTTTCACTGACAGTTTTACCGACGATGTCTGTGCAAGAGCATGCTGGTAATGATAAGTCGTGTGTCTGGCATGCCACTGACTTCGCTGATGGTGAATTGAAGGATGAGCTTTTCTGCATCAGATTCGGATCCGTTGAGAGTGAGTATAGTGGAATTTTCTCTATTATTGATTTACATTGCTTGTTTAATAGTGCTCTATTTTGAAGTTTTGTTAAATTAGTTCGTTTGTTTATTTGATTATGTGACTATAATTCCATGCGGTGTCTGCTGTTTTGTTTGATGAATGCGGTGTTCCATCTGAACTATATTGATTACCCTAGATTGATTGAATTAAAGTTTTGATTATATAGGCCTTGATGTGATGTGATGTGATGTGATTATGAGCATTCCTATGGAAAACCTGAATCATGGTCATTAAAAATGTAAAAAATAGACATAATATTCCAGTGTTAATGCTAAATTTTAAAATTTTAACATTTTCATTCTCTTGTTGCCATAAGAGCACTTCTATACCTTGTAGATTTTAGTTATTGCTGTTACAGACAATCATAGGCTTTGATGTTATCATGCTGAAGTATATCCTACATGTAGGGCTCAATTCTAGTCGAGTTGACTCAAGCTTGATTCTTAGTTCAATCCAATCAAGTTTTAAACGGGCGGCCATGGCTCGAATTCAAGTTATTTTTTTAATATTTTATTGAGCTCGAGCTGGAGTTAGAGCCATGGGAGTTGAGCTCAATTTTTTTTACTCTAAAAAATTATTGTTAAAGACTATTTTTAAAGATTTATGTTAAATTAAAACATAGAAGAAAATTGAATTGTGATGAGTAAGCTTATTTATAATCGTGAATTGTTATAATTCTTATGTATATACCTCAAAGAATGATACACCATATATGTGGTACAATTTAGAGAAAATAAAAAAGTAAAAGGAATCAAGAGTTTTCTATTCTAATTATACAATCTTAGCTTTCCTAAACTAAAATATCTAGCTTGTTTCTTAACATTCCCCCTCAATTGGAACATATAAATCATATGCACCACCAAACTTGTTACAGATGAATTCAATATGTGAAACTCTAAGAGACTTAGTAAGAATGTTTGGAAACTGATCATTGGAGTTAATATGACTAGTAGTTATACACCTAGAAAAAACCTTTTTCCGAATGAAGTGACAATAAATCTCTATATTTTTAGTCTTTTCGTGAATCACGAGATTAGAAGCAATATAAAGTGTTGCTTGATTGTCACAAAAGAGCTTCATTTGTGATATCTCTATAAACTTTAACTCCTAAATCAATTGTTACAACTAAACAAACTCACATGTCACTAATGCCATCGCATTCTGCATTCGCACTTGACCTAGTAACCGCATCTTAATTTTTACTTTTCCATGAAATTAGATTGCCACCAATAAGAATACGATATCCTAAAGTTGAATGCCTATCTGATGAGGACTCGACCTAATTTGCATCAGAGTATCCTATTACTTGGGTATGACCCATTTTTTCATATAGTATTTCCTTGCCTAGTGCTCTCTTGAAATATTTCAGGATTCAAATAACTACATCCCAATGTGAATCGCATGGAGATTATTAGAACTGATTGAGAAAAAGATATTTGGCCTGGTGATAATAGGGTACTTAGGTTTGCCTGCTAACCTTCTATATCTATCAGGTATTGTGAAAGGCTTTTCCTCTCCTCGTATAAGTCTAGTATTAGGATTCATCGGAAAGTTTACAAGTTTATAATCTAACATCTTTGTCTCTTCTAAGATATTCAAAACATACTTTCTTTGAGAGATAACCATATAAGACTTAGATTGAGTAATTTCTATCCCAAGGAAATATTTGAGTGGTCCCAAGTGTTTGGTTTGAAAGTGATCAAATAAATGTTTTTTTAACTGATTAATGCCCTTCTCATCATTACCAGTTATGCCTATGAAATACATAATGATCTGACCAACTTCTAATCATCCCAAAATATTGAATAACCTTGCTAAAATGTCCGAACCATACACGTTGCTTTAGACCATGAGTGACTGTTGGAGTTTATTAACCAAATCAAACTCCCTTGGAGCAACGCAATAAAACCAGGAGGTTGCTCCATATGAATCTCCTCCTAAAGTTCACCATGAAGAAAGATATTTTAAATATCTAATTGAAATAGAAGCCAATGTAAAATAGCAGCCATAGATAAGAACAACTAAACTGAGGACAACGTTGCCTGTGGAGAAAATGTGTCACCAAAGTCAAAATCATAAAGAATTTATTAAGCTGAGCTAAGTCTATCTCACCGGCAATTATAATAGAATTGAATTCAGCTCTCAAAGATGCTGCACTCCTTGGGAAGTTGGGCATGCTCAAATCATGTTGTTTCATGTTAACCAGACAAGATGCTACTGAATGTAATCTTTGGACATCATTATTATAAATTAGTTTAGCCTGATTCCATATTTCTACACAAGTCCTATATGCCTTGTAAATCAGGTAGAGAGACGGATCAATTGACGGCCCCAAAAGACTACATAATAACACCTCAGTTTAACCAAACTAGCCTTATTAGTTTCTTCGACATCTGTAACTTTAGTGGTTAAGTGTTTTTCTAAACCCTGTCCCGTGAATCATAATTCTACTGACGTTGCCTAAGATGCGTAATTAACACTACCAATAAGTTTTCCAGTAGTTATAGCAAGAACAAAGAGAAATGGAGTAAATGCACCTAATTTAGATGATCCTTCACTAGCCATACTGAATTATCTAGTCAAACACCAATAGTCAAAGAAAGCCAACCAAACAACACAAATATAAATCCAAGAAAACCCCAGAAGAAACATTCAGACAAAATAGGAACAATACTATTTTTTGGTGATTGAAAAAAGTGTCTCTAATGTCGTAGGAGCTTAAGGTGACTAGAAAGGGATAGATTGGTACCCTCTAAGTCCAAAGCAGTAATAATCAGTTTTTTTGGTGATCGGAAAAGGTTTGTCTAGCATTGAAGGATTATGAGGCGACAAAAAATGGTAGGTTGTGACCCTCTGAGTCCAACGGTGTGGGTGGTGAGAGATTATGACCGTCACAAACATAGATTGCATGATGATGGAGTTGAGAAGATGAGTGGTGTTTATGCGTGTGTTTTACATCGGATTGGTCAGGATGGGTGGTGACTAAGACTAATATCAGAAAGCAGATGACTGATCTCGCCGGAAAAATAAATTTTGTAATTCTTGGCTTTGATACCATATGAATTGTTGTAATTCTTATGTATATGTCTCAAAGAATGATACACCATATATATAGTACAATTTAGAAAAAACAAAAAACTAAAAGGAATCAAGAGTTTCCTATTCCAATTATACAATTGTAGCTTTCTTAAACTAAAATATCTAGCTTGATTCTCAACAATACATAAGAACATTATTGGCTCTGATACCATATGAATTGTTGTAATTCTTATGTATATGTCTCAAAGAATGATACACCATATATTTAGTACAATTTAGAAAAAACAAAAAACTAAAAGGAATCAAGAGTTTCCTATTCCAATTATACAATTGTAGCTTTCTTAATCTAAAATATCTAGCTTGATTCTCAACAATTATACAGTTGTTAGAATTCTTTTCACCTATGTGGGATTTTCAGAATTGGGTTAAAAGTTTATTTATAGTGGAGAAAGTGTGTTGTTGAAGTGTATCTTTTTAAACCAATTTGCAGAAATAGGTATGTTATTTAGTTTCTTTCCTTAAATTGGGTATGTTAACTATTTTCCTATGAAAAATTTAGGTATTTTATCTTTATTTCTATCTTGATGTGCAACAAAGTTTTTCTTTGAACATGGGTTCTTATTTAAACTATTGTCGATTCTTTGTTCTAATCTTCTTGCATGCATTGTTTCTTTTATAACTCAATTGTTTATGAAATGATATTTAACTTGTCATAGTATATTCATGATCTAAGTAGAGAAATGACAGGAATTATTTCCTAATGTGCTTGTATTAAATAAATATATTTGCATGGAGGTTTACTAGTGTGTATGTACCCAGAGAGACTAGGTGATTTGAACTCAAATTCTGTCTGAAGAGGAGGTTTAATAGGTGAATATATGTATCTAGAATGCATTTTGACTTCTGCACTTGTATGAGAGAAGAAAGGTTTTTCTGGTTAGATACAGTGGTTTTCCTTCTGTAAGATGCATTACTACTTGTCTGATCTCCACTGCCTCTTGCAGTTTTCTATAAAGATTAGAATACTGTTTAAAAGTTTGTGTGTGATGGCGGTGAGCAGATTTATCATTAACTGTCCATGTTTGTATGCTTTCTGTTGCCTCCATTATATCTGTTTCGTGAGATGTTTTTCAATTTTTGTTTTTCAGATTGCAAAACCTTCATGGAAATGGTAACAGAAATTGCTGAATCCCAAAAATCTAAAGAGGAAAATAAAGAAGCAACGTCAACTGCTGGTCTTCTAGAGAAGTTGAGTGTCGAAGAAGATAAAACTGAGGACAAAGCTAAGGAAGAGGCCCCTGAAGCTAAGGAGAAAGAATCAAAAAGTAAAGACGCTGTGAAGAAAGTTGACGAGTCTGCTTCCTCAACTTAAGCGGTTTGGGTATGATTAAGTCAGTTGGTTGACTTCGTTTTGCCCATGTCTTGGCGCTTAAAGCTGGTGAAAATAGTTGGACCTATTTATAGGTTTTAGTGGTTTGGATCTATGTCCGGTTTGAGTCTGTCAACAATTGGTCGAGCCGTGGGTCATGTTTGCATGTTGAGGATTGTGTTTTTTTCGTAGTTGGGCATTGTCAGAGAAAATTCAAGTGGGGTTTTTCTTTCCTTGAAACAATTACTTTTTTTATAGTGAGTTCCTAGTTATTTTTAAGGGTTTCTGAAAAAAAAAATAAAAAATACAGAGCTGGAACCATGAAGAGTTTGGATTTGTTATTTGTTCGTGCAGTGGTGATAAATATTATGTCACTAAGAAATAGTTTGTTGAATGGTCGGTTTATTTTATTGCCCTAACTGTTTTTGTGAAATCAGTTGGCTGTTTGACTATCATCTCTTCATGCTGAAACTTTCATGTGACAGAAGCAAGTAATTTGGATTCCATGAGTTTGGATTCCATGAGTTTGAATTGAAATAAAATATGATTTCATTTTTGACAATTGAAATCATGCATGCGAACGCTGTCATTACGAGAAATTTAATACATACTCATTATTTACGAGATATTTGAAGATTTCATTCATTTTTTAGGTGATTAAAATGTGGAAAAAGGTTGGTTGTTGTTCATCATCATATTTTATTATTTATAATATTGAGATATAGCTTCTTATTTCTTTCATACATTTCCGAAGTTTCAAATTAACGTTTTGATGGTTATGTTTTTGTATGAAGTTGAACTTTCTACTATTTGTATAAATTTTGCTAATGGTTTTATGTTTGAGAAGGTTTAAAATCAATTACCTGTAAAAACAGCTATGAAAATATGTGATTTATAGTGTTTTATCACCAATTATAGTGCGTAGTCATATATGGGTCATGTATAATAAAAATTGACGAAAGGTGTAAAGGAGATTTATTAATATTTTATTATATATATTTTTATCCGATATGTATGATACATTTGATGTACTTTTTTAACAGATTAAATGACATATTTTCATCTAAAATTTTTTGTGAAGATAAAATTTTATTTCGTAATTTTTAAAAATTTAAATATTTATTTATTGATCAAAATCAATGGTTAAATCTAATAATCAATAAAAAATATTAGTGATCAAAAGAGTATTTTTGTTGATTAATTAAAATAACTCACGTTTTTGTAAAAAAATATCTGTCTATTAGTTTATTTTGGGTTAAATCACTCGTAAATACGTAACTTTTAATTTTATTTAAAATATATTCTGACTGATCAAATATTGATATTTAATTTCATAACTAGATATAATTGTATACACATTTAGCATTTATTACTTTCTGATAGATATGTTTTTTTATTGATTAATTTGGTTTTTTATATTAATTTAAGTAGATTATTTATTTTAATCTTAATAAATTTAAAAATTATTCACATAAAATTTTAATAAAATATATGCTTATAAAATATTTATTTATTTATTTTTAAAATTAAAATATGTTATAATATGATTAAAAAATATTTTTATAATATTATAAAAAATTAAATTAATATAATTTATAAGTATATTTATAAATTATATTTATCAAACAGGTGGGATTAAAATTTGTGGGCTCAAAGAATTGGATGATTATTTTAAAATTTTTTCGTAATTAATATGATGATTTATAAAATGTACGTCTCATAGCCCACAGCCAGTCCCAAATGGAAAAAGCGGCAACGCCACTCGACTCCATAATGCAATGGAATCTGACACCTGGCCACGGTCGGGTCATTTTCTTGGCCGTAATACTATCCGAGCAAACAAAAACCTAACATCCTACTCTTACCATTTCCTATTTGACACGTGCGCATAGATATCGCTCAACAACGCTCTTGGACCAATAACCAGCCCGACCCGGCCCAATTTCTTGCTACGTAAAAGGGAAATCGAGGAAAACGTAGGGAAAACCATTGTCTTCGCATTTCGTGTCCATCTCTGATTCTCTCTCGGGCATCCAAATCAGCAAACAAAATATATAGACAACGGCATATACTAACGACTATATCGTTTCTGTGCTTAGCTTTTAGGCTAAGATTGAAATCGACATGTAACAGTCAAAAATTTTCTGATAAATTCAGTTATATCATATTGATTGAGAA